>JABWTJ010000303.1:0-247304 GCA_016801875.1 Solanum sitiens
ACAATGGTAGCGACGCATGGAATCCGGAGTTGTAACCTACTACGATGGAGGGTGTTCTACTTGCAAATGGTAGAACTTGGACACATCCCATGTAGGCACTTGGTTAAGGAATATGAAGATTTTTTTTTGCACTCTAGCCTCATTCTTAACTAGAGCTACTTCCCTTACCATACTTATTCGGTTCTAGCCTTCGTTCTCATAAAGTAATTCACATAAAGGATCATATGAAGGGGTTCCATATCTAGTTCATAACCCAATAACATTCATGCTACCAAAGAGGTCCCCTAGGGTTGCCTTTATATGGTGAAGAGGATAGCTTAATGATTTTCCTCAGGATGATCTCATGTCATTCCAGCCAACCAAACTTAAGTCCACCATTCACACAAGAAGGATACCATTACGTCTTTCGACATCAAGGATATATAACCTCTCAACTAGGTTGAGGGCTCCACATAATTTGACCTTCTTAACAATGTTCAAGGTCTAATGTCATTCATACATACAATACTATGAGGAATCAACATCCTAAGTCAAGACATCTCATATTTACATTCCATAGGTATCAAGTAAGGGACACAAGTCTACCAAACAGGACACACACATACTTCACTTTATCACATATAACATATCATTCTAGAAGTACATAGGCATAACCAACATCATCTATAGGTCACCCTATACACTACTATAAAATAATCAATATAACCATCATAAGACTCATATAATCAAGTAGGAAAAATCATGCATCAACTCTAAGACTACACACATAAGGATATAGTCATAGTCTAACATGATCACCTAACAACATGAATAGAAGAACACATACTTTCACCTTAATAACATGTAGATGAATATGAACATACTTCACATAAATCAAATACACAACCATCATAATATATCAAGTAGTTGTCGACAAGGCCGATAAGGTCACATCATTCATAATTATAACACATGGCACCGCCACCATAAGTAAACCATTTCAATCACAATATAATTAAATATATAAATTATATAAATAAATAGAATTAGGGCAGAGTACCACCAATCCATTATCACCACTTCAATCCATAGCTAAATCATCCAATTCGATACTAAAAGGCCCTTAACCATGGTCATGACCATCAATTTAATACAAAAATCATAATACTCAATGAATCTACATCAATTGAATATAGATTTATCAATATTACACAGCGTATAAATCAATTCAATACAATTTTTACATCATTCAATAGCCCATAGAAAACTACACTAGAATTGATAATCACTGCGACAATATCACAACATCCTAAATATAGCCAATTTGAAGAGATTATGTTTTGCATGGGTTCATGAAGAATTTATGTTAAAACCATCAAAATAACATCCATTCATTCAATAATAAATGTGTCAAAACGTTTTATGAAAGAACCCATAGCTAGATCACAAGTTAGAAATCTATCTTTTGAGAACGTCTTGGAAAATCACTTTGAAGTTTGGATTCTTGATGAATAAAGTTTCAAGTATGAAGAACCATACCTCAATGAAGATAAACAACGAAATTTATGAATAATCACCAATCAAATCTTCAATCCAAGCTCTTCCTTGAGTTTTGGCATCAATGGAGTTCTAGAGAGTTTCTTAGGGAATTTGGGTTTTGATTTATGAATAATGAATTCATCTAGATAGTTAGGAATTCTAAACCCACTTAAAATACCTATAATACCCTTAGGAAATCTCTCATACTCATATTTGGACGTAGGATGAATTTACCAATTCACCGTTGCATTTAACAGTGAAGCTGCGAAATTGCAGACTTCACCAACGCCTGGCGATCAACGGGCCGTCTCCCAACTAACGGACCATCCTGTTGGTCCGTGGTTTGGGTCAGAGGCTGTTCACTGGAAGGCCATCCTCCGACACCTATGTATTGACCAATGCCCTCCACCTACAAGGTGTTGACCAGGCTACTGGCCGTCGACTGCCATCCGTAGGTGGGACTGCTTTTCGAAATTTTGACCAAAACATGGGTCCTTCCTCAAGGACCCTTGGTTGGTCCTTGGGGATGTTTTCCCGGATGTTTTCAACCCTAATATGATCTTATACAACTTTAGTACCTCCTACATCAATTTCATCAAAAACCAACACATAAAACTCAACTAAATATGCTAAGACATATAAGGTCATTTCAAAGCAAACCTTTCGAACGTCATGACGTTCTTAGACGTTTGACCTCCAAACTTCATGAAAATTGACACACTGACTATAAACACTACTATTACTCATATATGGACCTCATATGCTCATGAAACACTCATATAGACACATAACAACATATGAGGCACATAGGTGACTAGTCATCGAACGTCTTGGTCGTCCCTTGACGTTTGACTTTCAATTCACCTAAATATTTAGACACTTCATCATAACCATATTATAAACCATTTTAGGAACTTATACCCTCATGACAAACATGTTAGGCTCTAGTTTCACCAAAATCATTTTAGAGGTGTCACATTCTCCCCCACTTGGACAACATCGTCCTCGAATGACACTTGCCAGTCTCCGAACATTCCAAGAGTAGAGATTCAGTTAACAGCTCACAACCATACCACATAAACAATTATATAACACAAAATATATGACAATCACTTTCACATAGTCAAGAGACTCACAACACAATAAGAAGATATAAACTCATTATACAACTCATTATGCCATAAAACTCACATTCTTCATTTCAAATAGCGTGAACTCCTTTTAGATTCATTATCACGCTAATATACATCAGTTCTATACTCATTAAAACAATTTTCAACCAAAGAACAAATTAGTCAATTTTCAAAAATGATACATTAAGCTGAATTCCCTGGTAGTGAACATGTTTTGAAATTCAAAAAATGCAACATTTAGGCAATTGATGATAGAAATATGCTAATATGCAATATAAAAGCATATAAACACATTTTACAACATAATCATAACTTCATAAAATTCACAATGCAAGGAATCAATGAAATTCAATTTCAACAAGACTCCTAAACAGAATTCAACATGCAACATGCTACTATTACCATGTAGCTCTTGTACTAACCATACTCCCCCTCTTAGAAGGAACTCATAAAACAAAAGAGATAATACTAGAACTTACCATCATCACCATCCACATCCGGCTTTGCTCCTCCAGTCCGGAGTGCATAGAATCGATTCTTCTTCGGAGCATCTCCTTGCAACCCTTGGACGAATTTCCTTACCCTCTCTTCCTCTAGAAGCAATAGAAGGACAATCCCTTACCTTGTTTCAATCTTTACAACAGCCAAAATAGCTCCCGGTACCCATTAGACATTGCCCATAGTGCCTCTTCCCACAAGTAGCACATATAGGCTTGCCCTCTTAAGAATCACTACCCTTCTCAAGTTTCAACTTAACAACCCTTCATCATGACTTGAAACTTCTTCTTGGACCAAGGTTGACTTTGATCACCTTGACCTCTTCTCTTAAAGTTTCTAGCAATCCCACTAAGATTAGACTCCTCAATGGATTGAGCCTAAACCATGAGTCTAGCAAAATTCATATCATCATGGAGCATGGCCGTACGACATTCTTCTATTGGAATTAGTACACCCATATGTACTAAGTATGGCATTATGCATAAAATCATGAAAATGAACTTTATTGAAAATATGCATCTTTTCTTTAAGACATCATAATATCATCATAATAATAACATTTAGCAAATTAGAATCACATAAGAAAACGATTAAGCAAAATATCACATTTTTAGAGAACACTTTCCAGTGAACTCGAATCACTGTACAGTGAATTCCTTCACTGTTACAGTGAATCACTTTACCTTCCATTAACCAACTTCTAGCGTGTAATTCCCTCACTAAAAGATGTCCTAAGATTCACTAAAGTCACACAAAGAGAGACCGCCTATACACCCTCTCTAGATTTGCCTAAACGACCCTTAAGATTACTTATAATGAGTCACCTACAAACTTACAAAGCATCTTAAACATCAAGGTAAGATTCTTCTACCAAAGGTGACTCTAAGTCTCACTTGAGTGAGTTGTGAAGCCACCTCCCATACAATCCCTTACACACACACTCAAGAGAACCTATAGACTTCCTACGATAGAATCATTCTCACTAAACACACCAACACATAGATGATATGACATTCTCCTTCCAAAGGCTATAAAAAGACCTACTTAATTAAATAAAGAAGATAACGTCCATGATTAACCTATTCAAGATTACCTCAATAGTCCTTAAGAATACCTAAGGCTTAGATCATGTCCACAACACCAAACCTTTTTCCTAACTAGTGTCATTCTCAAGACTTCCATAGATAAGCCATAAAGAGATCATCCTTTGTGCCCTCTTCACAATTTAACTAAAGAATCCCTAAGGCACTCTAGATTAGGTACTTATTCACTTACATACTTCATAACATAAGTCATTAGTTCATTAGTTCATTTAGAAGACATACATCACATAAAGGACATTCAAATAATGGTCTTGGACAAGACCTAGGGACTCTTACTAACATCTTCAAAGCCTATTGTGCAATGTCTAAGTAGCGTCCCATACCACCACCTAAACTTCATAGAACTTCTCTAATGCTAATAGGTATCCCATATGATGATAATAGGCAATAACCGACATAGACCATGGTAGTAAAGAATGGAATCCAATGTTCTATCCTACTTCGATGAGGTGTTGTACTTGCCAATGGTAGAACATAGAAATCCCATGTAGGCACATGGTTAAGGAATATGAAGGGCGTGCCAAGCAATCTAGCCTCATACTTAACTAGAACTACTCCACCTTGCCATACTCACTCGGTGCTAGCCTTAGTTCTCATAGATCAATTCACATTAAGGTTCATATAAATGGGTACCATATCTAGTTCATAACACAATTACATTTACCCTACCAAAGCAAGGTCCATTAGGGCATATCTCACTATGGCGACAAGAGGCTCATTGAAAAATTCCTAAGGTATGATATGATGTCGTTCCAGCCAATCAATCTTAAGTCCATCACTCGTTATAGGAAGGATACCATCACAGCTAACTACTTCACGATTTATAACCTTACCACTTGGTTCAAGGTTCCACACAAATGACCTTCGTATCATTATGCAAAGTCTCACCTATATTCATTTATTCAAGACTAAGACCCTTTAGGGTCCTAAGTCAAGCATCACATATTCACATAAGCATCAAGTAAGGAACACAAGTCTATCTAAACAAGACACAACATGCTTACATTTAACACATATATTATATCTTTCTTTAGACTCTTAGGAATGACCCTTAACCTTATTTAATCAACCTATTCATTACCTTAACATTATATATATATATAACCATTTTAGACTTATCTAACCAATTTAAGAACAACCATGTAACAACTCTAAGACGACACACTTAACACATAGTCAAAGCATAACATGATTACTTAGATAGTATCAATAGTCTAAAACATACATTCACATATAGTTAGTTATTATTATACATCACCAAATCAACTACACCAATAGCCATATAAATTGAAGTAGTGCCGACAAGGCCATGATCATCAATATACTAGAAAGTAACGCCGACAAGGCCACATCAATTCACATAGCACCGCAACCAAAGGTGGACCAAACCAATAATAACATAGTTGAAGTAAAATTAACATTGAATTAGAAGAAATAGGGAAGAGTACCACCACTTCATCATCAACACTTCAACCCAATACCAAATCACCCAATTCAACATCATAAGGCCCTTACCCATTGCCATGAACACCATTTAAATACACAACTATAGAAATCAATGAAATTTAAACCAATTCAACATAGATTCTAAAATCTAATACCAATTTGATAAAAATTGAACACAATTATTACATCAATAGAAAGCCCATAAGAAACTACACATGAAATCATCAATATTAAGTCAATATCAAGTAACCCATAATTTAGTCAAAATCTTATGTTCATCAACTTCATGGGTTCATAGGTAATTTAGGTTAAAATCATCAATACAACATCATTCTACTCCATAATAGACGTTTGAAAACCATTAATGCAAGAACCCATGGTAGAATCATAAAATTAGACAATTTCTGTTTTGAAAACTTTGAAAACATCTTTGAAAGTTGGGATCCTTGGTGAAACGAGTTTCAAGGATGAAAAGTCATACCTCAATGATGATAATTCTTCACTTTGGTGAAGAATTTCCACTCAAAACTTCACCTCCAAGTTGTTCCTTGATTTGGACTTCAATGGAGTCTTTGGGAGTTCTTAAGGGATTTTGGGGTTTTGATTTAGAAGGATGAAATATTCTAAGTGTTAAACACTTATATACACATTTAAAATACCCAACATACCCTTAATAAACCTCCAATACTCTTATTTGGAAGTGCGGTGAATTTACAAATTCACCCCTAGCTTGGCAGTGAAACTGCACGCAGGGACAGCCCACAGACGACTTCCCCATCGACGGGGCGTAAGCCCACTTACGAGCCATGCTGGAAATCGTCGATGGGTTCTGAGGCTTCAAAATGGGAGCTTGTCTTCCCAGTCTAAGTATCCAACGACGCCCACCACATACGGGGCGTCGACCAGGCCACTGGCCGTCGATTGACCTCCGTAGGTGGACTGCCTTTTGGCAGTTTTGGCCACCAACATGGGTCCTTCCTCAAGGACCCTTAGTTGGTCCTTGGGGATGTTTAACCACACGTTTCAAACCCAAAAATGATCGTATACAAGCTTATTGCCTCTCAAAAGAATTTCATCCAAAACGAACACGTAAAACTCGATGAAACATGCCTAGACACACAAGGTCTTTCAAGGAATATCTTTTAAACTTCATGAACGTTCTTGGACGTTTGACCTTCAAACTTCACGAAACTTGACACACTGCCTATACATGCTATAATAACTCATTTAAAGACCTTAAAACATCATGAATCACACATAAACACATAAAACCACATACGAGGCATTTAGGTGACTTTGTCGTCGAACATCTTAGTCGTCACTTGACATTTGACTTCCAATGCACCTAATTCTGTAGTTACTGCCTCTATACCATATTATAGACCACATTAGGACCTTATACCATCAACACCAACATGTTAGGCTCTAGTTAGACTGTCACATCCCGAAACCACACCCTAGAAGTTAGGGTTCAATCTTGGATTGCGACCGGCGTATTCGACCTCTCGGAGGTCTCATACAAGCCTCTCATATCATTCATCGCATATACATAAAGAAAAGTAGTGCGGAATTAAAACTTTTCGTAAAATAATATAGAAGTAATAAACTCTTTCATATATGTAGAAATAGGAAAACACTAAGTCTCGATCATCATCTTAAGAAACAATAATACTTGGGACACGGCCCACGAATGGAAAACATACTACTAATAGTCTATTACAAACTTTATTAAAGAAACATAAAATGACATATATGCCCTCGAGTCAAATGAGGACATACTTCAACTCTTCTTGAACGATCTTTTTGTCCAAGTCTTCTTCCCAAAGCTCTTCACCTATTAAGAACTATAGATAGAAAATAAAGCAAGGAATTAGTACAACCACATGTACTAAGTATGACATTATGCATAAAAATCATGAAAATAGACTTTTGGAAATATGCATCTTTTCATTTTATAAATCACATTTTAATCATACTAACAACATTTGGCAACTTAGAAACACATAAGGAAACATTTAACCAAAAATATCAATTATTAAGAACACCTTACAATGAATATAGTTCACTGTACAGTGAATTATTCACTGTTACAGTGAAGTACTTTCACTTCTCCTTTTAACGACTTCTATAATGTAATTTCCTCACTTAAAGTCATCCTAAGATTCACTTAAGTCACACAAAGAGATATCGCCCATACACTCTCTCTAGATATGCCTAAACGACCCTTAATATTACTCATAATGAGATACATACACACATACAAAGCATCTTAAACATCAAGGTAAGATTCTTCTACCAAAGGTGACTCTAAGTCTCACTTGAGTGAGTTGTGAAGCAACCACCCATACAATCCCTTACACACCCACTCATGAGATCCTATAGACTCCCTAGGATAGAATCATTCTCACTAAACACACCAACACATAGATGATATGACATTCTCCTTCCAAAGGCTATCAAAAAGACCTACTTAAGTAAATCAAGAAGATAACGTCCATGATTGACCAATTCGAGATTACCTAAGTAGTCCTTGAGACTACCTAAGTCTTAGATCATGTCTACAACACCAAAATCTTCCCTAACTAGAGTCATACTCAAGACTTCCAAAGATAAGTCATAAAGAGATCATCCAAAGAGATCATCCCATATGCCCTCTTCACACTTTAGCTAAGGAGTCCTTAAGTTAATTTAGGTTAGGTACTTATTCATTTACATACTTTCTAACACAAGTCATTAGTTTATTAGTTCATTCAGAAGACATACATCACATAAAGGACATTCAAGTAGTAGTCTTGGACGAGACCTAGGAACTCTAAATAACACCGTCAAAGTCTATTGTGCATTGTCTAAGTAGAGTCCCATACCACCACCTAAACCTCATAAACTTCTCTAATGCTAATAGGTATTCTATATGATGAGAATAGGCAATAACCGACATAGACCATGGTAGCAAAGCATGGAATCCAAAGTTCTATCCTACTTCGATGAGGTGTTCTACTTGCCAATGGTTAACATAAAGATCCCATGTAGGCAAATGGTTAAGAAATATGAAGGGCGTACTTCGTATTCTAGTCTCATACTTAACTAGAAATACTTCCCTTAACCATACTCACTTGGTGCTCGCCTTAGTTCTCATAGATCAATTTACATTAAGGTTCATACAAATGGGTCCCATATCATGTTTAAGACCCAATTAAATTTACCCTACCACAGCAAGGTCCATTTGGCATATCTCACTAGGGCGACAAGAAGCTCATCGCGACTTTCCTAAGGTATGATATGATGACGTTCTAGCCAATCAACCTTAAGTCCATCACTCATTACATGAAGGATAACATTACGGCTAACTACTTAGCCATTCATTACCTTACCACTTGGTTGAAGGTTCCACATAAATGAACCATTTATCATCATTCAAGGTCTCACCTATATTCATTTATTCTAGACTAAGACCCCTTATAATCCTAAGTCAAGACATCACATATTCACATAAGCATCAAGTAAGGGACACAAGTCTACCTAAATAAGACACAACATACTTCCATTTAACACATATAGCCTATATTTCTTTAGACTCTTAGGAAAGACCCTTAACCTTATTTAGTCAACATATGCATCACATTAAAATCATCAACTTAACCACTTTAGACTCAGGTAGCCAAATTAGGAATAACCATGTATCAACTCTAAGACTACACAATAACATATCGTCAAAGTATAGTATGATTAACTAGATAGTAGCAATAGTCTAGAACATATTTCCACAAATAGATAGATATGATCACACATCATCAAATCAACTACACAAATAGCCATATAGGTTCAAGTAGTGCCGACAAGGCCATGATTATCAATATACTAGAAAGTCACGCCGACAAGGCCACATCAATTCACATAACACCACCACCAAAGGTGGACCAAACCAATCATAACATAATTGAAGTCTAATTATCATCAAAATAAAGGAAATGGGGCAGCATACCTCCATTCCATAATCATCATTTCAATTCAAGTCAAGTTACTCAATTTGATAACACAAGACCCTTACCCAAGGCCATGAACACAAATTCAATACACAATTATAGAAATCAATGAAATCTAAACCAATTGAACACAATTCTTACATCAATAGAAATCACATAAGAAACTAAACATGAATTCATAAACATTATGCCAATATCAAGTAACCCATAATTTAGTCAAATCTTAGGTTTATCAATTTCATGGGTTCTGTGACAACCCAAAAACGACTATGCTAAGTAAGGTCTAAATGTACCTAGAATGCATAGGCTAGACCGGGTTTACACGGCTTTATGCGCGTGGAACCAGACCTGTGAACCTATGCACCACCCAAGCCAACCAACTTGGTGAGTTAGTTGAGCTAGGCAGAGTTCGTTCCCGCCATGTAGTGTACCCGTATACTAGGATTCACCCGGATGAGTCTTAACCGGACTTAGAGGGTTAGTCATAGGTTTTAAGGGTTCTGGGGGTATAAAGGTAATTTTGGGGATAGAGGTAGTATAGTAATTACCCTAGGATGATATTTAATTAATGAAATAAAGATATTAATTAGTCAATCAAACCTGAGATTGACCTTACCTCCACACTCGGGTTCGAGCCGAGTTCGAGGCGTAAAGGGGCACGAATTAATTGATTAAATATTAATTAAAATAAGAAGGGGCACTATAATAACTTAATATATATTTTATAATCTGATTTTTATCATTTTAATTGTGTTGAATAAGTCAACAACAATTCCCACAAAAGGGGCGCATGACTCTCACTAGGAGTGTGCTTCATGCCCACTCTTAATTCTTTCTATCTCTTGTAAAAACGTTTTTCAGCTTTATTTTACAGTTAAAAAACAGAAAAATAAAGTAAGCCTACTGATTCTAAAGAGTTCTAAGCTGCATTCATAAAAAAAAAATAAAAATTGTACGCCTAAGTACTTTGAGAAATCACGTAAAGAACTTCACTTGGAAACAAGAATCAAAGCTCGGAAGAAAGGTTTGTGTGTGGGTGGAAACGTGTGGTTGTGGCTAGTTGTAAAGGCTAAAAAGGTATGGGTTTTCTCCTATCTTGGTCCCTTTCCCAAGAGTCCCCTAAGGTTCAGTTTAAATCCAATAGAAAAACTAAGGTTGTCCCCCGTTGCATGCCCCTGTCATTAGATCCTATGAACGAATTGATGCATGCGTTGGTATGACTTTTGGTAGATGATTTTAAGAATTATTGTGGTTGTGTGTAATGTATGTTACGGGCTGTTTATGATTTGTTATGTACGTCCGAATGTTGAATGTCATATGTGCACAAAACATGTTGTTTTCCGTAATTTTATTGTTACTGTTAACTTGAAGAAAATGGTGAATCATGTGTTATGCAATGTTGTGTGTTTAACATGCAAAAGAAATCATGATGTTCATGAATAAGAAAGTGAAAGTAAATTCCTTAATGAATTGGTCAAAAGTATATGAAAAACTATGAGTTAAACGCCTAGGCTAAATGTAATAAAGTGAATTAAAACTTTATGTTAAATGAATATGGTATCAACTAGTCACTAATATATATGAAGAGGAATAGTTGCTTCCATTTAGAGTGAATCTCAAAATAATTAATGTCCTAATACTAAGAGGTTAAGCCTTAAAATAAAATAAAAGAAAATATGGTGAGAGAGGGGATTCAAACTTGGGAAGGTTGAAAGAAGCTTGGAATTAAAAGAAAAAGAAAATAGTGAGGGAATGGGGATTCGAACTTGTCTCCTTGGCCAAGGGTATGAGATACATAAATCTAACACCAAAATAAAGTAATAAAAGATGAGGCCACTCGGATTCGATCCCAGATCCTCTTGGCCGAATTTAGGAAGACACTTAACACTTTATATAATTAAAAATAAAGTGCTGCCCAAGGGATTCGAACATGGGTCCTCTTGGCCGAATTTATGGAGACACTTAACACTTTAAATAATTAAAAATAAAGTGCTGACCAAGGGATTCGAACATGGGTCGTCTTGGACGAAATTGAGAGACACATAAGTCTCACATATAATTAAATAAAATTCAGCCCCTAGGGATTGAACTTGGGTCCCTTGGATGCATGTGTAAAATGCATGTCTTACACAACATATACATAGACGGTCATGAAACACTTAGTCAATTATGAGTAACCCGAATTGGGTAAGAAGATGAGTTAATGGTAAGATTATTAAATGAACATTCACGTAATGAAGTAAGTAATTATTTTATACTATGATGTGACAGCATGATAAGAGGCTAAGATGAATGGTGAGACAAGTCTCAACCAAGCTTAAGTAAATGTTACCAAACGTACTCACGTATGGGAGTGTAAAATGATGGAGTCAATTCTCTAGCATATTCCAAAAGAAAGTGTTAAGAATGAATTCATAGTTAATATGAAAAGAAAAGAGTGACTACATGATGATAGGCTAGTGCAAGTGAGACAAGCTGCATCTACGCCTAAAAAGCAATGTCACTAACTGCAATTTCTAAGAGAGCATATCTATGTTAACCGATGAACAAATAATGAAAGGTGAGTAAAGATGAAATGAGAAGATGTTAAGAAAGAACAGGGTGGAACCACAATATGAGGCTAGTGCAAGTGAGACAATTTGTACCTACACCAATATAAGGTCACCAAAAGTACTCACCTAAGAGAGCGTTGAATATTAAGAGACAAGTCTCAATCACACTCTATATGTAAGTGTAAGGACAATTCACTCTTAATACGTAAAGAAGAGATGAGAAATCATCTAATGAGCTATGACTACCTCATGCTAGAAGCATGCTTCGATGATGTATGAGTTGAATGTAAAAAGGAACTTTAAACGGAGCACCGATAGGCTAGTTATGAGTGGTGATGCCTTCTTTCGGGAAGGGCGGAGGTTCACATAAATCTCATGAGATGAGACTGTCCACCATGGTGGGTATGGGTCTCCCTAAATCTCCAAGTCTTTTAACTATGGTGCCAACATAGGGAACTAGCTTGGTTCGAACCCATGAAGCTAGAATGTTTTGGTTTCACCTTGGCCAGTGACTCCACCTCTTTTCGGTGTGGGGAAGACACCAGATTTCATGAGCTCACATGATCTATGTCAGTTAAAGTTGAAGTTCCTCAAAGTATGAAAGATAATTTTATGAACGATACCAAAGGTGTTTGTGCAAGACAATCAGGAGGTGAGACCGGACTCAAGTATTGACATTAGGTCATTCTTGGTCATTGCACTTCATGATCCCGATGAGAGTCTTAAACTTCATCCTAGGTATAGCTGGTGTTCACACCACCCTACGCATGAATGAAATGAATAATGTGAAGTACAAATGAACGAATGAAGCAGGCTCTGTGTTTGCTAAAGGAGACCCTCGGATTATGATCCCATATGTTGGGCCCTCACTTGAGATGTCTTAATGCTACGTTCATGATTCCAAGATCTCATAGAAATGAAATGTATATTATATGAAACATGAAATGTATATTATGTTAACCTATGTGTGTATGATGTGTGACATATTCATGGCATGACCTTCCTATCACGAAATAGTCAAAGTTAAGAGACTTGGCCTTCGAAGAAAGCATGTTGATTAGGAAGAGCCATCCTTGTTCATGCATTACCGTTATGTGTTGTTGCATGTACCCATACTTAGTACAAGTGTGTACTAATTCCATATAATATTACTATTTTAGGTGCAGGCTCAGGTGGATGTTTAGGGTATCATTGCAGCTGTTCGGACTCAGAGAATTCATCTGGACTTTGTAGGTCCTCATGCATTCGAGGATGCCTGCCTTTATATTTCTTGCTTATTAGTAGGTTTGAACTAATGGGGTAGGATCCACTAGTGTTTCTTTCCTATTTTATTCAGATGCTTGTAATGATGCCGTTTTGGCAAGTATTACTTATGACATGAGATTCCATTTCTTTCAAGTTGCATGATCTTATAATTAGTTGGTTGATGTATGAGCAATGAACCTTCTTACAAATATGCGTTTATATGAAGTCTATGTATACTTTAACTATAAACAAAAAGTTTTAAATTTTCCCCTAAAATTAACCGTATGAATGTGATGAATGCAAGAAGAGGCTTGTCTGCGACCTCTGAGTGGTCAACGACGCCGGTTCCAATTCGGATTCCAGAATTCGGGTCGTGACAGGTTCTTAGGTAATTTAGGTTAAAATCATCAATACAACATCAATCTAATCCATAATAGACGTTTGAAAACATTTAATGCAAGAACCCATGGTAGAATCATGAAATTGGACAATTCCTCTTTGAAAACTTTGAAAACATCTTTGAAAGTTGGGCTCCTTGATGAAACGAGTTTCAAGGATCAAAAGCCATACCTCAATGAAGCTAATTCTTCACTTTGATGAAGTATCTCCACTCAAAACGTCACAGCAAGCTCTTCCTTGATTTTGGACTTCAATGGAGTCTTTGGGATTTCTAAAGGGATTTTGGGATTTTCATTTTAGAATAATGAAATATTCTAAGTGTTAAACACTTATATACTTTTTTAAACCCAATATACCCTTAATAAACTGCCAATACTTTTATTTGGAAGTTGGGTAAATTTACCAACTCACCCCTAAGTTGGCAGTGAACTGCGCAGGAAACTTGTCTCCACAGACGAAGGGACCTACGGACCGTCTCCAGACCAACGGACCATCCTTTTGGTCCGTGGTCTGGTACTGAGGATGGTCCTTGGTTCCTTCATTCCCCAGGATAAGTCCCTAAAGACGGAACCCTACCTACGGGGCGTCGATTGACCCACTGGGCGTCAAATGCCTACGTGGTTTGGGCTGTCTTGGGCAGCCTTGACACCAAGTCTTGGATCCTTGCTCAAGGACCCTTGGATAGTCCTTGGGGATAATTTCCCGGACGTTTTCAACCCAAACATGAACCTCTATGAGTTTAACACCTCTCACATAAATTTCATCCAAAATGAACACGTAAAACTCAACGAAACACGCCTAGACACACAAGGTCGATTCAAGGCATATCTTTCGAACGACATGAACGTTCTTTGACGTTTGACCTCCAAACTTCTCGAAAATCAACACACTTCCTATACATGATATAATAACTCATTTAAGGACCTCAAAACCTCATGAATAAAACATAAATACATAAAACAACATATGTGGCATTTAGGTGACTTAGTCGTCGAACGTCTTAGTCATCCCTTGACGTTTGACTTCCAACACACCTAATACTTTAGATACCGCCTCTATACCATATTATAGACCACATTAGGACCTTAGACCACCATTACCAACATGTTATGCTCTATTTAACCTAAGTCGTTTTCTGGGTCTTACGTTCTCCCCCACTTGGACAACATTCGTCCTCGAATGACATTTGCCACCCTCCGAACATTTCCAAGATTCGAGAATCAACTAGCAGCACATAACCAAACCATACAACACATAACTAAGAAGAAAACATAAATTTCCCATAGTCAAGAGATTCACAACCCAATAAGAAATTAGAAAACAACTCTATAACTCATTATGCTACAAAACTCACATGCTTCATTACAATTAGGAAAAACTCATTTTATATTGAATAATATACTCATACACATCAGTTCTAACCACATAACAAGAATTTAGACCAAAGGATCAAATAGTCAATTTTACCAAATTTTTTACAGTAAGCAGTTTGAAGCTACAGTGATTTTACTAAAATTTTCAAACATGCAACTTCTTGGCAATTCATGATATAAACATGCTAATATGCAAAGTAACATCACATAAACACCTCTTACAACATGCTCAAAGCTCAATGAAACACACAATTCAAGAAGTTAATGAAATTCAATTTCAACCAAACTCCTAAACATCATGCACATGCAACACTTCTAGCTCAATTCTAGTCATACTCCCCCACTTAGAAGGAAGTCATACTATAATAAGATAAAGAAGGACTTACCAACATCATCATCACCCTCATTCGGCTTCTCACCTCTAGTCCGGAGTGTAGATAAACGCCTCCTAGTTATAGCATCTTCCTTTGGAACACTAGGCTCAACCTTCTTACCCTCCTTCCTTGAAGCAATATTTGGACAATCTCTCACTTTGTGCCCATCCTTTCCACATCCAAAGCAATTATCTGTACACACAAGTGGCACATGTAGGTTTTTCATTGCTAGAACCACCTCCTTTCTCAAACTTCTTCTTAGGCACACTAGGTCTGTCTTGAGTTTGAGCCCTCTTTTTGAACCTAGGTTGCACTTGATCACTAGCAACACTCCTTTTCAAGTTCCTAGACATCCTCTTAAGTTTAGACTCTTCAATTGATTGTGCATACACCATGAGTCTAGCCAAAGTCATATCATCATGCAACATAGCCTTACGGTATTCCTCCCTCACTAAGTCGGCTAAACCCGTCACAAAGCGACTGAATTCATCCCTTGGATTAGACACTAGGGAAGGTGCATACCTAGACAAAGTTGAGAACTTCAAGAGTATTCCTCATTACTCATATTGCCTTGCTTGAGATTGATAAACTCCTCTACTTTCACTTCACTCCTCTCACGGGGAAAGTACTTACCAAGAAAAGCTTCCTTGAATTCTTACCACTCAATAGGACCCGACTCCATCGGCCTATTGTTCTTCCATTGAGTGTACCAAATTTGAGACACATCTCTCAATCGATAAGAAGCCAACTCCGCCTTCTCCCTAGACGTAACCCCCATAGCACTCAAAACTTTGTGCACACCATCAAGGAATTCTTGGGGATCCTCTGTCACCTTAGAGCCAAGAAAGATTGGAGGATTCAACCTCACAAAGTCTCTCAACATAGATGACATAGTGCTCTCCATAACATTAACCCTAGGCACAATGTTCAAGTTAGCTTGAGCCGTTACGGCTCGGGCTAAAGCAAGAAAAGCCTCTCCAATCACCCTATTAGACAACTTCGGCACTTCATCACCTCCTCCCACATTAGGGGCATGATAACCTTTAGGAGGCACTTGAGCACCTTGGACACCTTGCCCATTATAAAGCACTTGCTCAAATTTCTCAACTTGAGGATGAACTTCCTCATCAACCCTTCCCTCTTCCATCCTTGTAGCGGCCATCCTTCTAGTATTAATCTCCTAGAAACACAAGGAAACTCTTTTAGAAGGATACTCATAACATTACTCTACCGCACGAACATAGGAGTAGAAATGAAGGGAAACACTATCGCTATAGCCTCTCGCCCATAGGTGTGTCGCGACTCACACCGATGGTCAAGACTCTACTAGACGTGATTTTTCGAGACTTTTTGATACCTAAGACTACTTTCATTAACCTATGATCTGATACCAAGCTTTTCACATCCCGAAACCACACCCTAGAAGTTAAGATGCAATCTTGGATTGCGACCGGTGTATTCGACCTCTCGGGGGTCTCATACAAGCCTCTCATATCATTCATCGCATATACATAACGAAAAGTAGTGCGGAATTAAAACTTATCGTAAAACAATATAGAAGTAATAAACTCTTTCATATATGTAGAAATAGGAAAACACTAAGTCTCGATCATCATCTTAAGAAAGGATAATACTTGGGACACAGCCCATACGAATGGAAAACATACTACTAATAGTCTATTACAAACTTCATTAAAGAAACATAAAATGATATATATGCCCTCGAGTCAAATGAGGACATACTGCAACTCTTCTTGAATGATATCCTTGTCCAAGACTTCTTCCCAAAGATCTTCACCTATTAAGAACTATAGATAGAAAATAAAGCATGGAATTAGTACAACCACATGTACTAAGTATGGCATTATGCCTAAAAATCATGAAAACGTACTCTATTGGAAATATGAATCTTTTCATTTCATAAATCATATTTTAATCATAATAACAACATTTAGCAACTTAGAAACACATACGGAAAGATTTAACCAAAAATATCAATTATTAAGAACACCTTACAGTGAACTATAATCACTGTACAGTGAATTATTCATTGTTATAGTGAAGTACTTTTACTTCTCCTATTAACGACTTCTAGCATGTAATTTCCTCACTTAAAGTCATTCTAAGATTCACTTAAGTCACACAAAGAGAGACCGCCTATACACCCTCTCTAGATATTCCTAAACGACCCTTAAGATTACTCATAATGAGACACATACACACATACAAAGCATCATAAACATCAAGGTAAGATTGTTCTACCAAATGTGACTCTAGGTCTCACTTGAGTGAGTTGTGAAGAAACCGCCCATACGATCCCTTACACACCCACTCAAGAGATCCTATAGACTCCCTAGGATAGAATCATTCTCACTAAACACACCAACACATAGATTATATGACATTCTCCTTCCAAAGGCTATAAAAAAGACCTACTTAAGTAAATCAAGAAGATAACGTCCATGATTGACCTCTTCGAGATTACCTAAATAGTCCTTGAGACTACCTAAGTCTTAGATCATGTCTACAACACCAATCATCTTCCCTAACTGGAGTCATACTCAAGACTTCCAAAGATAAGCCATGAAGAGATCATCCCATATGCCCTCTTGACACTTTAATTAAGTTGTCCTTAAGTTACATTAGATTAGGTACTTATTCATTTACATACTTTCTAACACAAGTCATTAGTTTATTAGTTCATTTAGAAGACATACATCACATAAAGGACATTCAAGTAGTGGTCTTAGACAAGACCTAGGAACTCCAAATAACACTATCAAATTCTATTGTGCAATGTCTAAGGAGTGTCCCATACCACCACCTAAACCTCATAAACTTCTCTAATGCTAATAGGTATTCCATATGATGAGAATAGGCAATAACTGACATAGACCATGGTAGCAAAGCATTGAATCCGAAGTTCTATCCTACTTCGATGAGGTGTTGTACTTGCCAATGGTAGAACATAAAGATCCCATGTAGGCACATGGTTATGGAATATGAAGGGCGTACTTTGTATTCTAGTCTCATACTTAACTACAACAACTTCCCTTAACCATACTCACTCGGTGCTAGCCTTAGTTCTCATAGATCAATTTACATTAAGGTTTATATAAATGGGTCCCACATCATGTTCATGACCCAATTGCATTTACCCTACCATAGCAAGGTCAATTTGGGCTAGCTCACTATGGCAACAAGAAGCTCATCATGACTTTCCTAAGGTATGATATGATGTCATTCCAGCCAATCAACCTTAATTCCATCACTCATTACATGATGGATACCATTAAGGCTAACTACTTTACAATTCATAACCTTACCACTTGGTTCAAGGTTCCACATAAATGACCCATTTATCATCATTCAAGGTCTCACCTATATTCATTTATTCAAAACTAAGACCCCTGAGGTTCGTAAGTCAATACATCACATATTCACATAAGCATCAAGTAAGGGACACAAGTCTACCTAAACAAGACACAACATACTTCCATTTAACACATATAGCCTATCTTTCTTTAGACTATTAGGAATGACCCTTAACATTATTTAGTCAACCTATTAATCACCTTAACATCATCAACTTAACCATTCTAGAATCATATAGCCAAATTAGAAATAACCATGTATCAACTCTAAGACTACACAATAACACATAGTCAAAGTATAGTATGATTAACTAGATAGTACCAATAGTATAGCACATATTTCCACATATAGATAGATATTATGAAACATCATCAAATCAACTACACAAATAGCCATATAGGTTCAAGTAGTTCTGACGAGGCCATGATCATCAATATAGTAGAAAGTAACACCGACAAGGCCACATCAATTCACATAACACCGCCACCAAAGGTGGACCAAACCAATCATAACATAATTGAAGTCTAATTATCATCAAAATAAAGTAAATTGGACAGAACACCTCCATTCCATCATCATCACTTCAATTCAAGTCAACTTACTCAATTTGATAACACAAGACCCTTACCCAAGGCCATGAACACCAATTCAACACACAATTATAGAAATCAATGAAATCTAAACAAATTCAACAATCCAATATCAATTTGATAACAATTGAACACAATTCTTATATCAATAGAAACCCCATAAGAAACTATAGATGAATTCATCAACATTAAGCCAATATCAAGTAACCCACAATTTAGTCAAAATCTTAGGTTCATCAATTTCATGGGTTCATAGGTAATTTAGGTTAAAATCATCAATACAACATCAATATAATCCATAATGGACGTTTGAAAACTGTAATGCAAAAACCCATGGTAGAATCATGAAATTGGACAATTCCTCTTTGGTCCAAAGGGGTTGGTTATGGTCCTATTGACTTAGGGGTACTTTAGTAATTACCCTAGGTCACTTAAATAAATAAATTATCAACTCAGTGAATTAACTTAAATTCATGGTCAAACCCTAGACCCTTAGCAAATTTTCAGAATTTGGCTAAGTCAAATGCTCTCCTATTTTTAGTCAATTTAGGAGGGACATTTTGGTAATTAGCTAATTGATTTATTTAATTAAGTTAATTAGCCTAAATTTAATTAGTCAATATTTAGTACCTAAGACTTAGACTCACGTTTATCCAGTAGAAGCTCACGACTGAAAAACAGTGAGCAAACGTAAGAAAACTAGAAAAATACTCTCGGTTCTCCTTAGGCGATTTCAAGGCAATTTTTAAAGATTTTTATGCAAAGAATAGGGTGATATTCGTAGATTTAAATTCACATTCATCAAGTATAGAAAGGGATGACAAGTCATCCATTGAGATAAGCATACCTCATACTAGAAGAAAGCTTTCATAGTGTATGAGTCAACTCTAAAAGTTGTAAAGTATGGTTATGGACCTATGAGTCAACTCTCGGTTTTCCTTAGGCGATTTCGAGGCAATTCTTCAAGATTTTTGTGCAAAGAATAGGGTGATCTTCGTAGATTCAATTCTATAGTAAGGTATGGGTTTCTCTCTTGGATTCCTTTCCCCAGGAGTCTTTTCAAATGTTTTGAATTCAAGAAAATCGAGACTAGGGTTGTTCCCAATGAAATGTTCGAATGTTCATCTCCCTAGTTCTCCATATTTCCGATTCTAGTAGTATGAATAATGCAAATATTGAGCATGTTGTTTGTATGTGGTGCTAACTGATCATTATGTGTAGATTTCTGTGATTTGATAATGTCAAATGAGACCAATATGTTAGATCCGTATGATTAGAGTATCATTTACATGAGATAAGAAATGTTGTAATGCCTAATTGTGTTCGAGAAGATGAAATTGTTATAAGTCGTTTATGAAATTCAGTTTACTGTTGAAAGAAATGAAGGTTTTGATTACTGTGTGAGTTTACAATAGATATGTTTGTAAGTGGTTGGAATGCAATGTTTCCAAGAAGAAATAATAATGAGAATCAAAGCTAGTTGATGATTCTTCAATGCCAAATCAACTTTATAGCTTAGCCAAACTAAGCACTGAATTGTTCTTATAAGCTAATCAAATGTTAAAAGTTTGCTTGCTTAAAATGATAAGATTACTATAGTATATACATGAAGTTAATTGACTTGGCTAGTGATAATATCATGACAAGTGTTTAGTGAAAGTTTGGTTTATGCCAATAAATTCGCCAGTAATATTATTTCCAAAATACGTAATAGAATTGGCCAATGACTAAGTCATATTAATCTTATATGGCCAATGTAAATGATGATGGTTCTTGTAATGCCAAATACATGTTAAAGATTTACTTGACAAGATGTAACTCAATGAACTCATAACCTAGGGTAGGGTATGCCAATGATTGGAACAAGTCCCAACATACCCTATCTAAATCAACTTGTGAACATAGTAGCACATTGAATAAGTCCTTATAACTTTCACAAAGAATGGTACAAGACTACCAAATAACATTGAACAAGATAAGGTGAGTAATGAAATAACTAAAAGCTTATGAGTTATGAAATTGACGTAGAATGGGGTGTTAAGAGAAGTGAGACAAGTCTCACTTGCACCTAAACAATTATGTTAAAGATACTCACATAAGAGGATGTTAGAAATCGTGAGACAAGTCTCATTCACACCATGATGATAATGTAAGATTTAAGTTCCATTCATCAAGTATAGAAAGGGATGACAAGTCATCCATTGAGATAAGCATACCTCATACTAGAAGAAAGCTTCCATAGTGTATGAGTCAACTATAAAAGTTGTAAAGTTTCCATAGTGTATGAATATAAGAAGATCACCTTAATTTGTTTTCTTACCTTTGTTCACTGTTTTTCAGTCGTGAGTTTCTACTAGATAAACGTGAGTGTAAGTCTTAGAAACTTAATATTAACTAATTAAACTTAGGTTAATTAACTTAAT
The DNA here is from genome assembly GCA_016801875.1 of Solanum sitiens. Lineage (NCBI taxonomy): Eukaryota > Viridiplantae > Streptophyta > Magnoliopsida > Solanales > Solanaceae > Solanum > Solanum sitiens. The sequence continues at coordinate 22,013 of JABWTJ010000303.1, forward strand.
TAAATAAATCAATTATCTAATTACCATAACGCCCCTCCTAAATTGACTAAAAATAGGAGAGCATTTGACTTAGCACAATTATGAAATTTGCTAAAGGTCTCGGTTTTGACCATGAATTTAAATTAATTAATTACTTGCTAATTTAATTAACTAAGTGACCTAGGGTAATTACTAAAGTACCCCTTAGTCACTAGGACCATAACCAACCCCTTTGGACCATCCTAGGTTAGGTACTAGGATGTTTCTTTAGTTAGCTACTCGGCTAGTGTCACCCGGTTAGGTCTTAGGATTTCGGGCACACTAGTTAGCTCATTTTAGTTAGTCCTAGGTTAGTTAGATAGTTAGGTAAGTTAGTTTGAGCCTAGGATTAGTTAGGAAGCTCGGCCACACGTGGCTTGACCCGACGCGTGCCGGCCCCTTAACCGCCTTAACTTAATCGGTTGGGCTTGGTCAATTGGTCTATCGGCCGGTAGCACATGCGCTTGCACATGTGTTACCGTGCACTTTCCTAACCATGCACTCTGTATTTGCACTTGGAAAGTTCACTTCTTGTTCAAGGGATCCTCACTATGTCCTTGGACACTGCTTAATCTACATGATCATTTTAAATGATCATGTGCTATGGTACCTAGGCTTTACACTTGGATGCCTCGTACCTAATGCGTGTAAGCGAAGAAATTAAGAATTTTAACTTAGGGTCTTCAACGCAGGTACAATTCCTAAACACACTTGGTATCAGAGCATGAGGTTAAATTACCTAGGAACTAAGGCTCAAAACAACCACGTTGCGTAGTTTATAGCTTATGTTTGTGAAGTGCACCACAGCCATGACTTAGAGACTTAGTGATGTTATGAATCTTCCCTTCTTCTACTCTTTATCGTGCTTTGTAGAGTTTTGACATTTTATGTCATTCTAGCATCTAACTTTCTTCTTATGTGTTTGTGTAGAAAAAATGAAGACAAGAAGAAACGTAGGCAGGAGAGTTGGAGAAGCAGCTGCTGGAGGAAACCAAGCTCCTCCTCAAGCCCCAGCTGCTGGAGTGCAAGTTCCTGTCGACCTAGCTGCGTTAACGGATGGACAAGTGAGAGCATCACTGGTTCAAATGGACCAAACCATCACTGCTCAGGCACATGCTATCACAGCCCAACCCACTAGAGAGGGTGCTCCCAGGGAGAACCTACATTCTAGAACCATGTCTAGCAAACAGAGAGATTTCACCAGGATGAATCCTCCAGTCTACTTCGGGTACAGAACCAATGAGGATCCCCAGGAGTTTGTGGACGAGGTCCACATGATTCTCTGTGCTATGGGTGTTAATGAAGAGGATAAGGCTGAGTTGGCTGCATACCAGCTCAAGGATGTGGCTCAGGTATGGTACAAGATGTGGGTAGATGGCCGAGCACCAGGAGAAGTCCCTATCACTTGGGACAATCTCAAGACTGCATTCCTGGAGAGGTTCTTTCCGAGAGATCAGAGAGAGGCTAAGGTTGAGGAGTTCATCAAACTACTTCAGGGAGGTGTGTCAGTCAAGGAATACTTCTTGAAGTTTGTTAAACTTTCCAAATATGTTTCTTCCTAGGTGTCCAGTAGTAGGGATGAGATGAGCATGTTTTCTGACTGGTGTATCGGAGGATCTGGAGGAGGAATGTTGGGAAGCCATTTTCCATGATAACATGGACCTTGCTAGGTTGATGGTACATGCACAACATGTGGAAGAGAGTCATCGGAGGAAGAGAGGCCAAGAAGGAAAGAAGCCTAGGCCCTCGGATCAAGCTGGTTCAAGCACTGGTAGGAGTTCGTTCGGAGTCCAGGACAGGCCCAAGTTCAAGAAGGGGAACCAGCACTCAGGTAATCCTAATCCTTCCAGGAACACTATTGCCAAAGAGGGCAAGTGTGGCCCAAAGAAGGGCAATGATAGAAATGCCCAGCGTGACAGAAAGTCGTGTGGTAAGTGTGGTCGTTTGCATGGAGAAGAGTGCATGGTAGGTTCTAATGCCTGCTATGGGTGCGTCAAGAGTGGTCATATGATCAGGGACTGCCCACATGTGAAGAATCAGGCCAAGGCATATACTCAGCCTCGGCCTAATCCTACTGCTACGGCGAGCCTCCCAAGAGGAACAGGTTCTCTACTTTGAAAGGTAGAGAGGAGCAGGAGAATTCAGCTTACGTGGTCACTGTTACCTTGCATGTCTTTTCTTTTCCTGTGTATGCATTGATAGATCCGGGATCCACCTTGTCGTTTGTTACTCCTTTAGTAACTAGTAAATTTGACCTGTTTCCTCAGATCTTGCATGAACCTTTTCTAGTCAGTACTCCCATAGGAGACAAGATTAGAGCTGAAAGAGTATATAGAGATTGCCCAATAACTGTTCTTGATAAGGTTACCTAAGATGACCTAATAGAATTAACCATGCTTGACTTTGATATTATTTTGGGCATGGATTGGCTCCATAAATGCTATGCTACCATAGACTGTCGAAATAGGGTAGTAAGGTTTTAGTTTCCTAATGAGTTAGAGATGGAATGGTAAGTGCGTAGTTCAAATCCAGAAGACCACATAGTTTCCCATCTGAAAGACAATAGGATGTTATCTAAGGGGTATTTATACCACTTAGTCAGAGTCAATGACTTAGAACATGAAGTTCCTTCCATAGACTCTGTGTACATAGTGAATTAGTTTCAAGATGTCTTTCCGGAGTATTTACCAGGAATCACTCCAGAATGCGAAATTGACTTTGGTGTTTACTTAGATCCCAACACCAAACCAATTTCCATTCCTCCCTATAGAATGGCTCCATCTGAACTCAAAGAGTTTAAGTTATAGTTAAAAGATCTACTTGATAAGGGCTTCATCCAACCGAGCATATCCTATGGGGTGCTCCAGTGTTGTTCGTTAAGAAAAAGGATAGAATCCTTAGAATGTGTATCGATTATCGGTAACTCAACAAATTCTCTATAAAAAACAAATACCCTCTTCTTTAAATTGATGATCTATTTAATCAACTCCAAGGTTCAAGTTTGTTTTCTAAAATAGATCTCCGGTCATGGTATCACCATCTTAGAGTTAGACAATAGGACATTTCTAAGACTGCCTTCCGTTCTAGGTATGGTCATTATGTGTTTCTTGTCATGTCATTTGGTCTCACTAACGCACCAACCACTTTTATGAACCTTATGAATAGTTTCTTCCGTGAATACCTTGATTCTTTTGTCATAGTATTCATAGATGACATCCTCATATACTCTAAGACCAGAGAAGAGGATGAACAACATTTGATAATGACATTGCAAGTACTTAGGGAGCATCAGCTCTATGCAAAATTCAGCAAATGTGAGTTTTGGCTTAGATCAGTAGCCTTCGTTGGTCATGTTGTGTCCGACCAGGGTGTAGAGGTTGATCCAAAAAAGATTGAGTCAGTAAAGAACTGGCCGAGACCTCTCACTCCTACAGACATCAAGAGTTTCTTGGGTTTGGCTGGTTACTATCGCAGGTTTGTTGAGGGATTTTCTGCTATTGTTGCTCCATTGACAGCTTTAACAAAGAAGAAGGCGAAGTTTGAGTGGTCTGAAACTTGTGAAAAGACCTTCCATGATCTCAAGACCGACTCACTTCAGCCCCATTTCTCACATTGCCGAGGAGTGGTGAAGGGTATGTGGTGTACTGTGATGCTTCCCGAGTAGGTTTGGGATGTGTTCTTATGAAGGATGGCAAGGTGATTGCATATGCATCAAGACAGTTGAAAATCCACGAGAAGAATTACCTTACCCATGATCTTGAGTTAGCTGCTATTGTATTTGCGTTAAAACTTTGGAGACATTACTTATATTGCCAGTACATATTGATATATTTACTGACAATAAAAGTCATCAGTATGTTTTTACAAAGAGAGAATTGAATCTTCGTCAGAGAAGAAGGCTAGAGCTGCTCAAGGATTATGACATGAGTGTCCACTATCACCCAGGTAAGGCCAATGTAGTGGCCAATGCTTTAAGATAATTGAACATGTGTTGTGTGTCTCATATTGATGATGAGAAGAACGAGCTAGTTAAAGAGGTACACCAACTGGCTAGGTTAGGTGTATGACTGGTAGATACACAAAGTGGGTGTGTTTCAGTTCATTCCAGTTCTAAATCCTCATTTGTTGTAGATGTTAAAGCTAAGCAGCATCTCGACCCAGTACTCATGGAGTTGAAAGACTCAGTGTTGAGCAAATTGAATGAATCATTCTCTCTAGAGGGGATTGTGTGCTTAGATACCAGGGAAGATTGTGTGCGCCCAATATTGACAATTTGAGACCTAATATTATTGCAGAGGCTCATGGCTCCAGGTATTCCATTCATCCAGGTTCCACAAAGATGTATCATGATCTCAAGGAGATCTATTGGTGGGAAGGTATGAAGCGAGATATCTCTAAGTTTGTGGAGGAGTGCCCGAATTGCCAACAGGTTAAGGCCCAACACCTTAAGCCTGGATGTCTTACCCAGTCGATTGAGATCCCAACATTGAAGTGGGAGGCTATTAATATGGACTATGTGGTTGGTCTTCCCAGGACCAGGAAACTGCATAATTCCATTAGGGTCATTGTTGACAGGATGACTAAGTCTGATCACTTCATTCATGTGAAGTCTACTTACAGGGCCGAAGATTATGCCAAGTTGTATATTGATGAGATAGTGAGGTGGCATGGGATCCCTTTTATCTATCATTTCGGATATGGGAACCCAGTTCACTGCTAAATTTTGGAGATCTTTCCAAAAGATCTTAGGTACACAGGTGAAGCTCAGTACTGCTTTTCATCCTCAGACGGATGGACAAGCAGAGCGTACCATTCAGACCATTGATGACATGCTGAGAGCATGTGTTATTGAATTCGAGGGGAGTTAGGATGATCACTTGCACCTGATTGAATTCTCATATAATAATAGTTACCATTCGAGTACTGGGATGAGCCCATTTGAAGCACTGTATGACAGAAGATGTAGGTCCCCAATTCGGTGGTTTGAGGTAGCAGAGTCTTCCATCCTTGTCCCTGAGATCATACATGAGGATATGTAAAAGTTGAGAATGATCAGGGAGAGATTGGATACTACTGACAGTCATCAAAAATCCTATGCTGATAACAGGAAGAGGGCTCTTGAATTCGAGGTAGGTGATCAAGTCTACCTGAAGCTATCACCCATGAAAGGGGTGATGAGGTTTGGTAAGAAAGGAAAGTTGAGTCCGAGGTATATAGGTCCTTATGAAGTCTTACAGCGAGTAGGGAATGTTGCCTAATAACTTATGTTACCAAATGACTTGGCTTTTGTTCATCCAGTGTTTCATGTTTCGATACTTAAAATGTGTATAGGTGATCCAACATCCATCCTGCCTGTTGAGGGGTTAGGAGTCGATGAGAACCTTACTTATGAAGAGGTTCCAGTTGAAATTTTAGATCGCCAAGTGAAGCAGTTCTGGAACAAGCAGGTTGCCACCGTAAAGTTGTTATGGAGAAACCACCTTGTTGAGGGAGCAACATGGGAGGCCGAGGCCGACATGATATCCCGTTACCCTCACTTGTTCAGTTCTTGAGGTCAGATATACTCTTCCTAATTCTGATTTTGTTTATGAAACTCTAAATTTTAGTGCATTAGTCGGTTTTGGTGTTTTAAGTCCTTGGATGTGTTTGTTATAATTGCACTATATGAGTTAATATGAGTTCATGCTTGCATTCATGGTTCTATTTTTGTATAGCGTTTACATGATTTTTGTGTCGCATGAGTTGTGATATGCATTGAGTTAAAGTGAGATTCAGAAGGAAGTTCCTCAATCTTAGATATGAAGCTTCAGATAAGCTTTGAGTGATGTGCATCAACAAGAGTAAGTTGTGAATTAGATATTCACAAAGAGTAAAGTTTCAAGTATGTTGATGTGTTTTTATATGTAGTGTCATTCGGGGACGAATGTTCCTAAGGTGGGGATAATGTAACTTTCCAAAAAATGTACTTGTCTAGTGAAAAGTCTATTAGGTTTTAAGAATATGTATTGGGGTACATAGGCATCCCAATGCCCAATATGGAGTAATATTGGGCATGTTAGAGAATATTGGCTTAAGGGAGGTATGTCAGTCAAGGAATATTCCTTGAAGTTTGCTAAACTTTCCAAATATGCTTCTTCCTTGGTAGCGAGTAGCAGGGATGAGATGAGCAGGTTTGTGACTGGTGTATCGGAGGATGTGGTGAACGAATGTCTAGCAGCCATATTGCATGATAATTGACCTTTCTAGGTTGATGGTACATGCACAACAGGTGGAGGAGAGTCGTTGGAGGAAGAGAGGCCAAGAAGGCAAAAAGCCTAGGACCTGGGATCAGACTTGTTTTAGCACTGGTAGGAGTTCGTTTGGAGTCCAGTACAAGCCCAAGTTCAAGAAGGGGCACCAGCACTCAGGTAATTCTACTCCTTCCATGAACACTAATGCCAAAGGGGGCAAGTCTGGCCCAAAGAACGAAAAATGATAGAAATTCCCGTCGTGACAGAAAGTCGTGTTGTAAGTGTGGCCATTTGCATGGAGGTGAGCGCATGGTATGTTCTAATGCCTTCTATGGGTGCGGCAAGAGTGGTCATATGATCAGGACTGCCCACATGTGAAGAATCAGGCCAAGGCAGATACTCATCCTTGGCCTAATCCTACTGCTGCAGCTGAGCCTCCCAAGAGGAACATGTTCTATGCTTTGAAAGGTAGAGAGGAGAGGAGAGGTCAGCTAATGTGGTCACTGGAACCTTGCATGTCTTTTCTTTTCCTGTGTATGCATTGTTAGATCCAGGATACACCTTGTCTTTTGTTACTCCATTAGTAGCTAGTAAATTTGACTTGCTTCCTGAGATCTTGCATGAACCTTTTATAGTTAGTACTCCCATATGAGACATCATTATAGATGAAAAAGTATATAGAGATTGTCCAATAACTATTCTTGATAGAGTTACCTATGCTGAACTAATAGGATTAATCATGCTTGACTTTGATATAATTTTGGGTATGGATTGGCTCCATAAATGCTACGCTACCATATACTATCGAAATAGGGTAGTAAGGTTTTAGTTTCCTAATGAGTTAGAGATGGAATGGTAAGGGCGTAGTTCAAATCCAACAGGCCAAATAATTTCCCATTTTAAATCCAATAAGATGTTATCTAAGGGGTATTTATACAACTTAGTCAGAGTCAATGTCGTAGAACATGAAGTTCCTTCCATAGACTCTGTGTCCATAGTGAATGAGTTTCAAGATGTCTTTCCGGAGGATTTACCAGGAATCCCTCCTAAACGCGAAATTGACTTTGGTGTTCATTTAGATCCCAACACAAAACCAATTTCCATTGCTCCCTATAGAAGGCTCGATCTGAACTTAAAGTGTTGAAGTTGCATTTAAAAGATCTGTTTGTTAAGGGCTTCATCCAGCCGAGCATATCCCCATGGGGTGCTCAAGTGTTGTTCGTTAAGAAAAAGGATGGAACCCTTAGAATGTGTATCAATTATCAGTAACTCAACAAAGTCACTATAAAGAAAAAATACCCTCTTCCCAGAATTGATGATTTATTTGATCAGCTCCAAGGTTCAAGTTCTTTTCTAAAATAGATCTCCGGTCAGGGTATCACCAGCTTAGAGTGAGACAAGAGGACATTCCTAAGACTGCCTTCCGTACTAGGTATGGTCATTACGAGTTTCTTGTCATGTCATTTGGTCTCACTAACGCACCAGCCGCATTTATTGACCTTATGAATAAGGTCTTCCGTGAATACCTTGATTCTTTTGTCATAGTATTCATAGATGACGTCCTCATATACTCTAAGACCAGAGAAGAGCATGAACAACATTTGAGAATGACATTGCAAGTACTCAGGGAACATCAGCTGTATGCAAAATTCAGCAAATGTGAGTTTTGGCTTAGATCAGTAACCTTAGTTGGTCATGTTGTGTCCGACCAGGGTGTAGAGGTTGATCCGAAAATGATTGAGTCAGTAAAGAACTGCCCGAGACCTCTCACTCCTACAGACATCAAGAGTTTCTTGGGTTTGGCTGGTTACTATCGCAGGTTTGTTGAGGGATTTTCCGCTATTGTTGCTCCATTGACAGCTTTAACAAAGAAGAAGGTGAAGTTTGAGTGGTCTGAAACTTGTGAAAAGGGATTCCAAGAGCTCAAAGACCGACTCACTTCAGCCCCATTTCTCACATTTCCGAGGAGTGGTGAATGGTATTTGGTGTACTGTGATGCTTCCTGAGTAGGTTTTGGATGTGTTCTTATGCAGGATGGCAAGGTGATTGCATATGCATCAAGACAGTTGAAAATCCACGAGAAGAAATACCTTACCCATGATCTTGAGTTAGCTACTATTGTATTTGCGTTAAAACTTTGGAGACATTACTTATATGTCCTGTACATGTTGATGTATTTACAGACAATAAAAGTCATCAATATGTTTTTACAAAGATAGAATTGAATCTTCGTCAGAGAAGAAGGCTAGAGCTGCTCAAGGATTATGACATGAGTGTCCACTATCACCCAGGTAAGGCCAATGTAGTGGCTGATGCTTTAAGATGATTGAACATGTGCAGTGTGTCTCATATTGATGATAAGAAAAACGAGCTGGTTAAAGAGGTTCACCAACTGGCTAGGTTAGGTGTATGACTGGTAGATACACAACGTGGGGGTGTTTCAGTTAATTCCAATTCTGAATCCTCATTTGATGTAGATGTTAAAGCTAAGCAGCATCTCGACCCAGTACTCATGGAGTTGAAAGACTCAGTGTTGAGTAAACTGAATGAATCATTCTCTTTAGAGGGGATTGTGTGCTTAGATACCAGGGAAGATTGTGTGTGCCCATTATGATAATCTGAGACCTAATATTATTTCAGAGGCTCATGGCTCCAGGTATTCCATTCATCCAGATTCCACAAAGATGTATCATAATCTCAAGGAGATCTATTGGTGGGAAGGTATGAAGCGAGATATCTCTAAGTTTGTGGAGGAGTGCCCGAATTTCCAATAGGTTAAGGCCGAACACCTTAAGCCTGGATCTCTTACCCAGTCGATTGAGATCCCAACATTAAAGTGGGAGGCTATTAATATGGACTTTGTGGTTGGTCTTCCTAGGACAAGGAAACTGCATAATTCCATTTGGGTCATTGTTGAAAGTATTACAAAGTCTACTCACTTCATTCCTGTGAAGTCCACTTACAGGGCCGAAGATTATGCCAAGTTGTATATTGACGAGATAGAAAGGTGGCATGGGATCCCTTTTATCTATCATTTCGGACATGGGAGCCCAGTTCACTACTAAATTTTGGAGATCTTTCCAAAAGATCTTGGGTACACAGATGAAGCTCAGTACTGCTTTTCATCCTCAGACGGATGGACAAGCAGAGCGTAACATTCAGACCCTTGAAGAAATGCTGAGAGCATGTGTTATTGAATTCAAGGTGAGTTAGGATGATCACTTGCACCTGATTGAATTCTCATATAATAATAGTTACCATTCCAGTATTGGGATGACACCATTTGAAGCACTGTATGACAGAATATGTAGGTCCCCAATTCGGTGGTTTGAGGTAGCAGAGTCTTCCATCCTTGGACCTTATATAATACATGCGGCTATGTAAATGCTGAGAATGATCAGGGATAGAGTGGATACTACTTACAGTCGTCAAAAATCCTATGATGATAACAGGAAGAGGGATCTTGAATTCGAGGTAGGTGATCAAGTCTACCTGCAGCTATCACCCATGAAAGCGGTGATGAGGTTTGGTAAGAAAGGGAAGTTGAGTCCGAGGTATATATATAACGCCCCAAAATGAACTAAGGTGAACTAGAGCCTCATGATTATTTCTTGAGTTTATTTTAATTTTAACGGAGTTATTTTAGTTTCCTTAGGCAGTGTGCAAAGTTTCGTGAAGTTTGGAGGTGAAACGACCAAGAACGTCCAAGGCATTCGAAAGATATGCCTTGAGTCGGCCTTGTGCGTCTAGAAAAGTTCGTCGAGTTTTTTGTGTTCGTTTTGGATGAAATTCATGTGAGAGGTGTTAAACTTATAGATTATCATATTTGTGTTGGAAACGTCCTTGAAATTAAACCCAAGGACCATCGAAGGGTCCTTGAGGAAGGACCCAAAACCTGGTAAGCAGGCTGTCCCAGGCAGCCTTGGCGACGGAGCAGTCGACGGCCAGTCATGGCTGTGACGCCCCGTCAAAACGTTTCGTCGTGGGGGACTTGTTAAAAGAGGTGTAGAGGGGACCCTTGGAAAGCCACTGGAGCTTGCAACGGATGGTCAGGACGGGCTGTTGCTCCCGTGATGCCCCGTCACAAGCAGGTCGTCGCAAGCCTTGTCCCTTTGCGCAGATTTTTCTGCCAAGTCAGGGGTGAACTTGTAAATTCACCCCACGTCTAAATAAGAGTTTGGACGGTTTGTTAAGGGATTTTTGGGTATATTAAATGAGTTTTAAACCCTAGACCTAGACAAGACCCCCTCACTTTGAAATTCAACTCTCTCTCTCTAAAGACAAACTCTCTCAAGACTCCATTGGAAGCTAGAGGTCAAGGAAGGATAGGAGGGATGGTTGGACATGTCTCTTCATAAAAAAAAATCTTGGATTTGGCTTTATTAGTGAGGTATGGTATCCATTCTTGAATATCTTTTCATTCAAGAAGCCAACTTCCCAAAATGGTTTTCAAAAAGGGTTTCTAAACTCAAACTTCTTCTAACTTCAATTTCTAGTATGGGTCTTCTTGTATTTAAGTTCTAATGCTTTAAATGTATTTATTTTGGTTTAAATTGATGATTTTGATGTTAAAACTCCATAAAACTCTTGTTTATGCATACTTCAACTTTTGACTTAAAAATGGGTTATGTGAGCATGATTCGAGTAGGGTATGAACTTGAGTATTCTTGTGTATGTCATATTGGTGTAGCTACTGCCCTAAGGGCCTTAATATGGTGAAATGTTGATATATGGCTTATGGGTGATGATGGTTTGAATTGTTGATGAGTGTTCTCATTGTATATTTCTTATTATAAATTGCTATTTGAGTGGTATGGTCCACCTTATGGGTGCCGGTGCTGATTGATGAGCTTGATGTTGTTTAGTATGTGTTGAGTAGGTAATCTTGAAGGTCTAATATGTTAAATGAAGATATATTGTATATGGGTCTTCTATTGTGTTTGGTGTAGCTTGAATTGCATGCTTGACCTAGTTTATGTCTAAATAAAGTATATGATTATGAGAAGCATGTAGAGTGTGTAACTTGATGAATCAAGGTTAAAGTATGAGTAGAACTTGATGATAATGAGATGATGCTTATATGCAAGGTGTACACATGTACACATACACACACTTTGAAGAATGTATTATGCCAAGTTGAGCAAAAAGGGCAATCTTGAGGTGGACACATTTCGTGAGTTGAGATGTAGTGTCTAGTAGCAACCTCTCCATTCCTTGTGATCTTTCTAAGATAGACTATTATGTTGAGAAATCGGTGGGGAGTTATGCCTAGCACCGATAGGATATGAAGGGGAGGTGGATTGCACTTCTTGAGTTGAGATGTTGTAATCCAAAGTAAGTCTTGACATGAGTACTCCTCGTTAGTAGAGAGTGAGTTACTTAGTAGCAATCTCCTTATCCCTTAACTATGTGCCCGCATAGGTGTAGCTATTGGAAAAGCCATGTAAACGCTAAGAAGCATGACCTTACACTAGGAAAGTAAGGATCCCTCATCCGATAGGGGTTAATATTGGGATTCCATGTCTAGCTCTCATGGTCGTTGTCGGTTAAGCTAACTCCCACAAAAGAATTGATTTGAAACTAGTTAACTGTCTATTGTTGATATTGTGTATGTATGTCGTGAAGTGCTCAATCCACATTAGTTACCAAGTAGGAGCATTATGTGGGAGTAGTAGTATGGGATGCTACTCTGACATTGCAGTTGGTGTGACCTATACCTATTATGGGAGAAGAGTACCTTCATGAAATCCGTTTGAATGAGTACTATGGTGTAGTGTTATGGATGATTATTGTGGAGTATTTGAGTAAATGGAATCCATTAGGAGCACTAAGTGGGAGTGGTAGTATGGGATGCTACTCTCACATTGCACTTGGCGTGACCTATATTTCCATGAGTGTTTTGCATATGTTAGCCAAGGGCGTGGATTTGATTCCCACGAAGTAAGCCTAAGATTTCGTTGATGTGATTTGAAGGGAGGTGTAATGAAAATCCCTTCTAGGCTCACCTTAGGGAGTCTTAGGATAACCTTGGGTTAGGGCAACTTCAAAGGAAAAGAGTTCATATGACTTGGACCGTGCCATTCACTGTAAGGTCTTCATTGTAAGAATTCAAAATGTTCACTATGATGCTTTATTCAATTTTCATTGTAAGTCTAGTAAAGTTCAGTGAATTGTTCCTTTGGTTACTCTAAGCTTTGGTAAAGTTGCCATAAAGTGTTGATTGTTGATTCTTATGTTGGTTTGTTTCTAGATTCATGAATATTATATTTAAATTGCATTAAAAGTTATTTTACTATAATGTCCTTTTCGTATGTTTTTGCATATGCCATACTTATTACATTGTTGTACTAACCCCATACTTTTATATACCTTATGAGTATAGGTTGGAAGCCTTTTTGGAGGATCGAAGTTGAAGCTTGGGAATTCTATCTCTCGAGATTTGGGTATGTCCTCATATATTCGACGACATAGTTTTATGTTTCTTAATTCATTATTAAGACTTAAAGATGTATTTACTTTTATTTTAAAGGGCCGTGTCCCTAAGATTCTAATTTGTGTCTTTAAGTTGGCTTGTGACGATAAGATTTCCTAGTATTTATGAAAAGACTTTTATTATTATTATTATCGTAAAAAGTTTTAAATTCCGCACTACTTTTCATGCTTTATGTTATGAATGCTAGTTAGAGGGCTTGTACGAGACCCCAAAGGGGTCAAGTATTCCCGGTCATGATTCGAAGGTTTCCCTAACTTTTAGGGGGTGCTTTCGGGGCTTGACAGATTTGGTATCAGAGCATAAGGTTTTGGGAAATACTTTAAGGTCTAAAAGTCTCACAAGCCACATCTAGTAGTATCTTGGTCATTGGTGTGAGTCGCGACACATCCATGGTCAAGAGGCTATAGGATGCTAGAAATTTCACTTTCTTCTTTATTCTAGTATCGTGCCTTAGAGTTGAGTATATAAGGTGTCTATTCTCAACCTCTTCTTTTTGTGTTTTTAGGACATGAATACGAGGAGATCGACCGCTAGAAGGGAGGAGGGAGGTGTACCAAATGAGAGAGTCCTTCCCCGTGTTGACCAAGTTCCTATTGTTGGCTTAGGGGAGGAAAATGAGGAGGTTCCTCTTCAAGAACCTCAAGTGCCTCCTATGCCTCAAGCTCCTTTTGTTGAGGGTGATATGACTAATGCGGAGTTGAGGGCTGCCTTAATGAACTTGACCCAACTCATGATGGCTCAAGCTCAAGTTGTCAACAATCACTTTGTGGGCCAAGCAAACCAAGGAGATAGGCCCCAACCAAATGCTATTACTCCCGCTTCTAGGATTCGGGATTTCATGAGGATGAACCCTCCTACTTTTCATGGCACTAAGGTGGATGAAGATCCACAAGGCTTCATAGATGAGGTTTTCAAGGTGGTAGATGCTATGGGTGTGACCCCTAGGGAGAAAGCGGAATTGGCCGCTTACCAACTTAAGGATGTTGCTCAAGTGTGGTATGAGCAATGGAGGGGTGAGAGACCCTTAGAAAGAGGACCGGTTAATTGGGAGGAATTCAAAGAGGCTTTCCTAGATAGATTCTTTCCTTTAGAGTGGAGGGAGAAGAAGATGGTTGAATTCATAAACCTTCGTCAAGGGGGAATGAGTGTGGAAGAGTACTCTCTAAAATTAACCCAACTCTCTAAGTATGCCCCAACCATGGTAGCCAACCCTAGGGCTAAGATGAACAAGTTTGTGATGGGCGTGTCTAGCTTGGTGGAAAAAGAGTGTCGTCCGGCAATGCTTCTTAATGACATGGATATCTCTATGCTCATGGTTTATGCGCAAAAAATTGAGGAGTCCAAAATTAGGGAGATAAGGCAAGAGGGTAAGAGACCTAGGTCGGATGATTCTAGTCACCAAAGGCCTAAGAAGAGGTTTTATCCCCAAGATTCTTCTATGGGAAACAAGGATAGGGCTCCAAATCAATCTTCTCAAGGTGGTGGTCATTCCTATGAAAGGGCTAGGTGCCCTACTTGTGGCAAGCAACATGGGGGTAAGTGTCTTGCCGGAACGGATGGTTGTTTTGCATGTGGTAATAGAGGCCACAAGATGAGGGACTGCCCAAACCTTAAATCAAGGGGGAGAGATGTCAATCAAGCTTCCCTAGATCCTAATGCTCCCAAGAAGAACCCTTCCTATGGGATGGGGGCTAGAAAGGATAATTAATCCGGATTGATGGTTTTGGTAAGTCTCAACTCTTGGTTATTGTTGTTTTTGTGTTATGAAATGAGTATATATGGTTTTATAGTTCATATGATCATGTCATCTTGATAAATTGCTCAAAGAGTGGAATTTTGAAAGTTTTGTATATTTGACAATGTTACAGTGAATATTCACTGTGAAAAATTTGCAATTTGAGAAAAATTTGCCTTGCCTTCATTGAAGTTTAAATATGTGCAAAATTGTTGTATATGAGCATGTTTAATGTTGGAGAAGGTAGTTCCTCCATAAAAGAATTTTGAGGTTGAGTTTTGACTTTGTGAAGTTTGGCAAAAGTTGTCTATGTTGCTAAGTGTTGAAAGTGTGAAATGATGTTCCTTGCTAGTTGATGCTTTGATTGTTGATGTTTTGATCATGATCTAAGTTCATTATATGATTCTAAAAGAGTCCTTGTTGTTCTTAAAAATTTAAGTGTCATTCGAGGACGAATGTTATTCCAAGTGGGGGAGAATATAACGCCCCAAAATGAACTAAGGTGAACTAGATCCTCATGATTGTTTCTTGAGTTGATTTTAAGTTTAACGGAGTTAGTTTAGTGTCCTTAGGCAGTGTGCAATTATTCGTGAAGTTTGGAGGTCAAACGACCAAGAACGTCCAAGGCATTCGAAAGATATGCCTTGAGTTGACCTTGTACGTCTAGACGAGTTTCATCCAGTTTTATGTGTTCGTTTTGGATGAAATTCATGTGAGAGGTGTTAAACTTATGATCATATTTGTGTTGGAAACGTCCGAGAAATTATCCCCAAGGACCATCGAAGGTTCCTTGAGGAAGGACCCAAAACCTGGTAAGCAGGCTGTCCCAGGCAGCCTTGGCGACGGAGCAGTCGACGTCCAGTCATGCCTGTGACGCCCCGTCACAACGTTCCGTCGTGGGGGACTTGTTCAAGGGTGTATAGGGGACCCTTGGCAAGCCACTGTAGCTTGCAACGGATGGTCAGGATAGGCCATTGCACCCGTGACGCCCCGACACAAGCAGGTCATCGCAAGCCTTGTCCCTGTGCGCAGATTTTTCTGCCAAGTCAGGGATGAACTTGTAAATTCACCCCACGTCTAAATAAGAGTTTGGATGGTTTGTTAAGGGATTTTTGGGTATATTAAATGAGTTTTAAACCCTAGACCTAGACATGACCCCCTCACTTCTAAATTCAACTCTCTCTCTCTAAAGACAAACTCCCTCAAGACTCAATTTGAAGCTAGAGGTCAAGGAAGGATAGGAGGGCTGGTTGGATGTGTCTCTTCATCAAAAAAACTCTTGGATTTGGCTTGCTTAGTGAGGTATGGTATCCATTCTTGAATATCTTTTCATTCAAGAAGTCAACTTCCCAAAATGGTTTTCAAAAAGGGTTTCTAAACTCAAACTTCTTCTAACTTCGATTTCTAGTATGGGTCTTCTTGTACTTAAGTTATAATGGTTTACATGTATTTTTTTTGGTTTAAATTGATGATTTTGATGTTAAAACTCCATAAAACTCTTGTTTATGCATACTTCAACTTTTGACTTAAAAATGGGTTATGTGAGCATGATTCGAGTAGGGTATGAACTTGAGTCTTCTTGTGTATGTCATGTTGGTGTAGCTACTTCCCTAAGGGCCTTAATATGGTGAAATGTTGATAAATTGCTTATGGGTGATGATGGTTTGAATTGTTGATGAGTGTTCTCATTGTATATTTCTTATTATAAATTGTTATTTGAGTGGTATGGTCCACCTTATGGTTGGCGGTGCTAATTGATGAGCTTGATGTTGTTTAGTATGTGTTGAGTAGGTAATCTTGAAGGTCTAATATGTTAAATGAAGATATATTGTATATTGGTCTTATATTGTGTTTGTGTTGCTTGAATTGCATGCTTGACCTAGTTTATGTCTAAATAAAGTATATGATTATGAGAAGCATGTAGAGTGTGTAACTTGATGAATCAAGGTTAAAGTATGAGTAGAACTTGATGATAATGAGATGATGCTTATATGCAAGGTGTACACATGTACACACACACTCTTCTAAGATTTGTATTATGTCAAGTTGAGCAAAAAGGGGAAATCTTGAGGTGGACACACTTCGTGAGGTTAGATATACTCTTCCTAATTCTGATTTTGTTTATGAAACTCTAAATTTTAGTGCATTAGTCGGTTTTGGTGTTTTAAGTCCTTGGCTGTGTTTGTTATACTTGCACTATATGAGTTAATATGAGTTCATGCTTGCATTCATGGTTCTGTTTTTGTATAGCGTTTACATGATTTTTGTGTCGCGTGAGTTGTGGTGTGCATTGAGTTAAAGTGAGATTGAGAAGGAAGTTCCTCAATCTTAGATATGAAGCTTCAGATAAGCTTTGAGTGATGTGCATCATCAAGAGTAAGTTGTGAATTAGATATTCACAAAGAGTAAAGTTTCAAGTATGTTGATGTGTTTTTCGAAAATATCCTCTTTGATTCAAAATGATCTGTAGTGTCATTCGGGGATGAATATTCCTAAGGTGGGGATAATGTAACATTCCAAAAAATGTACTTGTCTAATGAAAAGTCTATTAGGTTTTAAGAATATGTATTGGGCTACATAGGCATTCCAATGCCCAATATAGAGTAATATTGGGCATGTTAGAGAATATTGGCTTAAGGGAGGTATGTGAGTCAAGGAATACTCCTTGAAGTTTGTTAAACTTTCCAAATATGCTTCTTCCCCGGTAGTGAGTAGCAGTGATTAGACGAGCAGGTTTGTGACTGGTGTATCGGAGGATCTGGAGGAGGAATGTCGGGCAGCCATGTTGCATGATAACATGGACCTTTCTAGGTTGATGGTACATGCACATCAGGTGGATAAGAGTCGTCAGAGGAAGAGATGCCGAGAAGGAAAGAAGCCTAGGCCCTGGGATCAGACTTGTTTTAGCACTGGTAGGAGTTTGTTTGGAGTCCAGTACAAGCCCAAGTTCAAGAAGGGCCACCAGCACTCAGGTAATTCTACTCCTTCCATGAAAACTAATGCCAAAGGGGGCAAGTCTGGCCCAAAGAACGGCAATGATAGAAATACCCGTCGTGACAGAAAGTCGTGTTGTAAGTGTGGCCATTTGCATGGAGGTGAGCGCATGGTAGGTTCTAATGCCTACTATGGGTGCGGCAAGAGTGGTCATATGATAAGGACTGCCCACATGTGAAGAATCAGGCCAAGGCAGATACTCATCCTCGGCCTAATCCTACTGCTGCAGCTGAGCCTCCAAAGAGGAACATGTTCTATGCTTTGAAAGGTAGAGAGGAGCAGGAGAAGTCATCTGATCTGGTCACTGGTACATTGTATGTCTTTTCTTTTCCTGTGTATGCATTCTTAGATCCAGGATCCACCTTGTCTTTTGTTACTCCTTTAGTAGCTAGTAAATTTGACTTGCTTCCTGAGATCTTGCATGAACCTTTTCTAGTTAGTACTCCCATAGGAGACATCATTATAGCTGAAAAAGTATATAGAGATTGCCCAATAACTATTCTTGATAGAGTTACCTATGCTGAACTAATAGAATTAACCATGCTTGACTTTGATATAATTTTGGGTATGGATTGGCTCTATAAATGCTATGCTACCATAGACTATCGAAATAGGGTAGAAAGGTTTTAGTTTCCTAATGAGTTAGAGATTGAATGGTAAGGGCGTAGTTCAAATCCAACAGGCCAAATAGTTTCCCATTTTAAATCCAATAAGATGTTATCTAAGGGGTATTTATACAACTTAGTCACAGTCAATGTCTTAGAACATGAAGTTCCTTCCATAGACTCTGTGTCCATAGTGAATGAGTTTCAAGATGTCTTTCCGTAGGATTTACCAGGAATCCCTCCTGAACGCGAAATTGACTTAGGTGTTGACTTAGATCCCAACACAAAACCAATTTCCATTCCTCCCTGTAGAAGGCTCGATCTGAACTCAAAGTGTTGAAGTTGCAGTTAAAAGATCTGCTTGTTAAGGGCTTCATCCAACCGAGCATATCCCCATGGGGTGCTCAAGTGTTGTTCGTTAAGAAAAACGATGGAACCCTTAGAATGTGTATCGATTATCGGTAACTCAACAAAGTCACTATAAAGAAAAAATACCCTCTTCCCAGAATTGATGATTTATTTGATCAACTCCAAGTTCAAGTTCTTTTCTAAAATAGATCTCTGGTCAGGATATCACCAGCTTAGAGTGAGACAAGAGGACATTCCTAAGAATGCCTTCCGTACTAGGTATGGTCATTACGAGTTTCTTGTCATGTCATTTGGTCTCACTAACGCACCAGCCGCATTTATAGACCCTATGAATAAGGTCTTCCATGAATACCTTGATTCTTTTGTCATAGTATTCATAGATGACATCCTCATATACTCTAAGACCAGAGAAGAGCATGAACAACATTTGAGAATGACATTGCAAGTACTCAGTGAACATCTGCTGTATGCAAAATTCAGCCAATGTGAGTTTTGGCTTAGATCAGTAACCTTAGTTGGTCATGTTATGTCCGACCAGGGTGTAGAGGTTGATCCGAAAAAGATTGAGTCAGTAAAGAACTGGCAAAGTCCTCTCACTCCTATAGACATCAAGAGTTTCTTAGGTTTGGCTAGTTACTATCACAGGTTTGTTGAGGGATTTTCCGCTATTGTTGCTCCATTGACAGCTTTAACAAAGAAGAAGGCGAAGTTTGAGTGGTCTGAAATTTGTGAAAAGAGCTTCCAAAAGCTCAAAGAACGACTCACTTCAACCCCATTTCTCACATTGCCGAGGAGTGGTGAAGGGTATGTGGTGTACTGTGATGCTTCCCGAGTAGGTTTGGGATGTGTTCTTATGCAGGATGGCAAGGTGATTGCATATGCATCAAGACAGTTGAAAATGCACGAGAATAATTACCTTACCCATGATCTTGAGTTAGCTGCTATTGTATTTGTGTTAAAACTTTGGAGACATTACTTATATTGCCAGTACATGTTGATGTATTTACTGACAATAAAAGTCATCAGTATGTTCTTACAAAGAGAGAATTGAATCTTCGTCAAAGAATATGGCTAGAGCTGCTCAAGGATTATGACATGAATGTCCACTATCACCCAGGTAACGCCAATGTAGTGGCCGATGCTTTAAGATGATTGAACATGTGCAGTGTGTCTCATATTGATGATGAGAAGAACGAGCTGGTTAAAGAGGTACACCAACTGGATAGGTTAGGTGTATGACTGGTAGATACACAAAGTGGGGGTGTTTCAGTTCGTTCCAGTTCTGAATCCTCATTTGGTGTAGATGTTAAAGCTAAGCAGCATCTCGACCCAGTACTCATGGAGTTGAAAGACTCAGTGTTGAGTAAACTGAATGAATCATTCTCTCTAGAGGGGATTGTGTGCTTAGATACCAGGGAAGATTGTGTGTGCCCAATATTGATAATTTGAGACCTAATATTATTGCAGAGGCTCATGGCTCCAGGTATTCCATTAATCCAGGTTACACAAAGATGTATCATGATCTCAAGGAGATCTATTGGTGGGAAGGTATGAAGTGAGATATCTCTAAGTTTGTGGAGGAGTGCCCGAATTGCCAACAGGTTAAGGCCGAACACCTTAAGCCTGGATGTCTTACCCAGTCGATTGAGATCCCAACATTGAAGTGGGAGGCTATTAATATGGACTTTGTGGTTGGTCTTCCCAGTACCAGGAAACTGCATAATTCCATTTGGGTCATTGTTGACAGGATGACTAAGTTTTCTCACTTCATTCCTGTGAAGTCTACTTACAAGGTCGAAGATTATGCCAAGTTGTATATTGATGAGATATTGAGGTGGCATGGGATCCCTTTTATCTATCATTTCGGATATGGGAGCCCAGTTCACTGCTAAATTTTGGAGATATTTCCAAAAGATCTTGGGTACACAGGTGAAGCTCAATACTGCTTTTCATCCTCAGACGGATGGACAAGCAGAGCGTACCATTCAGACCCTTGAAGACATGCTGAGAGCATGTGTTATTGAATTCAAGGGTAGTTGGGATGAAAACTTGTAGCTGATTGAATTCTCATATAATAATAGTTACCATTCCAATATTGGGATTATACCATTTGAAGCACTGTATGATAGAAGATGTTGGTCCCTAGTTCGGTGGTTTGAGGTAGGAGAGTCTTCCATCCTTGGCCCTGAGATCATACATGAGGCTATGGAAATGGTGAGAATGATCAGGGATAGATTGGCTACTGCTTACAGTCGTCAAAAATCCTATGTTGATAACAGGAAGAGGGCTCTTGAATTCGAGGTAGGTGATCAAGTCTACCTGAATATATCACCCATGAAAGGGGCGATGAGGTTTGGTAAGAAAGGGAAGGTGAGTCCGAGGTATATAGGTCCTTATGAGGTCATACAACGAGTAGGGAATGTTGCCTATGAACTAAAGTTACCAAATGACTTGGCTTCTGTTCATCCACTGTTTCATATTTTGATGCTTAAAAAGTGTGTAGTTGATCAAGCATCCAACCTGCCTGTTGAGGAGAAACATGGAAGGCCGAGGACGACATGAGATCCCTTTACCCTTTTTTTTAAAGTTCTTGGGGTTAGATATACTCTTCCTAAGTCTAATTGTATTTATAAAACTTTATATTTTAGTGCATTAGTCGGTTTTGGTGTTTTAAGTCCATGACTGTGTGTTATACATGCACTATATGAGTTAATATGAGTTCATGCTTGCATTCATGTTGCTATTTTTGTATAGTGTTGACATGAATTTTGTGTCGCATGAGTTGTGATGTGCATTGAGTTAAAGTGAGATTGAGAAGGAAGTTCCTCAATCTCATAAATGAAGCTTCAGATAAGTTTTGAGTGATGTGCATCATCCAGAGTAAGTTGTGAATCAAATATTCACAAAGAGTAAAGTTTCAAGTATGTTGATGTGCTTTTCAAAAATACCCTCTTTGATTCAAAATGATGTGTAGTGTCATTCGGGGACGAATGTTCCTAAGGAGGGGGGGGGGGGGATAATGTAACATTTCAAAAAATGTACTTGTCTAGTGAAGAGTCTATTCGGTTTAAACAATATGTATTGGGTTACATAGGCATCCCAATGCCCAATATTGAGTAATATTGGGCATGTTAGAGAATATTGGCTTAAGGGTGTTTGCCAATTTCTATGTATTAACAAGTAACTTAAAATACACTTTGATGTTCAAATGCTCCAATCCAAGCTTGTTTAGGAATTGCACCTGCAATGAAGACCCTAAGCTAAAATTCTTAATTTCTTCGCTTACACACATTAGGTATGAGGCATCCAAGTGTCAAGCCTAGGTACCATAGCAAATGAACATTTAAAATGATCATGTAGATTAAGCAGTGCCCAAGGACATAGTAGGATCCTTGGGACAAGAAGTGAACTTTCCAAGTTGTCACATCCGGGTTTACCCCCTAGATGTAACCGGCGTCGTCGTCCTCTTTGAGGACTAAGACAAGCCTCTTAGTCTTACATCATTGCATTCATCGATTAAAAATTTTTCAAGATTTTTGTGTAAATACAGGGTGATCTTTGTAGATTCAATTCTATTGTAAGGTATGGGTTTCTCTCTTGGATTCCTCTTTGCAGGAGGCTTTTCAAACATTTTGAATTCAAGAAAACTGAAACTAGGGTTGTTCCCAATGAGATTGTTGAATATTTATCTCCCTAGTTATCCCTATTTCCGATTCTAGTAGTATGTATAATGCAAATATCGAGCATGTTATTTGTATGTAGTGCTAACTGATCATTATGTGTAGGTTTTTGTGATTTGAAAATATCGAATGAGACCTATAGGTTAGATCCGTATGATTAGAGTATCATTTACATGAGATAAGAAGTGTTGTGATGCCTAATTGTGTTCCAGAAGATGAAATTGTTATAAGTCGTTTATGAAATTCAGTTTGCTGTTGAAAGGAATGAAGGTTTCAATTACTGTGTGTGTTTACAGTAGATATGTTTGTAAGTATTTGGAATGCATTGTTTCCAAGAAGAAATAAGAATGAGAATCAAAGCTAGTTAATGAATCTTCAATGACAAATCAACTTTATAGCTTGGCCAAACTAAGAACTGAATTGTTCTTATAAGCTAACCAAATGTTAAAAGTTGGCTTGCTTAAAATGATGAGATTACTATAGTATATACATGAAGTTAATTGACTTGGCTAGTGATAATATCATGACAAGTGTTTAGTGAACGTTTGGTTTATGCCAATAAATTGGCCAGCAATATTATTTCCAAAATATGTAATAGAATTGGCCAATGACTAAGTCATACCAATCTTATATGGCCAATGTAAATTATGATGTTTCTTGTAAGGCCAAATAAATGTTAAAGATTTACTTGACAAGATATAACTCAATGAACTCATAACCTAGGGTATGCCAATGATTGTGACAAGTCCCAACATACCCTATCTAAATGAAATTGTTAACATAGTAGTTCATTGAATAAGTCCTTATAACTTTCCTAAAGAATGGTAAAGACTACCAAATAACATTGAAAAAGATAAGTTGAGTAATGAAATAACTAGAAGGTTATGAGTTATGAAATTGACCTAGAATGGGGTGTTAAAAGAAGTGAGACAAGTCTCACTTGCACCTAACCAATTATGTTAAAGATACTCACATAAGAGGGTGTTAGAAATCGTGAGACAAGTCTCACTCACACCATGATGATAATGTAAGATTTAAGTTCACATTCATCAAGTATAGAAAGGGATGACAAGTCATCCATTGAGCTAATCATACCTCATACTACAAGAAAACTTCCATAGTGTATGAGTCAACTCTAAAAGTTGTAAAGTATAATAAATTGAGCTAAGCACCGATAGAATAGTAATGATATTGTGCAAACAAATGTAGGCCTCATGAAATGAGACTACCACCAAGGTGGATAAGGGTCTCAAAATTCTCCTAGTCTTTGAACTACGTCTCCAGCATAGGTGACTAGCTTGTGGATCCACCTAAGACAGCTAGGAAGTATTCGTTTTCACTTTGGCCGGTGAACCATCTCTTTTCAGTATGGGGAAGACACAAGATTTCATGTTAGCTCACATCATCTACGTCGGTTAAATTCTAAAAATTTATTTAAGAAAATAAGAAAGAAATAAAAAAAGAAAGAAATAGGAAGATGAGGGGTGTTCGGATAGGATGACCAAAGGGTGAGGTTAGACTGAGTTATGATGTAAGTCATTCTTAGTCATTGCACAGAAAGATCCCAATGGAAGTCTTAAAAGAATATCCTAAGTCAACCTATCATGTTCAAAGTGAACATGAGATCAAAGAAGAAGAAATGTAAGTTCAAAGTGAACTAAGTAAGCAAATCATAAGAATATCAAATCATTAGTGTTTGATAAGAATGAATTTTTAACAGTTATTGGTTTATGCCAATAAAGGGAGGAAAACATAATGACTCATCAATTGGAGTATGAATATATGCCCCAGCATCTTTATATTATGCAAATGATCAAATAATGGGCATATCAAATAAAGATTGGCTTATAAAGACTTCATGCCCAATTTAACAATAATGGAAAGAACAACTTGTGAGTAGGGTAGTCAAATCATTTCCTTAGTCTTTTGGATTACTTACTTGATTCATTGTAGCAATGGGACTACAATGAATCATTGCACTCGTAAGTAAAACATAGGATCAAAGGAGATCATTGAACTACACAACAAAAAGAAGAAAGACAAATAAATAGACTGAGTCTGGGAGAGGGAGCTCTCGGCCTAAGGGGAGCAAAAATATTAAATTTTGCTTGATTTTTTCTAAAATTATGTTCATGATTCCAAGGTCTTATGTTCATATAGAAAATGAGTTGTGTGCTTTAAATGCATAAAAGTATGTCATATTCATAGCATTATTCACAAACACCGAATTAGGAAAGTGAAGTGACTTCACTTTCCAAAAATGGCATGTTGCTATAGGAAGAGCTTTCCTTGATCATGCATAGTCCTTATATATTTATGTGCTGTAACGACCCGGATTCTGGAATCCGAATAGCCACCGACGTCGTTGACCACTCAGAGGTTGCAGACAAGCCTCATCTTGCATTCATCACATTCATCTAGTTAAATTAGCTGAAAATTTAAAACTTTTTAGGTGTATGAAGTTTTCTTAGACTTCATATAGTCATTACATGTATTCATCATATACTAAGCTCAACATAAAGAGGACAACCATCTATTATAAGGAATCAATTTGAAACGGAAGATGAATATATTGTAAATAGTTTGCCAAACACGGCCTTACATCAAAACTGTTCGAAATGAAATATGAAAGAAATTCTAGGGACAACTTCCACTATCTATGTCTATATCTAAAGCTGGAATAATTCTTGTAGCATCCTCGAAATCAAGAGGACCTACCAAATAGTCTGGAGAAATGCTAAAGTCCAAACCGCTGCAAGTGTCATCAATCTTCTCTCTGACCTGGACCTATAAAAATAGTAAATAGTAGGGGGTTAGTACACCACTTGTACTAAGTATGGGTGTATGCATACATACACATAAAGCTATGCATGATCAATGAAAGCTCTTCCTAAGCAACATGCCATTTCTGGAAAGTCTAGTCATTAGACTTTCCTAATTCGTTATTTGTGAATTGTGGTATGAATATGATGTATTTTAATGCATTCAAAGCATACAACTCATTTTCTATATGATTACAAGACATTAGTATCATCAACATAATTTTAGAACCACTCGAGCGAGGATTTGAAATTCTAATCCTCCAAACCCGAGAGCCCCTTTTTCTATACGTAGTTTTATTTTCAATCGTTTTCTTCTTGTTGTTGTGTAGTTCAATAATTCCCTTAGTCTGATGTTTTACTTACAAGTGCAATGATTCATTACAGTCCCATACCCACAATGAATCAAGTATGTAATTCAAGAGATTAAGGAAATTACTTAACTACAATTTGGGGCATGAAAATATTTATAAGTCAATACTTATTGACTGTAATCATTCTTTAGTTGATTGCATAATGTGCATAGTTGTAGGGGCATATCATTGAAGCTTATGATCTTGCTTACTTTGGGCATGAATTCTTTATAAGCAATCTTTATTGGCAAAATACATTAGTTAATTATTTTTGATAAGCATATTTGAATTCTTTATTGTCTTTGATATTTTCCTAATAAAGGAAGTCATATAAGCCAATTTTATTTGGCTTTGTTCATTTTCATGACATGAAGATTCATTATTAGCTATGCCCTTTACTTATTGTAAACTTCATTGGACATGCTTTGACTATTCTTATAGCAAGTCATTCATTACACTATATATTCATTAAATTTCATAAGTCATTCTCTATTGATCATTCCATTGATTTCATTACTTTCATGTTAGGGAATTTATGGGTTATTTAGTTAACGTTTTTATGTTTTATATATTATATATTTCATATCTACGAGGCCTTAGAATTGAGGATGTAGCACTAAGACATCTCAAGTGAGGGCCCAACATATGGGACCTCAACCTGAGGGCCTTCTTTAGCAAACACATAGTTTTCTTCATTCATTCATTCGTACTTCACATTATTCACTTCATTCATTCGTAGGCGGATGTAAACACCAGTTATACCTAGGATTAAGTTTAAGACTCTCATCGGGATCATGAAGTGCAATGACCAAGAATGACCTAATGTCATTACTTGAATCTGATTTCATCTCCTGATTGTCTCGCGCAAACACCTTCGGTATCGTTCATTTCTTTATCTTTCATACTTTGAGGAACTTCAACCTTAACCGACATAGATCATGTGAGCATCATGAAATCCGGTGTCTTCTCCACTCCGTAAAGAGGTGGAGTCACTGGCCAAGGTGAAACCAAAACATGCTAGCGTAGATAGGGAATTGAACCCTGCTAGAACCCTATGTTGGCAGCATAGGTTCAAAGACTAGGAGATATAAGGAGACCCATACCTGCCTAAACGGACAGTCTCATCTCATGAGATTTACACGAACCTCTGCCTTCCCGAAAGAAGGAACCGCGACTCATAGCTAGCCTATCGATGCTCAGTATAAAGTTCCATTACATTAATCTCACACATCATAAAAGTTGGCTTCTAGCATGAGGGCATCATTGCTCATTAGATGATTTCTCATATCATCATTAGTATTAAGTGTGAATTGTCCTTACACTTACATATAGAGTATGATTGAGACTTGTCTCTTGATATTCAACACTCTCTTAGGTGAGTACTTTTAGTGACCTTTACTAAGTCTTGGTTGAGACTTGTCTCACCATTCATCTTAGCCTCTTATCATGTTGTCACCATTTTCATTAGCATCATAGATTAACATAATTACTCACCTCATTACGTGAATGTTCATTTCTTCTTTATCTTTTAGTGTTGACTCAAGCATTATGGAGGCTTGCTTCTAAATTGAGATTTACTTACTCTATTGATGACTGGTCATCCTTACTTTACATTGATGAAATGTGACTTTTCCTTACATATCATCCTTTGGTGTTAATGAGACTGGTCTCACACATTCTAACACCTTCACTACACCATTTTAGGCCTACGGTTACACTAAATCTGGACAACGCTTGTAAAGTGTTGTCTAAAATACTTTTGGCAACACTTTTAGAGCGTAGCCAAGAATTTTAACTTTTGGCTACAATAATATTGACAACGCTAGTAAAGCGTAGTCTTTAATGATATATGTTACATTTTATAAGCGTTGTTATAGTATGATATAATTGGCAACACTTATTTACATATAACACTACAATTTTAAAATGTCTTACTTTTATATTTGTAAAAACAACGCATTACAAGTGTGCCCTTAAACTTTTCATTAAAATTTTAACTCTCCCTCCAATATTTTTAACTCTCCCTCCCCTTTTTATTGGACAAAAATGATAATTCATAGAACATTAATAATTAAGAAAAACAACACACATTTCTCTTTGTCTGATGAACGACACATTTTTCTCTTGACAACTTAACATCAAGCCGAGGAACATCGAGCTGAAGAAGAGCGATGTGAAGCTAAGAACTGAAGATCTGAAGCTATGGACTGAAGATCTAAAGGTATGGACTGAAGATCTGAAGCTAAGAACTGAAGAGCTGAAGTTACCAAGATTCTCTGATACCGGATTTCGTCAACCGTAAGTACCTGATTCTTGATTCTTGGTTTCTGAGTTTATAACTATGTTTTCACAATTGTATGTATAATGTTTTATTGTAATAATCACCATGGGTGCTTGTACCTTAAGACCTCCAAGACCCAATCCTTATTCCCCACAAGAAATTCTTCCCCCCACCGGAAACACCAAATGTCGCTGAGACCCATAAAGATAATGAAGCTAAAGGTCACCTCTACTTTGGCAAGGTTGTTTAAACACCCTTTTCATCCTCCTTCTCCAGCAAAGCATATTAAAGATTTGTTGTTGAGACGACATGGTAGGGTAAACCTAATGTTACAACTGATGGGGCTGACTTAGATAAGAGTTTTGGGTTTCTTATGCAATTTGCGAGTAAGTATGAAATTGGGGAGGAAGTTGGTAGAGACCATTTTGGGTATACTTCTTCTGCTATTGTCAAGAAGGTGAGCTTAAGGGTATAAAAGTTGTTAATGTCATTCCAAAAGCCTAGGTCTCTTGTTCGCCTATCTGATTAGTCCTTCATGCATTGAAGTGTATTTGCGTATTGAGTTATCTACAATATTTGATTGTTGAAGTACATGGTGGGAAACATTTGTCAATTTTATGAGTCCATTTTCTTTGATTTAAGTTCTGTTAGGGTTTTAGATTTATTCTCTCTGTATTTCATGAACACCATTTCATTGATGGTCTTGAATCATTGTGAGTTTAGATATGTTGGATAAACATGTAATGTAAAGTCATTTCATGGTCAGATTATGTTATAAAATATTAGTCGTAACATGCCCCAATTTCTTATAACATGCCCTGACAGGGATCCTGGCTATTCCTACCAGATGCTTGACATGTTCATATGCAAGAGGTTGGTGGGAAATGTTGAGGTTACCTTTATTGAAGAGACGGTATAGATTATTGCTCACAATAATTGCTTCCTCCTTTTTTCCTCTAGGTACATAAGTCAGTCCATATAATGGAAATGTGGATAGTTTTTTGAACCTTGTTTAAGTTGTATATTGTTGTCCTGGACAGCGAGACCTTGCTTTACCTCAAGGAGCAGATGGAAGACGAGAAGAATTCTGAACGCCTTATGTGTAGTGATTTCTTTTGAATGTGGGTTGACAACTTCCCTTGTTTTATTTGTCAGGTTGCCGCTGTATATCTTGCCTTGCAAGTTCCATCTGCCAGTGAAAATGCTATTAGTCTAATAAAGGTAAGAAGTGAATAAAAACATTCGTATCACTTATTTAATTATTTTTAACATCGTCATATGCAACCATTCTGAATACACCTTCTTACAGGGAATGAAATATTTGATAGCTTGTCATTTCATCTTTTCTGTTTCTTGTTGCTGTCTCTTTGTTCACGGGATCCTCGTAAGAGGCCAAAGACAATCGATGATCTTCAACATCCTTTCTTCCAGGTGGATTTAACTTCTAAATCAGAGGCCTAGTATTCTTTGCGCTAACCATTTTATATTTTTCTTTCTTGAATTTATCTGTGAAAGAACAATTATTCTTTATAGCTACACACAAAAACTTACCTTCTTTATAGTGATTCTTATTCAATTTTTCCCACTGAAAATTCTGTAACAGGTGTACAAAGAAATCTTGATATGAATTATCAGTTATGTTTTCCTTGGAAACTATCATTTCTTATTTTTTCCATCTGACAAAAGAGATAAATATTGGTGCTAGACATAGGTGTAATCTCAATTGTTGATACGTTCAGAAATCTACGCCTTATTCTCGAGTGTTAATACAATTATAGTGCACACATTGAATCTCCTATTCTAGTTTAATTGTAATTTATGCATATTGTAGGAAGAACAATGGATAAAGAACAACTCGCCTTGCACTTCTGAAGAAAATAGCCAAGGGGATGGCTATTATAATAGCCAAGGTAAGGAGAGGAACTTCTTAGCTCATCAAACAATTTTGCTGGATCAGGTCTCAAATCTTTGAGAAGAAAAGTAGTGAACAGGTGCACTCAACTGATACCATTGTTATCTTCCATTGTCTACATTTTGACCGTCTTTTATTTGATCCTTAAAAATAAAAGGGGCTTATCTAAACATGTAAGAAAATAGACTGTTTTTCATGACTCAAGAAAAAAACCAGATTTTGTTCTTATCTAAACTTGTAAAATTCATCTGTTGCAGCTCTTTGATGAAGTTATTAAGTTGCCATGGAGGGCTACTGTTAGTAGTGATCCACTTCATTAAAAGTTGAGAGTCCACCCCCAAAATAATCTTCCTGTATCCATGTTGCAGGCACCAGTTAATTCCATATATCGCTGCTGGTAACTCAGCCGAGTCGTTGGTACCAATGCCAAGGGAAACAACAAATGCATACACCAACTTTCCTTGGTAATCTCTTAAAATTCCTCCTCCACTTATCTTGTCTGGATTATTGAGAGCACTCCCAGCTGTATTTAGCTTGTAAACACCATTACAAGGTCATTCTCAAAGAACTGATATAACCTTAATTTCATGATTACAGTTGAGTGACCATCGGATATAGGGGAAAATAGTGTTGAAAATTTGAAGGATTCACTCTCCTTGTGTTGGATTGTTTGGCACCATATTTTACTGCATATTGATTTTCAATAGGTTCCATAATATAATGATGGGAAGGGCTTGATTAATGAGCTTGTCAGACTCATTTTTATGCTGCATATTACCCCACCGCATAAGAAGATTTTCTTAGAGGAATAGGTGTATGAATCAGTGAAGCTGAGTAGAGTTCACACATGGCTAGCGAATTCCCAGAAATCAGAATGTGGTCGACCTCACCCAAACAAGCTTGATAGCAACAATAACATTTAACAGGTTCAATCCCAAAAATATTGAGCTTTTTGTTTGTGGGAATTTAGCCTCTTATTGCTCTCCAAATTAGGAAGGATATATTAAATGGGATATTCTTGTGCCATATGTGCTTGTCCATCACTGTTTTGCTTCTCTCATTCCTGATCAATTCCCATGCAGAATTACATGAAAATTAAGCACTATCTTAAGGTGTCCATAAAGCCTCACTAACTTATATTTTTCTTTTTAATGTGCAGGAGAATGCCGGTAATTGAATTTGAATAGTGGCCCGAAGTAAAATCGATCTATTATAGTGAACGATGAAGAGTTTTTTTAATGTTGTCATATTTGTTTGAATGCATTTGGTTTTGTGGAATTTATTGATAGTAGAGATCTTTAAGCAATCACTTTCTAAGTATTGGTTGTACTAGACATGTTTTTCCAAGCTTATTCGAAATGTATAGCTTAGATTTATTTATTTGCTAATTTTGTACTTTAGATCATTTATATATTTAATTATGTGATTATATATTGAGTATATACAATTTAGAAGTGTTGATGTAGTACGTTCAATGTTAAAGGTACACTTTTTAAGCGTTGCTATGAGATATAAAAGGCAACAGTTCTGAAGTGTTGCGCTAGATGACCTATAAAAGGCAACACTTTTGAAGTGTGACCAATAAAACTGCAAAGGCAACGCTTTTAAGTGTAGTATAATAAAATATAGGTGTTGCTAATGCATCGTAACAAAGCGTGTCCTTATACTTCTTCGGCTACGCTTTATAAGTGTAGCCAAAAGTGGAGACATTTAATAAGTGTTGCCTAATGTCAAAGGTTACGCTTCTTTTGGCCACCCCTTGAAAAGTGTTGCCTAAAGTCGAAAAGTGTGGCCTTTTATTTTAGGCCACACTTTTTGCTAGTTTAGGCTACACTTTAGTGGGGTGGTCGTAGGCCTAAAATGGTGTAGTGCTTCATACGTGAGTATTCTTTTAACATCGTAGCTTAGGTGTGAGTGAGCTTAGGTGTAGGTACTTTCCAAAAATGGCATGTTTCTATAGGAAGAACTTTCCTTGATCATACAAAGTCCTTATGTGTTTATGTGCATACACCCATACTTAGTACAAGTGTGTACTAACCCATATACAATTACTATTTCTATAGGTTGAAGAAGTTTGAATATTAGTTGAAGCTACTTGGACTAGTACCTCCAGACTTTGGTAGGTCCTCTTGAGTTCGGGGATGCCTACGATTTATTTTCTAGATTTGGTAGATTAAACATAGCTAGTGGATGTTGTCCCAAGCGTTTCCTTTCAAATATTTGTTCAAGCTTTTGTATTAAGGCCGGTTTGGCAACTATTAATGATATTATAAATTCTTCATTTCAATAGTTCAATCTGTAAATAGATGGTTGTTTATTTTGAGGTGTTAGTATATCACTCTTATGCAAGAATTATATGAAGTCTAAGTACACTTCTGTAAATTTAAATTTTTTTAAATTTACCGCTAAATTTAACTGTATGATTGTGATGAAAACTAAAAATAGGCTTGTTTACGACCTCTGAGAGGTTAACGACGCTGGTCTCATCTAGGTTCTAGGACCCGGGTGTGACATTTATTTTGAGCCATAATGGTTCATGTTGGTCCTGTGTCACAGCGGAAAAAATTTCCCTTTATGTGCAGGCTGCGCGACATGTAGCAACCTCCACATCTCAGCTGCCTGGCAACTTTCTTGGCCTACGTTTGGGTCCATTTTAGGGAGCCTTGGGTGGTCCCCGGGGTGTTGTACTCGAGCATTTTTACCCTTTACATGACATTCTATGTATAAGAACCATCAACACTCAATTTCGCCCTCATGCTATACTCCAAAACTCCACTAAAAACCCTACTACACACTAGTTCAATCTACACTAGCTTCCGGATGTCTTGGTCGTCCTTAGACATTTCACTTCCAAACTCTTTCAAACTCAACATACTGACTGCTTACACTATAATTAGTCATCTTAAGTCCTTATGAGCTCATGGAACACACATGTTAGGCTCTTTCTTGACCTAATTCATTTTGGGGTATTACAATTTTTCATTGTAAAACATCAATTTAACATCAATAATATCTTATCTGATGATTTGAAATTGTTTCTTGCACGAACCCTTAATTTAGAGTAAAATTTGTACTTTTACATAAACCTTGAAACCTTTAAAATCACTTTGAATTAGGCTCTAAAGTTATAGCTAGCTTAGATAAAGAACTCTCATACCGAATTAGATAAAACCCATGAGAATTGAAGAACAAATCCGTTGGAATCCCTAGCCCTAGCTCCATCTTTGATCTCAAGTTTTAATGGTGTTTTGAGAGAGTTTTAGGAGGAGAAGGGTTTTGATTTAGGTGCTTGAGTCTAAGATAGGGTTTAATTAATTTACATACTTAAAATATCTAATTACACATAAAAACACCGTCCATGTAGTAAAAAGACTTTGGGGTAATTACCATTTCACCCCCAATTTGGCCAAACTGCTTTAGAAAATTGCAGGACCATTTGACACCCTCAATAGACGAACCGTCAATGGGGTCTGTCATTTTGGTCTTTAGCTCAACAATTTGCAGGCTTTGAAGGTATGATCGACTCCCATCATCTAAGAGTCGTCAATGCATTGACTGGTCATCAATTGGAGTCGTTAGCCATGCTGTCCAGACAACTTCTTGGATGGAAGGTGGGGTCCTCCTTAAAGGCCCCTTGTGGGTCCTTAGGTTAGTTGTACCTGGACGTTGTGACCCTAAACATTTCCATCTAGGTTCTAGTGTAATCACTAGTGACTTAGACCTCAAAAAGAAAACTTAACTGCAACCAAAACACATAAGAACAAACTAGCAGACAAACAACTAGTCTCCGAACATATTGGTCGTTTCTTGACATTTGACCTCAAACTCAGCCGAAGTGACCTATAAACTCATTTTAAAATTAATAAAAAAGATAAAATCCCCTTAAAATCATGTGAAGCTCTAGTTCATCCTATTTCATTTTGAGGGTCTTTAAATTGTATCAAGGATCACACTCAAATTGTGTTTTCCAAGCTACCAAATTTCTAGGTTTTTAATCAATATCATGGGTCATCTTCTTAAAAAAATTTCATTGTCTAATTATGATTGTTTAGGTTTAGATATGATTATTTATTGATTTATTTATTCTTTATTGATAGTTTTGAAGGAAATCCCTATACGACCTATGTTTTCCCCTTCTTTCTCAATTTGTAACCCTTGTATGGATTGGTTCATGAATAGAGTTTTGTAATATAATAGTATTACATTGATTATAATACTGTATCATGTAATTACTATATTAATGTTCTAATTACAAGAAATACGGTTTGATTTTTATATATAGCTTAGAATGCTTTGTATGGAGGAATTCTATGTAGAAGGTTTTTATGTCAGAATTGTTGATCTACTTGGAAGTGTGAAGGTGTTTTATATGGTATCTTACATATGAATTGATTGATACACTTGAGAGGTGGAGGTGCTTATTTTTCATATATGTTGTGATGTTGAGACAAGGTTCTTCTTCCCTACAACCTTAGATATGACTATGTATGATACAATGTGAACATGCATGATATCCTATGATTATAGTTCTGTTATTATGATGAATGTATGGATATTTTTATGAACAAATAATTCATGTAATGTGAAAGGCTTTCTCACATGTTTTTTATTCTAAGGTTTAATGGCTATTTTCACCTAATGAATCTTTTAGCTAATATAATGTAGTTGGATTGAATGCATAAGTTCATTCTCCCATAAACAATGAACAAAAGTTAACACTTAAAGTTACTTAAAAGTGAATTGTGCTTAGCACCGAATGATCATGAATATGAGATGGAGGCTTTTATGTCTAGCAAGTCTGGCTTACCATATAGGTTCCTTCTACATTTAGTAAGTCTAGGTTCCTGAGATATGTATGTTGTCTCATGAGATTGAAACCTTATACGTTTAGCAAGTCTAGGTTTGTAGTAGCCATATCCTTGGTTTGTACATATGTGACCACATATGTTTTTAGCTAGTGGATCCTCATAGATGCTAAAATGGTTAATTTCACCTTAGGCAAGTGAAACACCTCTTTTTGGTGTGGGGATAGAACATCTGATTCCATGTAGCTCACATGGTCGATGTCGGTTATCATGAATCTATATAAATGTTAAAGAACATAAATTTTGACATCAATGTGAATGAAAAAGCTCATTATGGACTTTACTTGTGACTTGATAAGTGGTACACGTTAGCATAAGTGAGGGTATGGGACTCCACTTGTGCATTGCACAATTAGGCCTTTATTGAGGCTAATGTGAGTATCTTAATAATCATAAAATCTTATGATTGGTGAATGTATGACATTTAATGATTACTTTACTTAATGTAAGATGGGCATAGGTATATGAACTACACTGATGACATCTTGATGAGTTTTTTTTGTGCTAGTTGGGGTATGTGACATCACTTGTACATAGTTGTAATATTTCAAAAATGTACGACGTGTTGTTAAGCCTAACATAGGTGTCGGGAAGTCTAGACACTATTTTTAAGGTTAGTTTCATGAAAATAGGTCACTTAGGAAGTTTTGGAACCACAATAATTAAGAACGTCCAAGACGTCCGAAAGTTGGTCCATAGAGGTGCTAGTGTGCCTTGGCCTATTTGACTAGATTTTAAGAGTTGGAATTTAACGAAATCTGGTAAAAGTATGTACAACACATGTTAGGGATGTTTCAAGGTTGGAACGTCCGGGTACGACTCCTCAAGTACCAACAAAGGGCCCTTGAGGAGGACCCTAGTGTTAGAAGCAACACTGCCTCGCAATGTGCAATCGACGGAAAAGGAGACGGGTCGTGTGTGGATAAACGGGGCGTCGATGCCTTCGTTTTCCCATGCTTTGAAATGTTGTGGAATCCCCTCGCCTGCACAATCTCTGAACTCAACGACGGAGTGCAGGACGAGAACGGTAGAGCCCGTCGACACACAGATGGCCCGTCGTTCAGGGTCTTGTCTGTGAGGGTCGAGTTTGCTGTCTAATTTAAATGGGTTTCATTTAATTAGTTAGAGGGTTAGTTGGTTTAATTAGGGGTTAAGGGAGTTTAATTAAGTTGATTTAAGACCCAATATAAATACTCCCAACCCTCATTAATCTAACACAACTCTAAAACAAATCTCTCTACCTTCTCTCTACTTTCTCTCTCTATTGGAAGACTCCATTGAAGCTAAGTCTAAGAGGAGATTAGGGGCTGTAAAAGGGTGGATTCATCTTCAATTTCTCATTAAGAAAATAAGGTATGGGATCTCTTCACCTTTGAGACCTCTTTCCTCAAAGGGTTCATTCTAATTGATTTCAAAAGTTAGTGATTTCTAATGGGTTTCATCCAATTCCGAATTTGATGTTATGAATTGAGTTGTTGATGTTTGTTTTAGTATAATATGGGTTGATTAACATGTATTCTAACTTAATTAAAGTAATTGATGATGGTCTTGCCTAAATTGAAGAACATGTTCCCAAGTCCTTAACCCTAGGTTGTGTTCTTGACTTTAGATTGTAAATTGTTCATTCAATTGACTTGTTTAGGGATTGAATCACTTGTAAACTATGTTGATATGCTTTTTATGGACCAATTAGGATGATAATTATTCTTTCATGCTAGTTCTTTATAGGTGGTCTAAGGTATGATGAATTGACTAAATCCTAAGCTTTGATCTACTATTGAATTGTGAAGTAGTGACTCTTCTATACTTGTGATTACTTTGGTTATTGAATTGTGGTGATTTGATGACCTAATTGGGTTGAAGTAAGGGTTGATAGTAAGACCTTGATGAAGGCGAAATTGTGAAGAAGACTTGGTAAGTCTTGTGACCTTATCATTTGTTTCAATTATGGTTAATTGTGGTTATGTCATAATGATTGTATTGGAGCATGTTTGTATAGGATTTATAGGTTGGTATGATGTTGAATTGAAATGTCTTTGTATGGTTGTGAGGTTGATTAAGATGTAAAGTAATAAGGGTGATGATGATTGCCAAATGTGCTTTATTGTTGGAAGGTTATAAAGTGTTAACCTTACTTATGATAGTTGTGATGAAAGGCTTTTACTCATGCAATTCCTATTGAGATATTATGATGATGATTATACAAGGGCTAGACCCTATGACCTAAACTAAGTTATGATTTATAAATAAAGACTAAAGACATTTCAATAAGGGACTAGCTTAGCAACGAGTGAACTTGACAATGGGAGGTAGTGGCTTTCCAATAGAGGAAATGTTATCCTTTGGTCCTATATGTGATGTTGACTCCCCATTGAGGGATACTCATTTCATTGATTCCCATTAGATGAGGCCCCAATTAGCAAGAGTTATGTAGAGGGAATTTCCTATCTCTTAGTTCTTGAACTATGTTTCCCCCATAGAAAGACTAGCTAGTGGATCCACCTATAAATCTACGTTTACGTTAGGTATTACCTTGGACGATAGACCACCTTCCATCGGTGTAAGGTTATGAAACCGGATTCCACATTAGCTCATGTGGTCTATGTCGGTTAAGGCAAGTGTTCCCTAAACTAAAATGAAGTAATGATTTATAGGCTAACTAAGGTGACTTGAAGGGTTAGACTTAGCTTAGGTAGGGGTAGGGGACTGTATCTATGTCTTACACTAGTTTGCCTTGATAGAAGCTTTAGGAGGTCAATATTATGTATGTAAATGATTATGAAAGGTAAATGACTTTATATTATGATTTTGATGCTTATGAAAATGTAATTGGTTCTTGTTGATTAAAGTATGAACTTATGTATGTTGAAGGTTATGTTATGAGAAGTAAGTTACTATTTGTGATTTTTATTGGGTTACTTAATTAAGTAGGGTTATGGGGATTTTCTTGGTTATTGCACTGGTAGCTTTATAAGGGTTATGTATGGTTGTCTTGCTTTACTATTTACATGATTAACTCTTATTTGTACTTGTAATATGATTACTTGGTGTTAGGGTTATGTGAGGTTATGGGTTCAAATACGTGATATGCATATAGTTGCTTCGACTTGATTAATCTTGTTTAATTAGTTAGTCTAGTTGTTGATTGTGCATAAAGACATGAAATGGCATGATTTATCTAAATGTCCCTTTTTAGCATGTTTGATTTTTATATGTGCATATGGTCTCATACTTAGTACATGTGGCGTACTAACCCCATTTTCTCCCTTTTTCCCAAACACTTTAGGTTCCGGTCGTTGAGGTTTTGTTCGAGGGATTGAGAAGAAAGTTTGGATACTCTTATCATCCAAGTGGTAGGTCCTCATTTCCCCGAGGATGATGCCGATATTCTACCTACGAATTGTTTAGCTTTTATGACACTTATGTTGACTCTATTTTTCATTTGAAGACAAATTTGTATAAAGCCTATATGTGGCTTACTTTTATTGTTGTAGGGCTATGCCCATGTTGTATTGTTGTTTTAGATGGTTTATGAGATGAGACGGATTTTATGACTCTAATCTATCTTATATATGAGTATGAACTAAACGTAGAAGACTAAGTAATCTTCATATATGAACGGGTCTACGTATACTCGATATTACACTATTATGTGTATGTAGAGGTCTATATAAACCTCTGATTAGATATAATTAAATTTTTTTAATTTTTCCGAATTATTTAGCCAATGAATGTTATGATGAATGCTAAGAGGCTAGTCTTAGTCCTCAAAGAGGACGCCGACGCCGGTTACGTCTAGGGGGTACTCCCGGGATATGACAATAGCACTAGTTGACTTATAAAGGTGTTGTGGGTTGGTTTCCTTATAGAATAAAGTTATGTGATCTCTTATATACATGAAATGAATTGGTACTATGAATGATGTTACTTGTCAGTACTGATGTATCTTCCTTTTTGAAGTATAGCTTTACTATGTGTATCTCTTAAATGTGCATTGTGGGTTTTAAACTATAAACGACACGATTTCAACTTAATGTCCCTTTATGCATCTTTCAATGATTTTTATACATGGCTTCCATTGTTGGTACATTAATTGTGCTAACTCATTTCTCTTCTATTTTACTACCTAGTATAGGTTCAGGAAAGTGATTGTGCTCCTAAAAGGTTTAAGGTTGGGATATACTTCTCCAAGACATTTGGTATGTCCTCAAGATCCGAGGACAAGCATTAATGACACTTATTCTTTTATTGCTTTTCCAAATAAATTTGGTTCAATTATTTATTAATTCGGATTGATTTTAAATGGTTTATACATTAAAAATAAATAGTTTAAGGTCTTTTCCCGAGTCAAAAAACCCTTAACCAATACAATTCTCAAAATTAGACTTCCCTCCCAAAACAAAACCTCTCTAGAAACTTTCATTGGAGATGAAACTCAAGGTCAGCTTGTAGATTGGATTTCTGTAACACTGCGAAAAGTTAAGACCTAAGATAGAGCCTCAGAAGTTGTTATTAGGTTTATAATACTATTTTAAGACTCCAATTAATGTTTAAAAGTCATCCAATAAGTTTTTTATCCAAGACGTCAAGAAACGTCCATGATGTCCGGAAACTAGATAAATTGAACTAGTTGACATCCCTATGTTTTGTGAAGGATTGGGAGGGTCAAATGAAGTCTAAACTTGTAAAAAGACTTTAAATATGTAAAATGTAGTATAGAGGGTCTAATCGTTCAATAACTACTCCCCAAGGACCACCTGCAGGGTCCTTGAGGAGGACCCCAACATGGCTAGGAAGGCAGCCAAAGAGGTCGCGGCAGACTAGAATTGGAGCCAATTGTGCGACGTGCAGCTGTCACGTTGAGTGGAAAAAGTTGCCTCGCGATATGTGCACTCCATGAGGTCCACTGCCTCAACCCGGATTTTAAAAATAAAAAATGAAATTATCCCCGCAACGCGCAACCACTTCATATATTCGTTGAAATCGTATTTTAAACAGTTTGACTTCACAAAAAGACCCATTTACGTGAGGGGTGTTTAGGATAATTTAGGGGGTAATTATATATATACTAAGGGTCAGTTTTAAGTCAATTTTCACTCACCTAAATCAAATTCCCAAAACAAAACCCAAAAGGTCTCATCTCTCTCTACTCTCTCTCTCCCAAAATTCTCCATTAAAGGAAGAACAAAGCTTGAAAAGGAAGACCTATTTCTCTAGGATTTCACTTCAATTTAGTGGATTAGTATTCATTAAGGCATGCGTTCTTTATTCTTGAGATTCCTTTCCCCATGAGGTCCTTTCAAAGTAAATTTCTAAATTACTCAATTCGATGGGGTTTTCCAATTCTAATGGGTTTTCTTCGAAACTTCAAATTGATGATAAATTGTGATTGTCTATGATTAATTAAGTGTAGATTGTTGGTTAATTGATGATAATTGATGCAATTTCATGTAGATCATGTCCCTTTTCCCCAAATTCTGAAAATCTTGGATCTTTCTTATGAATTGATGGGAATTGAAGAATGTATTGATTGTTACACTTGTTTTATCTATTCTAATTCATTCATGGACTGCCTAGGGTAATGTCTTGTTGGGATTGGATCTATTTCTTGAAGAATTCATGATGAACCCTATTCCCCTAACCCTAGGTTATGAATTGAAGTTAATTTGGATAGTGATGATGCAATTTACCTAGCTATTGTGTTAATTACTATTATGTGATTGTTTTACAAACATTGTTGGGTTGAATTGGATGGTTGGTAAAACCATGGATTATGGCTTGTAAAGTAGGTTGGGTAAGTCTTTATCATCCTAACCTTTACTTCAATTATAATTACTCATGTTTCGTGATGAAGTTATATTGAAGTATACCTTATATTAAGATTTATAGGGTTGGTATGATGTTAAATTGAATTGTCTTGACTATGGTTTGTGAGTTGTTGGCTAAGATGTAAATGTTATAAGGATGGTGATAACTTACCAATGTGCATTATCATGATGTGATTATATAAATATGCTAACCTTACATGTATGAATTATAATTAAAGAAAATGTCAGATCCATAAAACAACTTAGGTTAACTAGAGCCTAACATGGTTGTCATGAGGGTATAAGGTACTAAAATGTTTTATAATGTGGTTATGAGGCAATGTCTAAGAGTTTAGGTTAATCGGAAGACAAACGTCTAGGGATGACTAAGACGTTCGACGACTAAGTCATGTATATGCCTTATGTGTTTTTATGTTCTTATATGTGTGTATCATGAGATTATGAGGTCCTTATGTGATTAATAATAGTTTTATAGGAAGTGTGTAAAGTTTCATGCAGTTTGTAGGTCAAACGTCCAAAAACGTCCATGACATTTGAAAGGTTTGCCTTTAAACGATCTTGTGTGTCTTAGCATGTTTCATCATGTTTTACAGGTTCGTTTTAGTTGAAATTGATGTGAGGGGTCCTTAACATGTGTATTAGTGTATTTGGGTTTTAAAATTCCAGATCAAACTCCCCAAGAACCAACCAAAGGGTCCTTGAGGATGACACAACACTTGGGCAAAAGTTGTCCCAAGTTGGCAGTTCAGTGCCTTTGTGTTCATGGACAACTTCACGGCCAGTAGAGTGTACTACGGTCCATGAAGATGGACTTGGATCTTCCTTAGTCACTTTGGTCTTGCAAAGTAAAGGAAGCCACTGCCTCAAGGACCACAGACCGTCAAAGGGGCCGTGAAACACCTTCACGGTCCGTGAAGGTGGCCGTAGTCCCTTGGCGGGCTATCCAAAAAGTGATTTCCAAATGAATTCCATTCGACTTTAAATTAATTGGGGTTGATTTTAAAAGGTTTATGTGATTAATATAAATAGTCTAAAGCCTTAAAACATTCCTTTAACTCATTATTCAAGACCCCAAATCAAAACACCAAAAGTTCTCTCACAAATCAATTCCTCCGTTGTTGAAACCTCAAGCTTCAAGGAAGAAAACGAATTCCTCAAGGGTTTCACCCAAATTTAGTGGGTAAAATATAATGGAGGTATGATTATTCATCCTTGAAACACTCTTCATCAAGGATACAAACTTCGAAGTGATTTCTAATGTTTTCAAAAGATGAACTTTTGCAATTTTATGATTTATCCATGGGTTCTTGCATTAAAGGTTTTAAATCATAGAATATTGATTGAATTGTTATTAATTAGATGATTTCAACACAATTAACCTATGAACCCGTGTAATTGATGAACCTTAGTTTTGACTACTTTGAGGTTGACTTTATATTGTCTTAATGCTTATGAATTCTAGTGTAGTTTTTAATGGTCTATTGAATGATGTAACAATTGTATTGAATTGATGTGTAGGTTATATTATATTGATAAATATATGAATTGACCTAGTTTCATTGAGTAATATGGTTTTTGTATTGAATTGATGATCATGACCATGGGTAAGGGCCTATTGGTATTAAATTGGATGACTTAGCTAAGGATTAAAGTGTAGAGAATGGATTGGTTGTACCTTGCCCTATTTCTCCTTATTTTATGTAATTTAGATCTTGAATTATATTGTTATTGGTATGGTCCACTTATGGTGGCGGTTCTATGTGCTTTACATGTAAATGGTGTGGCCTTGTCGGCTTTACTTTATGTATTATGATGATCATGTCCTTGTCGGATCTACTTGAAGTATAAAGATGATTTGTGTAGTTGATTATCTGAAGTATGATCATATCTACCTACATGTTAGTAATGTGGAAGTATGTGTTCTTCTATTGATGCTTTTAGGTGATCATGTTAGACTATGACTATGTACTTATGTGTTTGTAGTCTTACAGTTGATGCATGATTATTCCTACTTGAATATATGAGTATATGATGGTTATATTCATGATGTTATAGTAGTGTATAGGATGACTTAAAGATGATAATGGTTATTCCTATCAG
The DNA here is from genome assembly GCA_016801875.1 of Solanum sitiens. NCBI lineage: Eukaryota > Viridiplantae > Streptophyta > Magnoliopsida > Solanales > Solanaceae > Solanum > Solanum sitiens. Next base: position 64,295 of record JABWTJ010000303.1, read on the forward strand.
CTTCTAGAATGATATACTATATGTGATAAAGTGAAGTCTTGGTATGTCTTATGTGGTAGACTTGTGTCCCTTACTTGATGTATGTATGAATGTAAATATGAGATGTATTGACTTAGGATTTTAAATTCTCTTATTCTTGTGTGTATGAATAAATGAGACCTTGAATGATGCTAAGAGGGTCCTTTATGTGAAACCGTAAACCTAGTGGTAAGGTTATGAACCTTGAAGTCAAAAGTCATAATAGTATCTTTCTTGTAATGAATGGTTTGACTTAAGGATTGTCGACTGGAATGACATCATAGAATCCTTAATAAATTCATTAATCTATCTTCGTCGCCATTGTAAGGAAGCCCTAGTGGAACCTCTTTGGTAGGGTTATTGTGATTGAGTTATGAACTAGATGTGGAACCTCTTCATGTGATCCTTAATGTGAGTTACTGTATGAGAACAAACGCTAGCACCTAGTGATTATGGTAAGGGTAGTAGATCTAGTTAAGAATAAGTCTAGAGTGTAAAGTCAAACCTTCATATTCCATAACCATGTGCCTACATGGGATGTTTCCAAGTTCTACCATTGGCATGTAGAACACCCTCCATCGGAGTAGGTTACAACTACGGATTCCATTATTGCTATAATGGTATATGTTGGTTATTGCCTATTCTCATCTTACGGGATACCTACTAGTATTTGAGAAGTCTATGAAGTTTAGGTGGTGGTATGGGATGTTACCTAGACATTACCTTCAGGCTTTGATGATGTTAGTGAGAGTCCCTAGGTCTGCTCCAAGACCATTACTTGAAAGTCCTCTATGTGATGAATGTCTCTTAAGGAACTAACAAAATAATGACTTATGTTAGAAAGCATGTAAGTTAATGAGTACCTAATCTAGAGTGACTTTAAGGATTTCCTAGTTAATGTGTGAAGGGGGCATAAGGGATGATCTCTTTATGTCTTATATAGGGAAGTCTTGAGAATGACTCTAGTTAGGAATTGGTTGATACTTTAGGCATGATCTAAACTTAGGAAGTCTTAAGGATTATTTAGGTAACCTTGAAGAGGGTGTATGGGCGTTCTCTTCCAGGAGTACTTAAGTAAGTCTTTTGATATCCTTGGTAAGGAGAATGACACATCATATATGTTCATGTGTTTGGTGTATTGTAAGTGTGTATGCATTATGATGGGTGGTCTTAAGGATCATTTAGGTGTGCCTACAGAGGGTGTATGGGAGGTCTCTCTTTGTCTTACTTAAGTGAGTCTTAGGATAGATTTTAGTGAGAAGATTACATGCTAGGAAGTGTTCAATATGAATTGGAATAACTTCACTGTAACAGTGATGTAGGTTACCATAGTGTTTCTCTAAAAATGTTATAAATTGCTTCAGTGTTATATTATGTGTTTCTAAGGTGTTAATGTTGTTCTTATGCTTATACTATGATCTTTTAAATTAAAAAGAGTATATTTCCATTAAATGTCCGTTATCATGATTTTTATGCATTCTGCCATACTTAGTACATGTGTTAGTACTAATTCCATATATATTTCTATCTATATAACTGTTGGTAGGTGAAGATTATCGGGAAGCAAGGCATGGATTATAGCATTTTTCAAGTGAAGTTGAAGTATGTCCTCTCTTGATTCAAGGGCATAGTTATCTTAGGTTTCTTTTATATTGAAGTATTGTAATAGACTAAGTATTTCTATATTTTGATGTATGGGTCGTGTCCCAAGTATTCTCGTGTTTAAGATTTGATGAGATTGAGACTTAGTATTTCCTATGATTTCTAATAAAAAATGTTATTAAAGATATTCTAATGTTTTGTGAAAACTTTTGATTCCGCACTATTTTTCATAATAAATATGCTATGAACGATATGAAAGGGCTTGTACAAGTTCTCAGAGAGGTCAAGTACGCTGTGCCATCACGTAAGAATACCCAAAATTTTAGGGTATACATACAGGTCATGACAGAAAAATACTCATGCAATTTTTATTGAGTTACAATAATGATGATTATATAAGGGATATACCCTATGACCTAATCTAAGTGTTCATAATAATGGATGATTTAAAGACATTTCAAAATCAACTTTAGCCTAGCACCGAGAGAACTTGACAATGGGAGGTGTTGACTTTCCGTAGAGAAAGATTCACCCTATAGTTCCACATGAGGTTTTGACTCCATTATGAGGGATACTCACCCTATGGGTTTTCATGACATGAGGCTCCAATGCTAAATGGAATGTAGAAAGTTCATACATATCTCCTAGTTCCTGAACTATGTTGCCCCCATAGAAAGACTAGCTAGTGGATCCACCTAAAATCTATGTTTATGTTTGGTTCAACATCGGCCGGTAGACCACCTTCCATCGATGTAAGGGTTTACAACACCGGATTCCATATTAGCTCATGTGGTCTATGTTTGTTAAGAAAAGATGTTCCAAAAACGTAAAATAAAAGTAATAAATGAACTCTAACTAAGATGACATAAGGGGCTTAGCTTAGTCTACGTAGGGGTGTGTGACTCAACCTATACATTGCACTAGTTAGCCTTAAGGGGACTCTAAGGATGAATTTCTTATGTATGTAAATGCTATAAATAAAAATGATGATCTTACATGTTGATGGCACCATATGATGTTCAATTCACTTATGAATATATGTCCGGTCTCTATTGCTAAAGTTTGATGTTATGTACTCTTAATTGTGTGAAATATGATGTTGGACATTCGTTGTGCTTCTTGTTAGGTTTAATTGATTAAGTCAGTTTATGTGGCTTTGCTTTGTCATTGCAGTAGTGGACTTAATGGGGGTTTATAAGTAATTGTCTTTCTTTTTTTATGATGTAATGAACTCTTATCTATGCTTGTTGATGTTATAACTTAATGATAGAATTGTCTTGGTTATGTTTTAAAGTATGTTGGTATGCATGATTGACTTGGCTTTACTTAGTATGGATGGTCTTGTGATGAACATGGCCTTGACTTGATGAATATGCATTAACGACTTATATTGGTTCTTGAATTTGCATAAGACTTTCCAAATGTGAAATAGCATGCTTTAATGAAATGTCCCTTTTAGCATAATTTCACTTATTTTATGTGCATATACTCAAACTTAGTACAACTGTGTACTAACCCATCTTTTATGTTCACTACAAATGTAGGATCTGACTGATGAGCTTATAGAAAGCCTTTGAAGACTACTTGGATATTACCCAAGACTTCGGTAGGTCCTCACTTTCGGAGGATAATTAGATTATCAAGCTATTGATATTGATCTAGTTATAAGACTTCTAGTTCTTTCCTTTTCATTTAAAGGCGATTGTTATATATCCTTTATAAGGCTCATTGTTGTATTGACGTATGGGTTAAGCCTAATTTTTGAATTAGTTCTAGATGGTTTAATATGAGACATATTATAGACATTCTTACAAGATTATGTTCCTATACAATGTATGTGAAATAAAAGTAGAAGACTATGTAATCTTCTTATGCGAAGGGTGTATGTATACTCGTTAAATATATATTGTGTGTAAGTGAGAGGTCTAATTAAACCTCAATGTAGAAGTAATCAAAAATATTTAAATTTTTCGCATTTTTAACCTATGAATGTAATGAAAAATTCTAAGAGGCTAGTATTTGTCCTCTTCGAGGATTACGACGCCGGTTACGTCTAGGGGGTGCTCTCCGAATATGACAAACTTGGTATCAGATTATGAGGTTAAATACCTTTAGTATTGATGTCTTATTAAACCATGTCGATGTAGATTCTTATTCATAATTGTGAAGCGCACCACACTTATGAATGAGAGATTATGTGATGCTTAGGAAACTCTCATCTTTTTGTAATCCTATGTCGTTCCTCTAGAGTCTACATTATGTGTGCTTTCACCTAAACCGTTTATGTTGGTTATGTATGAATACCCGAAGAGCAGCCGCAAGAAAGGTCAAGGAAGGCATCGCTAAAGCAGGAGCACAAGACAACCAAGTGCCTTCACTTGAAGAAGTTGGTATGGATGATCAAGTTTTGGTTACTCGGTGGTGCGAAGGTATGGAAAATGTGTGGATGGTTTCGGGTGAACTTTGATGAGGCAATGACTATACAATGTTTGTACAGTGTATTGGAATAAAAAATATTGAATGAAAATGCAGAAAATAATCGAAATCCAGTCAGCAAACTCACATGCCAAGGACATGCGGCGGTTACCTTTTTGTAACCACTTGTGTCCAGATTCGTTATATCTATTGTATGCATTTTTAATTAAAAATTTGAATGTTTCTTATCAGTTGGGGATGTGAACTGAATTGTATTTTAGTGGGCTAAGCATTTGACAAGTGTTAGACATGTGTCACCAAGACACTTAGAATAAAACGTGAGGGTTTTAAGAAATGTCTAAGGCAACAGTCGACTTGTGATTGTGCATGTCGAAGTCAAAGTCGAAGTCGAAGTTAGACAGAATTGTTATCCAACGAGTGAGTCCTTTGTATTGTTTTGATTATAAATATAATGGTTGGGTTTGCCCGTATGTTTATTTGTTGATTTCCTGTTAAGGACTGAAAAATAATCTAAGGCATAAAAGAAGAAAAAAATCTTTGAACGTTAGGCAGAATAGAATGCGAAAGGGGCTGAGTTGACTAAAACTTGACTGCCATTAGGTTGGGTTAACTTCTTACACGAAATTAAGGTGAAGTAGTTTGCCCGCCTAACAATTAGTATAAGAGCATTGCTTAGATTATTGGATGGCTGGGGAAATATTGAACTGCGGGAGAGGGTGACACGATTGGAAGCACTAATTGGTGGAACCAACAATGGGGAGGACTAGGTTGATCTAGTCACTCAAATTCAAAGAGTGAAGACAGAATTAATATTGACCAAAGAGTTTCTAAACATAAAAGTTTTGTCGTTGGAGGCAGAATATTCATGCAAACACAAAATAACCCAACAAGAGATGGAACTTGTTCACATGGAGAAACAAGATCTGCATCGTGAGGTTCTTCTTCTACGCCGGGTGTTGCAAAGAACAATTGGCCCCATAAGAATGAAGGTTCCAAAACCGAATGCTTACAATGGAGTGAGAAGTGCCAAGGAATTGGAGAATTTTCTTTGGGATATCGAAAATTACTTTAAGGTAGCAAATGTTCATGATGCTGAAAAAGGTGTTAGTCACAACAATGTACTTAAGTGATGATGTCAAGGTTTAGTGGAGAACAAAGGTTGTTGAAGTAGAAGGTTCGAATCTGCCACATATTGAAACATGTGAAATGTTATAGAAACAATTGAAAGATCAATTCCTTCCAAGAAATTCGTCTTGGTTGTCAAGGGATGGGTTGCGACGTTTGAAACAAGGCAGCACAGTGAGGGCCTATATCAAAGAATTTTCTCCTTGATGTTGAACATAGGCAACATGGTCAAAGAAGACAAGGGTGGTAGTGTATAGATTGACCAAATCCGCTAACTTTATTCCCGTCAAGTCTACTTATTCGGCAGAAGATTATGCAATGATCTATATTGACAACATATTGAGTCTTCATGGTGTTCCTTTGTCCATCATATAGGATAGAGGTGCTCAATTTACATCGAGGTTTTGAATGTCATTTCAAGAGGTTTGGGTACTCAAGTGAAGTTGAGCACCGCTTTTCATCCTCAAACGGATGGTCAAGCGAAGTGTACTATTAAAATTCTTGAAGATATGCTTAGAGCTTGTATCATTGACTTCAAGGGAAATTGCGATAAGCACTTGACTTTGGTGGAGTTCTCATATAACAATAACTTTCATTCATCCATATCTATGGTTCATTTCGAAGCATTGAATGGTAGGGGGTGCAGATCTTATATTGGATGGTTTGAGGTTGGCGAGTCTTTGCTTCTTGGTCCCAATTTAATCTATAAGACATTAGGGAAAGTTCATATCATAAGGAACCGGTTGCAAATAGTCTATAGTCATCAAAAGTCTTACGCCGATAATAGGAGAAAGGATTTAGAGTTTGAAGAAGGTGACAAGGTGTGTCTAAAAATTTCGCCTATGAAAGGGGTGGTTATATTTGGCAAGAAAGGAAAGTTAAGGCCTCGTTATGTGGGTCCCTATGAAAATTTTCAAAATAGTTGGCAAGGTTGCAAATGAGTTGAAACTCCCTAATGAACTATCTTTGGTTTATTCGGTTTTTCATGTATCCATGCTTAAGAAGTGCATTGGTAATCCTGAGTCTATTCTTCCTATCTAAGGTCTTGGTGTGAAAGAGAACCTCTCCTATGAGGAGGTTCTTTTTGAAATCCTTGACTGTCAAGTGAAGAGGTTGAGGAACAAAGAGGTGGCCTTCATAAAAGTGTTATGGAGAAACCACCAATTTGAGGGAGTAACATGGGAGGTCGAGGCCGACATAAAGTCCCGTCATCCTCATCTCTTCCCTAATTAAGGTTAGTTGTTCTTATTAATAATGAAAATAATGAGTTGCTTTGAATTTGAGTCGTTTTGTAAGGTTTTGCATGTTTAAGGTAAAAAAGGTTTATGCTAAATGAACTATCAAAGAAAACTTCTCTTTTGCTTTATTTTCACAATTGGTATATTTGGTATGTTGTTGCCTACATGAAATGCTATTCAGCATGTTGATAGTTGAGTTTTGGCATGATAGACTCCTTAATGATATGTTGAGATCATATGGTAGTAAGAAGGAAATTCCTCATATTTTGATTTTGAATTCTTATGTGTGAAAGTTGATGCTTTGGGTTACCTGTGTAAATGCCATGATTATGTGTTGAATGGAGTATATTGATTGTTGGTGTCCTAGTCTTGTGTCTATCCTTTCCCTTTTAAATGCTAATTTTGATGATAAATTGTAATTGCCTATAATTAATTGGTTGTACATTGTTGGTTAATTGATGATAATTAATGCAATTTCATGTAGATCATGTCCCTTTTCCCCAAATTCCCCAAATCTTGGATCTTGCTTATGAATTGATGAAATTGAAGAATGTATTGATTTTTAGACAGTAATGTGTCTCTATTTCTTGAACCATTCATGATGAACCCTATTATCCTAACCCTAGGTTATGAATTAAAGTTAATTTGGATAGTGATGATGCAGTTGACCTAGCTATTGTGTTAATTACTATTGTGTGATGGTATTACACAGATTGTTGGGTTGAATTGAATGGTTAATGGTAAAACCATGGATGATGGATTGTGAAGGTGATTGGGTAAGTCTTTATCATCCTAACCTTTACGTCAATTATGATTACTTGTGTTTAGTGATGAAGCTATATTGAAGTATACCTTATATTAATATTGATAGGGTTGGTATGATGTTGAATTGAAATGTCTTGACTATGATTTGTGTGTTGATATCTAAGATGTAAATGTTATAAGGATGGTGATGACTTACCAATGTGCCTTATCAAGATGTGATTATATAAATGTGCTAACCTCACATATATGAATTATAATGAAAGGAAAATACTCATGCAATTCTTAATGAGCTACGATGATGATGATTATATAATGGATAGACCCTATGACCTAATCTAAGTGTTGATAATAATGAATGACTTAAAGAAATTTAAAAATGGACTTTAGCTTAGCACCGAGAGAACTTGACAATGGGAGGTGTTGACTTTCCATAGAAGAAGAGTCACCCTATAGTTCCACATGAGGTGTTGACTCCCATATGAGGGATACTCACCCTATGGATTCTCATGATATGAGGCTACAATGATAAATGGCTTGTAGAGAGTTCATACATATCTCTTAGTACTTTAACTATGTTACCCCATTGGAAGACTAGCTAGTGGATCACTTAGAAAATAATGTTTATGTTTTGTTCTACTTTGGCCGGTAGACCACCTTCCATCGGTGTAAGATTTTGCAACACCGGAATCCACATTAGCTCATGTGGTCTATGTCGATTAAGGCAAGATGTTCCCAAAAGGTAAAATGAAAGTAATGAATGAACTCTAACTAGGATGACCTAAGGGGTTTAGGTTAGTCTAGGTAGGGGTATGAGACTCTACCTATACATTGAACTAGTTAGCCTTGAGGGGGGAAGATTTTCTTATGTATGTATATGTTATGAATGTAAATTATATGTATATGATGATCTTACATATTGATGGAAACATATGATGTTGAATTCACTAATGAATATATGTTTGGTCTCTATTGCTAAAGTATGATGTTATGTACTCTTAATGGTATGATATGTGAAGTTGGACATTGGTTGTGGTTCTTGTAAGGTTTAATTGATTGAGTAAGGTTATGGGGCTTTGCTTAGTCATTGGACTAGTGGACTTTATGGGGGGTCATAAGTAATTGTCTTACTTTTGTTATGATGTAATGATCTCTTATCTATGCTTGTTGATGTTATAACTCGATGATAGAGTTGTCTTGGTTATGTTTTCAAGTATGTTGGTATACATGATTGAATTGGCTAGACTTAGTATATATGATCTTGTGATGAACATGGCCTTGACTTGATGAATATGCATTAATGAATTTTATTGGTTCTTGAATGTGCATAAGGCTTTATAAATGTAAAATAACATTCTTTAATGAAATGTACCTTTTAGCATGATTTCACTTGTTTTATGTGCATATACTCAAACTTAGTACAAGTGTGTACTAACCCATCTTTTATGTTAACTACAAATGTAGGATCCGACCGTTGATCTTATAGAAGGCCTTTGAAGACTACTTGGATATTACCCAAGAGTTCGGTAGGTCCTCACTTTGCGAGGACAATGTCATTATGAAGCTACTGATGTTGTTCTAGTTATAATACTTCTAGTTCTTTCCTTTTAATTTCAAGACGATTGTTGAATAGCCTATATAAGGCTCTTTGTTATATTGACGTATGGGTTAATCCTAGTTGTTGAATTCGTTCTAGATTGTTTGATATGAGACATATTATAGACATTCTTAGGAGATCATGTTCCCATACTACGTATGTGAAATAAAAGTAGAAGTCTATGTACTCTTCTTATACGAAGGATCTATGTATACTCGGTAAAGATCTATTGTGTGTAGGCGATAAGTCTAAGTAAACCTCAATGTAGAAGTAATCAAAAAGTTTTAAATTTTCCGCATTTTTAAAATATGAATGTTATGAAGAATGCTAAGAGGCTAGTCATAGTCCTCTTCGAGGAGACGACGCCGGTTATGTCTATGGGGTGCTCCCCGGAAATGAAAATTTCCATGGATTCTTCACCATGTTTTTGTGGGTCCTTCATCTAATAAAGATATGGTGATCCTTCATATTTGGATATCCATTCATCGAAAGAGTTCCTTCAAAGATTTTCAAAAAGAATTCATGATCGAACTATATATCTTCCAATCTAGCCATGGGTTATTTCTCAAATTGATTTCGAAAGCAATATAATGACGAATACATTATTAATTACTGATTGCATGATGAATTTCAATCCAATTTCATGATGAACCCATGTTTGCTCCAGTTCTCAAATTAGCCCATATTATTGGTATTGTGATATTGACTTTATGTTGATTGAATTATGATCCTAGCATGTTGAATTGCTTATATCTACTGCCAATTATCTATATTGACGGTGAATTATGTGAAATTGATCGATGTGGATAGAGGTTAGAGGATTTGGAAATGATTGATCTATGTTCTTCTATATTCTATTAATTGTTAATGTATAACACTTGATATGATCTTGACTCGATGGAAATTGAAGTATGATTTCGTTTATGTTATGTTGTCTTTAGCTACTTCCCTATAATTGTATATTTGATGAATTATGAGTATTGATCATTGGTGATCAAAGCAAGGGAGATGTGGTAAGATTGCCCTATTCCTCTACTTTTCTTGTTGAACTGCTAGTGACTGGCCTTGCATGGAATTGTGTGGTATGGTCCACTTATGGTGGAGGTGTTTACTTCTTGGTAATCTATATGTGTTGATCATGGCCTTGAAGGCAAATTGGTGTTATATGAGTGTGTGGTTATGATGATCACACTAGGTGAAGCATGCTTAGTCTTCTATTCTAGTTTATGATGTAGGTTGTATTTCTAGTATGATAGACATGTGAATGACTTTGTTAGGGTCGTGTCTAGGTTCTGCCATTGATGACGTAATAATGATTAATGGTACCTTACCTATGTACCCCTATATGAATGTGTGATTATCTATGGTTAGGAGTCTTGAATGCAAGTGTTGTGGTTATCTTGTATCCTATGCTATTATGTGTTGTGTGGTATATGCTTAGATGTGCATTGTGGTCCTAAGAGTGTGGATGAATCAATGTGTTTCTGACAGCCATTAGGTGATCATGTTGACTAATGTACACACAATCACACTTCATGCATGCTTACAAGTAGTATATATTCATGCTGTCTAATGAAAGGTTATTCTCATATGCACTAATGTCTACTACTATGCATTAAAAGCATATGTCCGTGAAGTATGTTATGTATCCCTTAACTAGGAAGGACTTGATAGGTGTACTAGTATGGGAAAGGGTATGTGACCTTGTCCATGCATTGCACATGTGTGCCTTGAAAGGATAGTTCCTAGGTTTTGTTATATATGTTTATGAATTTGAATGCATGATTAAGCTATGAATATTGAAGTATATGATATGATGAGGTGTGCATCTTTGTAGTGTCTAAATGTTGTATCTGAAGGGTTTCCTCATATATGCAAATGTACACACATTAATGCATATAGTGAAGCATGTATGATAATCTAGAAAAATTGGGTCTCTTGGAATGTATCTTCAAATGTACTCTAGAATAGATATTGCTTGAATATGCTATGTACATGTGAAAGGTCTTCTCACATTGATTTAGGTTGATGAAAGAACAACTCTCACTTATAAACAATGAGCTAAGTATATGAGGGGTTAATCTCGTAAAGCCTACTTATATAGAGTAATGATAATAATGGCTTTTCAATAAAGGGAACTTAGCTTAGCACCGAGTGAACTTGACAATGAGAGGTGTTGGCTTCCCTTAGAGGAAGATTCAGCATTTAGTTCTAATAAGGTGTTGACTTCCCTTGGAGGAAAATTCACCTATGGTTCCACATGAGATGTTGACTTCCCTTGGAAGAAGATTGACTTATGGTTGCTCTTGAGATGAGGACTCCAATTCTCATGGGCATGGAGAGGGTCCAAATACATATCTCTTACTTCCATAAACTATGCTTGCCCCATAGGACCTAGCAAGCTATATCATTTAAAATACTAGAATGATGTTAATGTTCTACTTTGGCAAGTTAGAGAACCTTCCCTTAGTGTAAGTCTCTACAACATCGGATTCCATGTTTAGCTCACATGGTCTTATTGTCGGTTAAGACTATAGTTTCCCTAAATTAAAATGGACAATGGAACTAAATTAATGGACCTTAACTCGGATAACCTAAGAGAAGTTTCTTAGTGTAGGTGAGGGTATGAGAATTTACCTATGCATTGCACAAGTATCTCTTGAAGGGGGTTCTAGGAAGGTGTTCTAATATGTATATGTATATGTTTGTGTTTCTTATGCATGACATTGTAGTATCCTCTACTTGTTGTGATAATATGCATGGTATGAGTCTTAATATCTCTATATGATGAGGTCTCTTCTTATGTGCATAATATTAGTCTTGGTAACTATATGATGAATGTATTACTTGGTGTAAATGAACTATTGATGCTTGTCATGCTATGTGTGAAGTGGATTGTTAAGAATTGTGGTCTCATGATAGGTTTACTAAGTATGTGGGAGGTTATGGAGCTTCACATGTACATTGCACTAGTAGACTTAGATTAGAATTGTGAGTCAGGTCTTATAATGGTCTATGTGAAGTGAAGTTAGTATATGTGCAATTTGAATGTGTCTTACTGTAATGATATTCCGTCTTGACTAAATGTGTCTTATGGTATGTTATTATTCTATGATGGTATGTGTTGGCTTATGTAGATTGTATGTATGAATATCTTGTGGCGTTAAGGTGATGCATTGCACCAAGTATAACTAAAGGGTTACTTGGGAAGCTAAGAAGTAAAGGAGTTAAAGTAAAAGGAATCACTGTAAAGGGAAGAATAGGTCATTGTAAGTTACTGTAAAGTGGCCCTAAAATGCCTTAAATGCAATGTGTGATTTTATTTGATGCTTGACCATTAAATATCCCTATATGAAGTATGTAAATAGTATAATTCTTATTGTATCAAAGTTTTATTAAGTTTTCACAAAAAGGTATAATGCATGGTTTCAAGTAAAATGTACCTTTTAAATGCATGTTTTTGCATGGTTGCCATACTTGGTGCATTCTTGTACTAACACAACTCTTCTTCACCTTTTTACAAAAAGTGTACGTTATGGATGCTTTAAGGATGTCTCTAAGGTGAAGGGCTTGATATGTGACTCTCAAGCTCAAGGAAAGGAATCCTTAAGTCCAAGGATTTCCTAAGTCATGTCTTACTATAAAGTCTTTTAATAGTATACTTATGATTTATGTTGTATAAGGGTCGTGTTAATAATATACTCTTAAGATGTTGAGTCTAAGTTGGAAAAGAGACTTAGAGTCTTTAACTATGTATTTTGATATTTTATGTTTATAATGGAAGTGATGTTCTACCACATGATGTGCTATGGAAGTTTTGAATTTTCTGCTAATTTGCCTATGACTATGCGATGAATGATAACTATCAGCTTGTACAAGACCTCCAAGAGGTTAGTACGACATGTTACTTCTTGAGGGTGCTCCCCAATTGTGACAGTGGTTGCATACGCTATAATTGAAATGTCAATGGGTAGGTTAGCCCATGTTCCTGATGGTAAGAAAGAGTTAGTGAAAGAGATACATAGATTTGCCCGGGTTGGTGTTTGATTAGAAGATTCTCCAAAAGGAGTCTCCATGGTTCATCATAATTCTAAATCATCTGTAGTGGTGAAGGTGAAATCTAAGAAAAAATTTGATCCTCTATTATTTATGGAGTTCAATACATTGGTTTTTAGCAAGTTCAATGAATCATTATCCCAAGGTGGTTAAAATGTCAATTAGTCCCGGTTAACCAAGTATTTCATGTATCTATGCTCAAGAAATGTATAGAAGACCCGGTGTCTATTCTCCCAATAGAAGGTTTAGGGGTGAATGAGAACCTTTCTTATGAAGAGGTTCTGATTGAGATCCTAGATCGCCAAGTCACGAGGTTGAGGAATAAAGAGGTTGCCTCCGTAAAAGTCTTATGGAGAAACCATATAGTTGAGGGTGAAACACTGGAGGACGAGGCAAACATGAAGTCCCGCTATCCTCATCTTTTTCCTCTTACTGCTAGCCAAGGTTGAGGTTAGTAGTTTCTTTTTAAAATAAAGTTATAAATAATGTTGAACATATCTTTTTTTTCCAGTATGTGCGTGTGTTTGTGAAGTTTCATGTTTAAATTGTGTTTTCATGAAAAATGTTCTCCTGGTTAACTTGCACTTATATGTAGTGTGTTATATTTGTCTTCATGGGAATTGTAGTGAACATGTTTGTGTGTGTTGAGAAGAAAGATTACATTTTATCTCTTTGATGTTCATTTGAGCTCATATTGAAATGGAGAAGGTAGTTCCTCCATATGTGATAAATTATGGATTTAGTTCGTACGTTTTAATTCTATGATTTTGTATGGAAGGAGTCAAGAATTCCTCCTATGAGTTGTGACTCATTATGTGGTTGTTGTTGTTGTTTTTAGTCTTCTATTATTGAGTCTCTTTCTTTACCTATAAAAGGATTAAGGTTTCATTCAGGGACGAATGTTCCTAAGCCGGGGGGGGGGGGATAATGTAACACCCTAGAAATTGTATGACCTATACTAGAGGCTCACTGTAACAACCCTAAAAATAAAATAGGTTAATATAGAGCATATAATAACTGTATTAAGTTAATAAGGTGTTAAAATGGTAATCATGGCATTAGAAGTCAGTTTCAATAGTTTGGAAGTGAAACGTCAAAGGACGACCAAGACGTTCTAAAACTAGTCTAGTGTGTGTGCTAGTGTACCCTTGTATGTTGTGCATGTTTAAGGTGTTGTTTAGAGTCTAAAAATCAGTGGGGATGAACATAATACCTAGTGGGATATATGTAGGGTCAAAATGCTTGAGAACGACGCCTCTAGGACTAGACAAACGGTCCTTGAGGAGGATCCAAACATAGGCCAAGGAAGATGCCGAGGTTGCCATGATTTGGGGTAAATGGCGCGTCGCGCCTTCTACACTTAAAGGGAAAATTTTGCACTGCGATATTGGGCCTAGGCGAACCATTTTGTCTCAAATTAAATTCCAGAACTAAGATGCGGAGGTGTACCCGCGACTCGCAACCATGTCCCAGATATGGTCGCGTCATTTTTAGGTCAAATTAGAATTATTTAAAAGGTCCAATAATCGTAGGGTTATTTTGGATACTTTGGGATTATTTATTGACGGTTATTGAGTCTTTTCAAACCCCAAAAAGTGACCAATAAAGATATACCCTCAAGTCAAAAAACCTCTCCATTCCTTTTCTCCAAAAAGTCCATTGATGAAGCTTCGAAGATCCAAGGAAGAAGACTAAATTTACCAAGTTTTATCCACCATTTTCATGGGCTTTTATTCAATAAAGGTATAGCGTTTCATCCTTGACTATTCATCCATTCAAGGAGTCAATTCCAAAGGGTTTTCAAAGATGTTCAAAACCATAAGAAATTTCAATTTTAGATTCTAGCCAAGGATTCTTGCATAAAAGGATTTCAATCAATGTTTTATGATATAATTATTGTTAATTGAATGTTTTAAGACCAAAAACACTATGAAACCATGCTTTATATAAATTCCTATTGTTTCCTCTAATGTGTGTGAATTAATAATAGCTTGATCTTATTGAATTCATGTGTAGATTGTATTGGGCTATTTAATTATGAATCGATCATGATAGAAATGTCTATGACCTGCCTTATAATGATTATATTCATAATGTTTGTTGTGGGATCATTGATATTGATTGGTTATTGGCTTAGTATTATATACATGGCTATGGGTAAGAGTCTTTGTAAAGTGAATTGATTGAAAAGGCTAAGGAATGGTGATGACGATGATAGGAAGGTGGTGAGTTCATCTAATCTCTCGATGTTGTGTAGAATTGATATTGAATTGTATGGTCCACTTATGGTGGCAGTTTTTATGTGTTATAATTGTTATAAACATGGCCTTGTATGGATTCTTATGTAAATTATGGTGATATTATGTTATAGCTTGTATAGATTATCAAGGTGAATTATTATAATGTGTATTTGTACGTGTGAGGTGAATGTTTGATTTCCTCTAAATGATTATATGTGAATATGATAGACTGTGATGAGATTATTTATTTGTTTATAGGCTATGTTGTTAAGTAGATTTAGTTGTCCCTCTATGGTACTTGAACGTATTGAATACGTGATATGATGATCTTGTGTCTTGATTGATAGACTTAGGCCCCTCTACTTGATAAATGAAAGTTATGTAAATATGAACTCTTGACTTAGTAGGCTGAAGCACCTTTGTCATGTATGTGTATAAATGAATGATGAATGAAAGTCTAGAATCGGCATACCTAAGATGGTTCCCTTCTAAGGATGACAAATATAGGACCTTTAACATGCAAAGAAGGTCGAGAACATATAACCTTGAATAAAGAAAAGAAGGTAAATGAAAACCTTGAAGTCAAAAACCGTAATGGTATCCTTCTTGAGTGGAATGATGGACTTAGGGAAATGATGGATGGAATGGCAAGAAACATCTTTAAGTATGTCATAATAGCTATCCTTGTAGACCTTGAGTGGCAGCCCTAGTGGACCCATCCTTGGTAGGGGTATTATGATTCGGTAAGACTAATAAATGGTGCAAACTCATATACCTTAATGTGAATGAACTTACTCTGTGAGAACAAAGGCAAAGCACCGAGTTAATATGCTTGTGGTAGTGGCTCTACGTAAGATGAGACTAGAGTACAAAGAAACTTTTGATATTCCTTAACCATGTGCCAGCATAGGGTGTGTCGTAGTTCTACCCTTGGCAAGCAGAACACCCTCCTTGGAGTAGGGTATACCTCGAATTACCTACCTAGCTAGTGTGGTATATGTCGTTTAATGACTATTCTCATCATGTTGACTGCATTCTATTGTTGGATAAATTCTACAGAGTGTAGGTAGTGGAATGAGACGATATGTATACATGGAACGAGTAGGCTTTGAATATGTAAGGATGAGGTACCCTAGGTCCTCCATGACAATTATAAGAAGTCCTCTAATTGTTGATTGTCTCTTAAATGTATTAATGAATAACGTTGACTTATGTTAATTTATGTTGATAAAAAGGTTCTTAACTAGGGTTGCTTTGAGGATTGCTTAGGTAGGAATGAAGAGGGTGTATGGGCAGTATCTTCATGTCTTTCTTAGGTGATGTAACAACCCGAAGTACACCCTAAGTCACAAGGCGTACTTGACAGTTTGAAGGTCTCATATTAGCCTCTTAGCTATCATTTATTATAGAAGACATGAAAAGTAGTGCGTAATTAAAACTTTTCACGAAATTAATAATAATAAGGAAATATCTTTTATAAATACAAAAGAGTAGTCTCATCGTCAGAAGACAACATAAAGACACTACTTAAATATCGTAGGGACACGACCCTTTACATTGAAAGAAAATACGTAATAAGTCTTGCACAAACACTAGAGAGATAAAGAATATGCTTTCGAATATAGAAGTGCTTACTTAGTCTTGAGAGAGTCGATTCCCAAGCTTGACTTCAAACTTCCAGTTTCCTCCAACCTATACTTCTACATTATTAAAAAGTATAGGGTTAGTACAAACATTGTACTAAGTATGGCATTATGCAAAATCATGCAAAAAGGGACAATTTAGTTGAAACATAAAAGGCATGCTATTTTGATAAAAACCATCATGAACTAAGTTAAAAAACATCATGTAGTATCATCATTTAGCACATAAGGTGAAACTACAAATTTTCTAAACATAGGAGCATACTAACAATAAACCCAAAATCACACATGAACTACTCCTATCCTAAGTAACCCTCTAGCTCCCCTAAGTAAGACATAAGGCGATAGCCCATACAATCTCCTCAATACCTACTTAAGAAATTTGAAAGACTACTAAGGATAAGCATACTTCATTTGATTTATACATGTAACCATTAAATATCAAAGACACTATAGAAAACTTCATATAATTACGAACTTAACCTTAGAACTATCCTCCAAGGCAACCCCCAATTTACACTTTGTGCAATGTGAAAGTAGCATCCCATGCTACCACTGCCACTTAGTACTCCTTAGGAATAACCTTAGAATAGGCACATCACATTAATCACATACTAAGCTTTCATCACACAAGTCATAACATCAACATGCTTCCTTAACATTAAAAATAAAGTCACATTACTTTCATTTATATCATATCATAACCTATTCATACATTTCATATAAGGACACACAAAGACTCCCTCCAAATGTCTAAATGTGCAATGGATAGGTAGCATCCCATTCCACCACCTACCCTAAGTAGTACACCTTTAAGAAGACTTAGTTCATTTACATACATTTCTGGGGCTATCTTTAACCGACATAAACCATGAGATCTAGAGATGGAATCCCAATATTAACCACTACTGGATAAGGGATCCCTATTTGCCTAAGGTAGGGTCAGATTCTTTAGCCTTTACATGGATTCTCCAATAGCTACACCTACGCGGTAGCATAGTTAAGGGATAAGGAGATTGCTAATAAGTAACTCATTCTCCACTAACGAGTAGCACCCATCTGAAGAGGCACATTGGATACGACAAAAGACTCTCGGTGCTAAGCATATCTCCCCACAGAGTCTTAAACATTCATTGACTATATTTTATGAGATAACTATTGAACACACCATCTCAACTCATGAAAGGTATCAAACCTCCAACCTATCTTTGAAAAGCTCATCGGGCATAGTGACTTGGTACTAAACACTTCATCTCAACTCACGAAGAGTGTTCATCCCAAAATCCCCCTTTTTCATACATAGCAATAGTAGGGATGGTCTAGACATTTCATCTCTACTCACGAAGAGTGTCCACCCTACAATCCCTCTTCATTCATTGACATTATTCATGCATTCAAGTGTGTGTCAGTACATCTGGGCACTCCTTTCACATAATAACCATTATTCATAATATTGACTTCTAGACATGCTCATACCCACATTTATCACAATTCACACATTGTCAAACTTCACATATAAAATACATACTTCATTTAGACATAATCCCTTCAAAATACTCATTTCAACCTTCTAACACATACCATAGGGCCGTATAGGCATTTCTTCAATATTTCACCAAAAACATCATAATAAAGTATAATAGGGCAGTAGCTAATCACAACATAATATAGAGAAAACCGTAGTTCTAACATTATCAAACCATGCACATTAAACCCACTTGATAAGCCAAAACTTTAGAATGGGTTCATTGAGTTTTTAACATTAAAATCGTCAACTTACATTGAAAAATATCATATTACTTACACTAAAACATTTTCATGTAAGAACCATGCTTAGAGTTAAAAATGGGAGAATTTGGAGTTTGAAAACCCTTTTTGAAAAGTCTTGGATCCTTGAATGAAATAGGAGTCAAGGATGAACAACCATACATCAATATGAAGAAAACCCACGAACTTTGGTGAAGAAACTTGAAGGATTTAGTCTTCTTCCTTGGGGCTTGAAGCTTCTTGGAAATGGAGGTTTTGGAGAAAAGCTTTTTGAGAGATTGTTTATTTGAGCTTTAGGGTTTGAATTGATGGGTGAAATTGGGTTTAAAATGACCTAAAATAGTCCACAAATGATTTCCAAAGTTCCCAAAAGACCTCTACACTATTGGGATCCTTTTTTGAATTCTAATTTGACTTAAAAATGACGCAGCCAGATCTGGGACTTGGCTGCGCGTCGCGGAGGAAGCTTCTAATTCTTTCCTTTCAAAATTTTGAGGCAGTGAGCCTCGTACCACTCGCGCAACGCACAGTAATCTTCATTGATAGGCGCGCAACGCGAGTTGGCCTCCAAATCATGGCCCTGCACACTGCGTTGGGCATCTTGTTTGTCCAACGTTTGGGTCCTCCTTGAGGACCCTTAGGGTGGTCCCCGGGGAGTCGTACTCAAACTTTTTGACCTTGGTATGTTACTCAAGGTACTAGCGTCATCCCCACTGGTTTTAGACACAAAACAACACCTAAAAACATGCACAACAAACAATGACACACTAGCACACACAAGGCTAGTTTCCGAAGGTCTTGGTCGTTCCTTGATTTTTGAGTTCCAAACTTCACAAACTGACTTCTAATGCTAAAATTAACTATTTTATCACATTATTAACTCATGAGACACATGTGAATCTCTAGTTTGACCTATTTTATTTTTAGGGTCGTTACAGGTGATTCTTAGAGTAACCTTAGGTAGAGAGTCTAATGATTGAAAGGGAATAATCTTACTTTGGAAGTCTTTGAGGACTACTTAGGACTTTGTGAAGTGGTTGTATGGGCGGCAACTTCATATCTTACTTAGGTGGGTCTTAGGATGACTTTTGGTAGGAGGTCTATATGTTTATATGGTTTCTAAGTGATGATGGTTGTATATTATGGATTACTTGAATATGTTTTATATGTGAAGATTGATTTGATGATGGTTCTTCCACTTGTTTTATTATTTTTTTATCAAAAGAGAATGAAAAGCATACTTTAAAGTAAATGTATGTTTTAGCATGGTTTTATTTCATGTCACCATTCTTAGTGCATTGAATGTGCTAATTTTATATGTGTATTTCTACAGGTGTAGGTGGCAAGTGAGGATTCTCTTGGAAGTGAAGCTTTGTAATAACATTCTCTCAAGCAAATTTAGTATGTCCTCATATGATTCGAGGACATAGTTATGTTTAGTTTCCTTTTTCAAAAAGACATTGTAATAGAATTCTGTTTTCCATTTTAATTGATGTATTGTCTGTGACCCTAAGATTTATATGTGTCTAAGATGCCTATGACGAGATTTAGTTCTTTCTTATGTTTCTATAAAATAGTTTTACTATTGTTGTGACACTTTTTAATTTCTCACTATTTTTCATATATATATATATATATATATATATATATATATATATATATATATATATATGTGTGTGTGTGTGTGTGTGTGTGTGTGTGTGTGTGTGTGTGTGTGTGTGATGAATGATGTATAAGGGCTTGTATAAAACCTCAAAGAGGTCGAAATATGTTGTGTGGATATTTAAACATGCTCTAACTTCTAGGGTGTACTTCTACGTCGTTACAAATATGTATTATATAATACGGTTATAAAGTATTCTTTAGGATTTAAAGGTCTCATGAAAGCCACGTCTAGTAGAGTCTTATTATTAGTGTGAGTCGTGACACATCTATGAGCCAGAGGCTATAAAAAATTTAAAAGTTTCCCCTTCTTCAGTATTCTTCTCTCATGCCATAGAGTTGAGGTTATAAGTGTCTTTTCCTATATTCTTCTCTTGTGTTAATAGGATATGAATATAATAAGGACCCCCACAAGAAGATTTGATGAGTAATTGGTCAATGAAGGATTTCATCCCCAAGGTGAAAAAGTTCCTCAATGTGTTCCAGTTCCGCAAGGTGAACAAGTACATATTATTGTTCAAGGGAATGAGGTTCCGGTGGTTCCCCCGGACATTATTAATGGGGATATTAGAGAGGCTCCCGTTACACTAACCCGAGCCATGAAGACAAGTAAATCGTACTATATGACCTAGAATGAATGCTCTTGAGAGTACCATGACCTTTAGGTTGAGAGACTTTGTGAGGACGAATCCTCCTACTTTTCTTTGATATAAGGTGGAGAGGATCCCCAAGAGTTTCTAGATGGTGTGTATAAGGTTTTGAGTTCTATGGGGTAACTTCTAGAGAGAAGGCAGAGTTATCTTCATACAAATTGATGGAAGTTGCTCAAGTATGGCACACACAATGGAAAGACAATAAGCCAGTTGAGTCGGCTACTATGGAATAAGAAGAGTTTAAGGAAGCGTTCATAGGAAAGTACTATCCCTGTGAGAAGAGAGAGGTGAAGGTTGAGGAGTTTATAAGCCTTAGGAAAGGTAATATGAGTGTTGAGGAGTATTCTTTGAAGTTTTCCCTTTGTATAAGTATTCTCCATCCTTGGTGTCTAACCCTAGAGATGAGATGACTAGATTTGTGACCGGTGTTTCCGATCTTATAAAGGAAGAGTGTCGTACGACCATGATTGATAATGACATGAATCTATATAGACTTATTGTCTATGCACAATCCATTGAAGAGTCCAACATAGTAGGATTTCAAGAAATTTGAAGAGGGGTAGAGCCGATGAGCAAAACGAACATATGTTTAAGAAGAGGGCTCCAAAAAAATATTCTCCTAGTTCCCCTAAAGCCAACTATTAAATGGTGGTGGTTCTCAAGGTTTTAAGCCTACTTGTTCAACTTGTGGGAAGAAGCTCTTTGGGAAGTGCATAGCCGGTACCAGTGGGTGCTATGGTTGTTGAAAGGATGATCACACGGTGAGAGATTTTCCTACTATTGCGGCTAGAGGAAGAGAGTCCAAGAGAGCTCGTAGTAAAGGTATGGTTACTATTCCTCCAAGTCGTGGTTGTTTCCATGCTATAAAAGGAAACAAGGAAGAAAATACGGATGAAGGTAACGGTAAGGTATAATTTTCCCCTTTTTGTGTTGATGGGTTTCTTCTAAGTGGGGGATTATGGCGAATAATTGTCTACATGAATCTTGTCTCTTCTCTTCTATTCTAATCAAGCTTGAGAGTTAGAGCTTTTTGTAGCATGTTGCATGTGTTTAGGAGTCTAAGGTAAAATGAATTTGGTTGATAACCTTACACTATGCATATCTTTCATGAGGTTATGTTTATGTAGTTAAAAATGAGTTTATATGATTTTGTCTCTCATATTGTCATGCCTTTATAATGAATTGCTTAAAAGTTTCATTAGTGAACTCGTAAGCTTCTTTAGAGTAAAGTATTTGAAATTTTTGCATAATGGTGCTTTCATGAGTAGTTTGCATTTTGTGCTTAGAAATAATGTTATGAGCAAGATGATATGTAGAGAAGAAAATTCCTCCATTGTGAAATGAAGAGGTAGAGTCTTATTGCATGATGAGTTGTATATGTGGTTCCTACTTTCTTGTTGTGTTTTGAGTCTCTTGATTTTATGAAGTTGATGTTCTTCCTATCTATGTTTATTTCATATGATATGATATGGTTATGATCTTCTAGTCTCGATTCTTTATCTCTTAAAAGTGTTGAAAGAGTTTTGGTGTCATTCGAGGACGAATATTTGTCTATGTAGGGGAGAATGTAACAACTGTCAAAATGAACTAGCTTAATCTAGAGCATATCATGAGTTTTATGAGTTAATAAGGTGTTAAAATGATGAATTATAGCAATAGAAGTCAGTTTGAAGAGTTTGGAAGTTAAAAGTCAAAGAAGAACCAAAACGTTTGTAAACTAGTCTGTGTGTGAGCTGGTGTACCCTTGTATGTTGTGCATGTTTTCATGTGTTGTTTAGAGTTTCAAAATAAGTGGGGATAACCCTAAAACCTATAGGGACATATGTTCTACAATTATGTATATGTCCTAACTTGATGCAGGATACCGTCCTTTCGTTGTGAGGGGTTGACACCGGATTCCATGTTCAGCTCACATGGTATATTGTTTGTTATGGAAAATGTTCCCGAAAGTAAAATGAATGAATCAATGTCAGAAGATGAACACTAACTAGGATGACTTGAGAGGCGTTGCTTAGTGTAGGTAAGGTTATGTGGATTTACCTATACATTGCAAAAGTGGGCCTTAAGGGGATTCCAAGGAGGGGTTTTACGTACTTATGATTGAATGACATGCATAATGTTGATTTTATATATGATGTTGGATATACTTGCCATGATATTATATGAGGTAAAAGCATTGCTTATGGTCTCTTCATTAGTTAACTTGGGTCATGTAGGTTTATGGGGCTTCATATGAGCATTGCACTAGTTTACTTGGAAAGGGATTGTGAGTGAGGTGTTGTAACGCTTTGATGAAATGAACTCTAAAACATTGAAGGTTGATTATAGCTTTATTATGATGTTGCTATTGTACATGAATTTGAATGTGTTAATGATTTTGTGATTATAGACTTGTATCTTTTCTTGGAATGTGCATGAAAATTTTTAAAAGTTAACTTGGCATGCTTATAAACAAATGTCCCTTTGTGTATATTTCCAAATGTTTTACTTGTATATATTTCCATACTTAGTACACGTGGTTTGTACTAAACCATATTTCTTCAATTTCTACAATTATGTAGGTTTGGGCCATTGAGGTGCTTCAAGTCCATTCTCAAAGAAACTTGGATAGTTCCCAAGTTTGTGAGTCCTCAATTATGAGGATGAAGCCCATGACTCAAGCTTTGCTACTTGTTATTAAAGACATTATTCTATCTTTCTTAATTTTTTAACTACGTTGTATTCACTTATAAGAAAATTTGTAATGATGTAAGGGCTAAATCTTAACTCTTGTATTCCTATTATTAGATAGTTATATGAAGCGATATTAGACTCTATTTTGGTATATGTGAATGAAGTTGAAATTTAAAGAAATGTTCCAAATTTTCCACATTATTGTTATACCTATGATATGAAATGATGTATACTCGAAGACACCGTTTACATCTAGGGGGTACTTTGTGGTTATGACATTAGCTTGGTTATGCACATCATGTTTTCCATTATGCCCCCTTTTATCACGTTTTACGTTCTTATGAATGCCCATTATACTTACTATATTCCATGTACTAATGCATACTTCTTGCTACATTGTTTAACTAATTTAGGGTTAAATTCTTCTCTTACTCCCGCTAGTGGCTATTGTTTGGTACACATTGTTACATTGAACATTTGATGTATCCTCATGTTTCAAGGACAATGTCACCTTTACAATAATTTGTTACGTTTTAGTCTTGAGATATTGTATGTGGTGTACTGTTTACGTGTCAACCAATCTTGATGTACTAAAACATCAAGGAATTTTTCGGATTGTATAGCACCATTCCCTGAACGATAAAAATCTACTAAGTATCATACCTGACCAATGAAATAAGATATGATAGATAACTTGATCCATCAATTACTTACCAACTGGCATAGAAACATGAATAGAAACATGCATGCTATCAGACATCATATTAAACCCAACAGAAAAATAGGTCGATACATACGAGAAAGTAGAACCAAATTGTCACGACCCACACCTATACCCTAGAAGTTAGGGCATTCATAGGTCGTGGCACGGCGTACTTGACCTCTCGAAGGTCTTGTACAATCCCTTTCACATCATTCATCGCATATACATATATGAAAAGTACTGCGGAATTAAAACTTTTCACAAAAACATTCTAATAGTCTTTCAAAATATGTTCCATATAACTGAAGGAAATATATGTCTCATATCATAAAATCTTAGACTCACGACTGCTTGGGACACGACCCATAAAATTGAGATATAATACTATATGCCTATTACAATGCTTAATAAAAGAAACTCTAAAGACATCTATGCCCTCGATTCAAGTGAGGACATACATCAACTTGCTTGAACGATTCTATAATCCAAGCTTAGCTTCGCTTCAAATAGCACCTTCACCGATAAATAACTTTAGAGATAGATAAGGATATGGAATTAGTACAAACACATGTACTAAGTATGCATAAAAATCATGATAACGGACATTTAATGGAAATCCACTATTTTTTATTAAAATCTTATAGTATAATCATGAGAAAATATTTAACACCTTAGAAACACATAAGATAACACATAAGCATTTAACCAAATTTTTAGGAAAATTACATTGAACTCACAAATGTTACAGTGAACTACCTTAATGTTACAGTGAACTACCTTAATGTTACAGTGAACTACCTAAAGCTTTACAGTGAATCCAATTAAGCATGCAACCTTCTCACTAAGAGTTATCCTAAGACTCACTTAAGTAAGACAAAGAGAGACCGCCCATACACCCTCTCTAAGCATACCTAAATTATCCTCAAGACTACTTATAATGAGATGAACACACTTACAATACACCAAAATACATAACATGTATAACATGACATTCACTTCACCAAGACTATCAAAAGACTTACTTAAGTAATTCTAGAAGAGAACGCCCATACACCCTCTTCAAGATTACCTAAATAATCCTTAATACTTCCTAAGATTAGATCATGTCTAAGGTATCAAACAACTTCCCTTACTAGAGTTATTCCCAAGATTTCCCTAGGTAAGACATGAAGAGATCATCCTTTATGCCTACTTCACACTTTAACTAGGAAATCCTTAGAGTTACTATATATTAGGTATTCATTCATTCACATGATTCCTTACATAAGTCATTACTTCATTATTTCACTAAAACATTCATCATATAGAGGACATTCAAGTAATGGTCATGGAGAAGACCTAGGGACTCATAACTAACATCTTCAAAGCCTAAAGGTACAATATCAAGGTAGCGTCCCATACAACCACCTAAACTCCATAGACTTCTAAAACACTAGTAGGTATCCAATTGTAACAACCCTAAAAATGAATAAGATAAGAAATGCTAATGTGTCAAGAATGCCTACGATTAGACCAGGTTCACACAGATTGATGCGCGTAGAAGCAGACCTCAGAACCCTTGCTACTGCCAATCCAACTAACTTAGGGAGTTATTTGAGCTTGGAAAGATTGGGACCAATCATGTATTGCTCTCGAATACGAAGATTTAATCGAAGGAGTCTTTTCCAGACTTAAAAAGAGGAAATCTTAAGTTTTGAGGGTCTAGGGGTAAAATGGTCTTTTACCAGGCTAAGGGTAATATAGTAATTACACTAAATATATAATTAATTAATTATTTAATAAGGTGGAGGGGCAAATTGGGGAGAGAGATACGAAATGGAGCTCTTGAAGTTAAGTCTTGCTCCACCCGGGTTTGAACCTAGGTGGAAGCAATGAATTTATGTGATTTTTATTTAAGATATTGAATTAATGAAATTAATTAATAATTATTATTCATTATCTGATTTAAAATAAAATAAAAATCAATTTTTCTTAAAGGTTTGAAAGAGTCCTAGTTGACTAAGTCTTTACCTAAGTCTAAACTATCTTTCACGCTTAACACTCTATCATGTTCATCTCTCACGTTTCTCCATTCTCTTTCACGACTACTCTCTGCCAAAACAACTACAAGAAAATAAAAATTACTAGAGTTATTCACACTTGAATAACTCACACAAAAATATAAGAGAACAAGCTAAGTGAACACGTTAGGCAAAGAGAGGGTTTTTCCGTCGAAAGTTTTGTGTTGAAAACTTGGCTTGGACGTGAGCTTTGGAGAGTTTTTGGGCAGCAACTTCAAGTTTTGAACGTCAAAATAAGGTATGGGTTTTCTTCTCTCTTGGTCCCTTTCCCAAGAGACCCCTTAAGGTTCATATTGTTCATTCGAAAACTAGGATTGTTTCCCCTTTTGCATGCCCCTGTCACTAGCTCCCAATGAATCATAGGTTGGGTATGATTGCTGGTAGATTTAGATATGTTATGATTTCATGATGAACATGATTTTGATTGTATACTTGAAATCGTAGGAAAGACAACCATGCATTCTAACGTTTGTACAAGTGTGTGTATGTGCAAAATGTTACAGTGAACTAACTGTGAATGAGCCTTGATTTATGGCTTCAAGTTTGATATTGTTTTGGTTGTCATTTTACGTGTATAAATCTATGTAATCATGACGTTCATTAAAATGGAGATGGGGCTGATTTGAGTGTCAACATTTTCGCTAAACGAATCCATGAAATACCCCCCAAAAAGTAACAAACGATCCATGAATTGTCCTAAGTTTTCAAGTGAAATTATTGGTGAAATAAGTTAATAAGATGATAAAGTTCCATCCAAAAATACAATTTTAGTTTAGGCTAAAGTTTAATGAAGAAATCTGGAAATTTAATGAATTTTAAAGGGGTGAGGCCTGATGTACCGTGGTTTCACGGTACTTTTAATGCTTTTTCCTTAAGTTTAGTGGGTGTCCAAAGCCTTCTTATATTGATTTTTGATGTAGGTTTCTCTTTATTTGCAGGAAATCTGTCCAAATGATAACGCAGAGGTTTTAAGCAGAAAACTGCAGAAATGACCACCTACGGAGCCCACGATGGTCCGTCGTGACTGTGACGGTCCGTAGGTGGTATCGTAGTGAGAAGAGTAGCTGCTGAAGGAAGATGGGGAAGTCTGACCAAGTGTGGGACTACGGAAGCTCATGACGGACCGTCATAGTCAGGATGGTCCGTCCTGCTTGTTCGTTGTGGTTGTCAGAGAGTAGTCCAAGTACCCAATTCCAAGAAGTTTCTAAGTGTTATGAAACAAAGCTCCACGACGGACCGTCGTGCTTGCAATGGTCCGTCAGACCTGTCCGTCGAGGGTAACAGAGAAGTGATGAAGAAAGCAGCAGAAGATTTTTTCAAGTATGGGACGACGAAGGCCACGACGGTCCGTCATTCCCACGATGGTCTGTCACATGGGCCGTCGACTCAGACGCGTTTTGGACAGATTTTCATTAATTAGATTCCTTCTTTTATTAGGTTTTTTTTTATTATAAATAGTTCGAAAAACCTCATTTTTGGGTTAGACTCTTGGATATTTTTCAGTACTCTTGTTTTAGTGTTGAACTATTGGTTTTGGTAATTGATATACTTTTTACGGAATCGATTGTTGGTGTTTTTGTGGATTAATCAAGTGAATTTATGGAATTTATTCATTCTCATTAAAGTAAGTGCATGAATTCTTACATTATAAATATGAATTGTGTGATTATGACCATGGGTAACTAAACTCCATAACTAGGGTTGTGGGAACCATGTGTAAATAACAAGGTAAAATCTAACTAAAATAGCAATTCTAGAACAGTGTCTTGCATGTATTGATAATTCTTTCGTGTAGAAGTCTTTTTAACGGATGGCCAACGTTAGAACTCGACTTAATGCTACTTGCCGGACCAAGGAGGTAGATAATAGGAAAAGAATTATCAACATAGATTTAGTGTATACTATCTAATAAGCTAGTATAGGTTGGTACGAACTAATAACTTAGTCAAATATCGATTATGATGCTTAATATGAGGTAAAGATAAGGGTTAGTATAGCAACACACGTAGCCGGACCAAGGTGCGTAGTAAAATTTCTAGATTCCGGACCAAGGATTTAGAGATACATAACTTATCACTTTACATGCAAGATACTAGGAAAGAATAGTTATAGCTAGAATTACCGAGTTAGAAACCTGTAGGAAACACTTAAGCCCTAGTTACTTTTATTATTTGATTAAACTCGAAGATTTGAATCTGTTAGTTATTTGCTTTAATTTAGTTAATCATTTTTATTAATTTAAGAAACCCCCCTTTTTGTCATTTGTTTGTCGGAAAATAGTTGACTAAATAGTAGTAATAATAGAACAAAGTTAAGTCTGAATTATTTACCTCGTGAGATCCACCCCAACCTCATTATTTGGGTTCTCTACTTGATATGACCGGTTTACTTCTTATTTGAGAAGTAAATTTGAGCGTATCAAGGCCACCAAGATTCGAACCTGTGACCTCACCCGTGTGGCAGTTTAAATTCGCAAAAAAGAAATGGGGTTGGGGGGAATCGAAATTGGGTCTGATGGTTGGGAAAGGAGAGAACAACAATTAAAATAAATAAATGGGAGGCGTGGGAATCGAACCCACGACCTCCAGGAAGCAAATGACAGAAGAAAAATTAAAGAAAAGAAAATATGAGGCGTGGGAATAGAACCCATGACCTCAAGGCTGGAAAGGAGAAGGCGAAATAATTAAGAAAAATAATGTGAGGCTGTGGGGGATTGATCCCACAACCTCACTACCAAAATGCCTAGCCTAGTGAATTTAATTAAAAATAAAATAGGAGTCTGTGGGGGTTCGAACCCACCACCTCACAGCCTCTAGCGAAATTAAAAGTAAAAATAAGGAGGCTGTGGGGGTTCGAACCCACAACCTCCCAATTTCCCAGCGAAATAAAGAGCAAATTAAAAGAGGCTGTGGGGGTTTGATCCCACAACCTCTTGGTTTAGGCAAAATGGGACAAGAAGACTTTAAGGAAAAATAAAAAGGGGTTGTGGGGGTTCGAACCCACAACCCTTCGGCCAAATTAAGAGGAAAATTAAGGAGAAAATTAAAGATAGAATGTTGATATTGGGGTTTGATGTAGAGTCCCAGTGTCATGAAAACTAAAAATTAAATCAATGAAAAATGTAAATGTTGTCCAAGGATTCGAACTTGGGTTTCCTTGCCCAAACTTCCGTATTGATACATAAGTCATACGTGAATTAAATATTCAAGAATAATGCCACCTACTTA
Organism: Solanum sitiens; assembly: GCA_016801875.1. NCBI lineage: Eukaryota > Viridiplantae > Streptophyta > Magnoliopsida > Solanales > Solanaceae > Solanum > Solanum sitiens. The sequence continues at coordinate 93,757 of JABWTJ010000303.1, forward strand.
GATCGAAATCAAGATCATGGCATATATACAAGATACATAAGTCTTGTACTACATAATCTTAGGAATGTATGAATCACATAACGAACTATGAATGAAACCTCGTGGCTTGTATGTATAGCCCCATAAATCTAACATACGTTTAAAAGTAAGTGAACCTAAGATGTATGTAATGAAATGATGAAATGAACAATGAAATGATGAAACCCTAGAAGGGTTAAGTAAGGGTATGAAATACATAAATGGCCAAGTATATTGGCATATGATGAAATGAACATTCACATAAAAAGGGGTGAGTAATTATGAAGAGCAAATGTGCTAATGTTAATGAATGTGGTGACAACTTGATATGAGGCTAATGTAAAAGATGAGAACAATATCAAATGAGCCTAAGTAAATGTTACCAAAACTACTCACCTATGAGAGTGTAAGATAATGAAGAGACCAGTCTCTATGAACACTCTAATGAAAGTATTGAGATTAACACACTTAATATTAATGATGAAATGAAAAATCATGTAATGAGCTATAATGTCCTCATACTAGAAGCCTGCTTCCATGACGTATGAGTTGAATGTAATGGAACTTTATACTGATCACCGATAGACTAGCTATGAGGGGTGATGCCTTCTATAGGGAGAGGTGGAGGTTCATGTTACTCTCATGAGATGAGATTGTCAGGCTTGCCAGGTATGGGTCTCCTTATATCTCCTGGTCTTCGAACCTATACTGCCAATATAGGGATCTGGCGGGGTTAAATTCCCATGTACGCCAGCATGTTTTGGGTCACTTTGGCCGGTGATTCCACCTCTTTTCGGTGTGGGAGAGACACTGGATTTCATGATGCTCACATGATCTATGTCGGTTAAAGTTAAAGTTCCCAATGAATGAATGAGGCCAGACTCAAATGAAGCACATAATAAAATGAATGATACCAAAGGTGTTATAATAGGATAATCAAGAGGTGAGCTAGACTCAAGTAATGACACTAGGTTATTCTTGATCATTGCACAACAAACCCGATGAAAGTCTTAAACTACATTCTAGGTATAGCTGGTGTTCACACTGGACTATGAATGAAATAAAATGAAGTACGTATGAATAAATGAAGCAGACTCTGTGTTTCCTAATGAAGACTCCCTAGTTGAGGTCCCATATGTTGAGCCCTTATTTTGGAAAGTCTTAATGTCAAGACCATGATTCCAAGGTCTCATGGCATATGAATGAATGCTATAAAAGATGTTATGTGTTGTATGCTATATGATATGTGCTATGTGTAAGATGTTATGTGCTGTATGCAAAATGATAAGTATGATGATGCATGTTAATATCATGGCATGACTTTCCTAATCCGAATTCGGAAAGTTCACTAACTTTCCTAATCCCAATTTGGCAATTCCACTGACTTGACTTTCCATAATCATGTTGTTAGGAAAGAGCAATTCTTTCTCATGCATGTCCTTGGTGTGTGCTTGCATATACCCATACTTAGTACAAGTGTGTACTAACCCTATAGAACTCTACAATTTTAGGTGCAGGCACAGGTGGACGCTAGAGCGTACAGGTTGACATTTCAGGTATCCGGACGTGGAACTTTCATCCTGACTTGGTAGGCCCTCATGCTTTCGAGGATGTCTACCGTTATTATCTAGCTTAGCTATAGGCTTTAGCTAGTGGAGCATGTTCCACTAGCGTTTCTTTCCTGTTTTATTCAGACATTGCATTGATGCCATTTTGGCAAGTACATCTTTATTACTATATTACACTATTTATTTCATTTGATGATCTTAATATTAGATGATTGATGGTCAACAATTATGTAATGATGAGAATGTTTAATAAGTATGTTAAGAAGCAAAAAGTTTCAAATTTTCCGCAAAAATTAACGTAGATGAAGTAAGAATGGCGTAAGTAGGTTTGTCTACGACCTCTTAGAGGTCAACGACGCCGATCTCGTCTGGGGTCTAGATTTCGGTCGTGACAAAGTTGGTATCAGAGCACTAGGTTAAATTTCGAGAAAAATGAGATCACATCAACCACATTGAGTAGTTTTTAAATTATGGTAGTGAACTGCACCTCTATCCTGGATTAGAGACTGCATGATGCGTAGGAAAATTTCCCTTCTTCTAATCTTATCGTGCTTTTCTGAATGTCTAATTTTATGGTGTTATGAGCGTGTCTAACATCAATTCTTATTGTTTTCAGAGAATGAATACTAGCAGAACCATTGGTCAGAGGAGAGGAGGTGCAGTTGCTGGGAACAATCAGGTTCCACCCCAGGCTCCAGCTGAAGGAGTGGCTATACCAGTTAAACCAGTTGGGTTGACTAATGCTGAGGTGAGGACATCTCTGGCCCAGATGGCACAGGCCATTACTATCCAGGACCAGGCGATGACTGCCCAGGTCAACCGGTAGGATGTTCAGAGGGAGAACCCACCGGTTCGTAGCATGGCTGACAGGCTGAGAGACTTCACGAGGATGAATCCTCCTATTTTCACAGGGTCCAAGACTTCAGAGGATCCCCAGGAGTTTGTGGATGAAGTGCATAAGATTTTGGTGGCTATGGGGGACACAGATACTGAGAAGGCTGAGCTGGCTTCCTATCAGCTCAAGGATGTTGCACATACTTGGTGTAAGATGTGGAAGGATAGCCGAGCTTTGGGCGGAGTTCCAGTCACATGGGAGCTGTTTAAGACAGCCTTTTTGGAGAGATTCTTTCCCAGAGAGATGAGGGAAGCCAAGGTTGAAGAGTTCATCAACCTTAAGCAGGGATCTATGACAGTCAGGGAGTATTCCCTGAAGTTTGTTAAACTATCCAGGTATGCTTCTTCCCTTGTGTCTAACAGCAGGGATGAGATGAGCAGGTTTCTCACTGGAATCAATGGAGATCTGGAGGAGTGTCGGTCTGCGATGCTCCATGATAATATGGACCTCTCCAGCTTGATGTTGCATGTCCAGCAGGTAGAGGACAGCCGCAAAAAGAGGGGTATTCGTGATGCTAGGAGGCCTAAGCCTCAAGATCAGGCTGGTCCCAGCCATGGAGGCCACAGAAACAATTTTGGCGTCCGTGAGTAGCCCAGGTTCAAGAAGGGGCAATAGAGTTCTGGGAATTCTAACTCTTAGAGGAGTACATCACCTAGAGGAGGCAGACATGTGCCCAAGAAGGGCAATGGAGGTGAGTTGCAGCGTCCTAAAAAGAATTGTGCTAAGTGTGGTCGTGCTCACAGTGGAGAGTGCAGACAGGGCACTAATGCCTGCTTCGGTTACGGTAAGAGTGGGCACATGGTTAGACACTGCCCACAGAACAGAGGACTAGGAGGCTGCGTGACTCCATATGGGTTATTGTTGACAGATTGACTAAGTCTGCCCACTTTATCCCTGTGAAGTCTACTTACAGAGCCGAGGATTATGCGAGAGTCTACATTGATGAGATTGTGAGATGGCATGGGATTCCTTTGTCTATCATTTTAGATAGAGGAGCCCAGTTTACTTCACATTTCTGGAGATCTTTCCAGAAAAACTTAGGCACGCAGGTAAAGCTTAGTACTGCCTTTCATCCTCAGACTGATGGGCAGGCAGAGCACACCATTCAGACATTGGAGGACATGTTGAGAGCGTGTGTGATTGACTTCATAGGTAGCTGGGATGACCATCTGCCTTTTGATAGAGTTCTCGTATAATAATAGCTATCACTCCAGCATTGGGATGGCACCGTTTGAGGCACTGTATGGTAGGAGGTGTAGATCTCTAGTTGGGTGGTTCAAGGTTGGAGAGTCATCCATTTTGGGTCCAGAGATCATTCATGAGGCCTTAGAGAAGGTCAGAGTGATTAGGGACAGGTTGGCTACTGCTTACACCCGACAAAAGTCATATGCAGACAACAGAAAGCGGCCCTTAGAATTTGATGTTGGTGTCCAGTTTTACTTGAAGATATCACCTATGAAAGGGGTGATGAGATTTGGTAGAAAAGGGAAGCTGAGTCTGAGGTATGTTGGGCCATATGAGGTCCTACAGCGTGTGGGTGAGGTGGCCTATGAGTTAGCATTGCCTGCGGAGCTAGCTTCTGTTCATCCAGTCTTTTATGTCTCTATGTTGAAGAAGTGCCTAGGTGATCCAGCATCGATTCTACATGTTAAAGGTTTGGGGGTTGATGAAGACTTGTGTTATAAGGAGGTACCTGTTGAGATCTTAGACAGACAGATCAAGCGGCTGAAGAACAAGGAAATTCACACAGTGAAGGTATTGTGGAGAAATCATCTTGTTGAGGGTGCTACATGGGAGGCTGAGGCCGACATGAGATCTCGCTACCCTCATCTTTTCAGCTCTTGAGGTTAGACTTCCTACTCTAAAGTCTATGTTTCCTTATCTCTCCATTTTTGTTGCTATTGCTTGACTCTGCATAGTGATTATGTTATGATCTGACTAGCATTACACTAGATAGTAGTAGTGTCATTCGGGGACGAATGTTCCTAAGGGTGGGGATAATGTAACAACCCTAAAAATGGATAAGATAAGAAATGCTAATGTGTCAAGAATGCCTACGATTAGACCAGGGTTCACACGAATTGATGCGCGTAGAACCAGACCTCAGAACCCTTGCTACTGCCAAGCCAACTAAGTTGGGGAGTTTGTTGAGCTTGGAAAGGTTGGGACCAACCATGTAGGGCTCTCGAATACGAAGATTTAATCTAAGGAGTCTTTACCAGACTTAAAAAGAGGAATTCTTAAGTTTTGAGGGTCTAGGGATAAAATGGTCTTTTACCAGGCTAAGGGTAATATCGTAATTACCCTAAATATATAATTAATTAATTATTTAATAAGGTGGAGGGGCAAATTGGGGAGAGAGAGACGAAATGGAGCTCTTGAAGTTAAGTCTTGCTCCACCCGTGTTCGAACCTAAGTGGAAGCAATGAATTTATGTGATTTTAATTTAAGCTATTGAATTAATGAAATTAATTAATAATTATTATTCATTAGCTGATTTAAAATAAAATAAAAATCAGAGTTTTTTTAAAGGCTTGAAAGAGTCCTAGTTGACTAAGTCTTTACCTAAGTCTAAACTATCTTTCACGCTTAACACTCTATCACGTTCATCTCTCACGTTTCTCCATTCTCTTTCATGACTACTCTCTGCCAAAACAACTACAAGAACCGAAAAATTACTAAAATTCTTCACACTTGAAGAACTCACACGAAAATATAAGAGAACAAGCTAACTGAACACGTTAGGCAAAGAGAGGGTTTTTCCGTCGAAAGTTTTTTGTTGAAAACTTGGCTTGGACGTGAGTTTTGGAGAGTTTTTGGGCAGCAACTTCAATTTTTGAACGTCAAAATAAGGTATGGGTTTTCTTCTCTCTTGGTCCCTTTCCCAAGAGACCCCTTAAGGTTCATATTGTTCATTCGAAAACTAGGATTGTTTCCCCTTTTGCATGCCCCTGTCACTAGCTCCCAATGAATCGTAGGTTGGGTATGATTGCTGGTACATTTAGGTATGTTATGATTTTTTGATGAACCTAATTTTGATTGTATACTTGAAATCGTAGGAAAGACAAGCATGCATTCGAACGTTTGTACAAGTGTGTGTGTATGTGCAAAATGTTACAGTGAACTCACTGTGAATGAGGCTCGATTTATGGCTTTAAGTTTGATATTGTTTTGGTTGTCATTTTACGTGTATAAATCTATGTAATCATGACGTTCATTAAAATGGAGATGGGGCTGATTTGAGTGTCAACATTTTGGCTAAACGAATCCATGAAATAACCCCCAAAAAGTAACAAACGATCCATGAATTGTCCTAAGTTTTCAAGTGAAATTATTGGTGAAAATAAGTTAATAAGATGATAAAGTTCCAGCCAAAAATACAATTTTAGTTTAGGCTAAAGTTTAATGAAGAAATCTGGAAATTTAATGAATTTTAAAGGGGTGAGGCCACCAGGATTCGAACCTGTGACCTCACCCGTGTGGAAGTTTAAATTCGCAAAAAAGAAATGGGGTTGGGGGGAATCGAAATTGAGTCTGCTGGTTGGGAAAGGAGAGAACAACAATTTAAATAAATAAATGAGAGGCGTGGGAATCGAACCCACGACCTCCAGGCAGCGAATGAAAGAAGAGAAATTAAAGAAAATAAAATGTGAGGCGTGGGAATCGAACCCACGACCTCAAGGCTGGAAAGGAGAAGGCGAAATAATTAAGAAAAATAAAGTGAGGTTGTGTTGGCTCGATCCCACAACCTCACAGCCAAATTGCCTAGCCTAGTGAATTTAATTAAAAATAAAATAGGAGGTTGTGGGGGTTCGAACCCACCACCTCACAGCCTCTAGAGAAATTAAAAGTAAAAATAAGGAGGCTGTGGGGGTTCGAACCCACAACCTCCCAATTTCCCAGAGAAATGACGAGCAAATTAAAAGAGGCTGTGGGGGTTTGATCCCACAACCTCTTGGTTTAGGCGAAATGGGACAAGTAGACTTTAAGGAAAAATAAAAAGGGGTTGTGGGGGTTCGAACCCACAACCCTTCGGCCAAATTAAGAGGAAAACTAAGGAGAAAATTAAAGATAGAATGTTGATATTGGGGTTCGATCTAGAGTCCCAATGTCATGAAAACTAAAAATTAAATCAATGAAAAATGTAAATGTTGTCCAAGTGATTCGAACTTGGGTTTCCTTTCCCAAACTTCCGTATTGATACATAAGTCATACGTGAATTAAATATTCAAGAATAATGCCACCTACTTAGATCGAAATCAAGATCTTGGCATTTATACAAGATACATAAGTCTTGTACTACATAATCTTACTAATGTATGAATCACATAATGAACTATGAATGAAGCCTCATGGATTGTATGTATAGCCCCATAAGTCTAACATACGTTTAAAAGTAAGTGAACCTAAGATGTATGTAATGAAATGATGAAACCCTAGAAGGGTTAAGTAAGGGTATGAAATACACAAATGGCCAAGTATATTGGCATATGATGAAATGAACATTCACGTAAAAAGGAGTGAGTAATTATGAAGAACAAATGTGCTAATGTTAATGAATGTGGTGACAACATGATATGAGGCTAATGTAAAAGATGAGAATAATCTCAAATGAGCCTAAGTAAATGTTACCAAAACGTACTCACCTATGAGAGTGTAAGATAATGAAGAGACCAGTCTCTATGATCACTCTAATGAAAGTATTGAGATTAACACACTTAATACTAATGATGAGATTAGAAATCATGTAATGAGCTATGATGTCCTCATACTAGAAGCCATCTTCCATGACGTATGAGTTGAATGTAATGAAACTTTATACTGAACACCGATAGACTAGCTATGAGCGGTGATGCCTTCTTTAGGGAAGGGCGTAGGTTCACGTTACTCTCATGAGATGAGACTGTCAGGCTTTCTAGGTATGGGTCTCCTTATATCTCCTGGTTTTCGAACCTATACTGCCAATATAGGGATCTGGCGGGGTTAAATTCCCATGTACGCTAGCATGTTTTGGGTCACTTTCACCGGTGATTCCACCTCTTTTCGGTGTGGGGGAGACACTGGATTTCATGATGCTCACATGATCTATGTCGGTTAAAGTTAAAGTTCCCAATGAATGAATGAGGCCAGACTCAAATGAAGCACATAATGAAATGAATGATACCAAAGGTGTTAGGATAGGATAATCAAGAGGTGAGCTAGATTAAAGTAATGACACTAGGTTATTCTTGATCATTGCACAACAAACCCGATGAAAGTCTTAAACTTTATCCTAGGTATAGCTGGTGTTCACACTGGACTATGAACGAAATAAAATAAAGTACATATGAATGAATGAAGCAGACTCTGTGTTTGCTAATGAAGACTCCCTAGTCGAGGTCCCATATGTTGAGCCCTCATTTTGGAAAGTCTTAATGTCAAGACCATGATTCCAAGGTCTCATGGCATATGAATGAATGCTAAAATGAGTTCACATCAACCACATTGAGTAGTTTCTAAGTCATTGTAGTGAAGTGCACCTCTATCCTGGATTAGAGACTGCATGATGCATAGGAAAATTTCCCTTCTTCTGATCTTATTGTGCTTTTCCAAATGTCTAATTACATGGTGTTATGAGCGTGTCTAACATCAATTCTTATTGTTTTCATAGAATGAATACTAGGAGAACCATTGGTCAGAGAAGAGGAGGTGCAGTTGCTGGGAAAAATCAGGTTCCACCCCAGGCTCCAGCTTAAGGAGTGGCTATACCAGTTTACCCTGCTGGGTTGACTGATTCTGAGGTGAGGACATCTCTGGCCCAAATGGCACAGGCCATTACTATGCAGACCTAGGCTATGACTGCCCAGGTCAACCGGCAGGATGTTCAGAGGGAGAACCTACCGGTTCGTAGCATGGCTGATAGGCTGAGAGACTTTACGAGGATGAATCCTCCTATTTTCACAAGGTCCAAGACTTCAGAGGATCCCCAGGAGTTTGTGCACGAAGTGCATAAGATTTTGGTGGCTATGGGGGACACAGATACTGAGAAGGCTGAGAAGGCTTACTATCAGCTCAAGGATGTTACACATACTTGGTGTAAGATATGGCTAAATAGCCAAGCTTTGGGCGGATTTCCAGTCACATTGGAGTTATTTAAGACAACCTTTATGAAGAGATTCTTTCCCAGAGAGATGAGGGAAGCCAAGGTTGAAGAGTTCATCAACCTTAAGCAGGGATCTATGACAGTCAGGGAGTATTCCCTGAAGTTTGTTAAACTATCCAGGTTTGCTACTTCCCTTGTGTCTAACAACAGGGATGAGATGAGCAGGTTCCTCACTGGAATCAATGGAGAGCTGGAGAAGGAGTGTCGGTCTGCGACGCTCCATGATAATATGGACCTCTCCAGGTTGATGGTGCATGTCCAGCAGGTAGAGAACAGCCGCAAAAAGAGGGGTATTCATGATACTAGGAAGCCTAAGCCTCAAGATCAGGGTGGTCCCAGCCATGGAGGCCACAGAACCAATTTTGGCATCCGTGAGAAGCCCAGGTTCAAGAAGGGGCAACAGAGTTCTGGGAACTCTAACTCTCAGAAGAATACAACACCTAGAGGAGGCAGACCTGAGCCCAAGATGGGCAATGGAGGTGAGATGCAGCGTCCTAAAAAGAATTGTGCTAAGTGTGGCCGTGCTCACAGTGGAGAGTACAAACGGTAAGAGTTGGCACATGGTTAGAGACTGCCCATAGAACAGAGGTCAGGCTGGAGGTAATGCTAAGCCTAGGCCTAATCCACAGGGTGCAGCAGCAGCCGGGCTTCCAAAGAGGAACAGGTTCTATGCCGTGAAGGGCAGGGAGGACCAGGAGAAGTCCGCTGATGTGGTCACAGGTATGCTGCAAGTATTCTCAACTTCTGTTTATGCTTTACTTGATCCAGGGTCTACGCTTTCCTTTGTAACTCCTTTGCTTGCTCTCACTTTTGAGATATTGCCTGAAGTTCTACATGATCTTATAGTGGTTAGTACACCTTTAGGAGAGAATGTAAGAACTGATAGAGTATACAAGGATTGCCCAATAGTTGTAAGTGGTAAGACTATGTGTGCAGACTTGGTTGAGTTACCGATGCATGATTTTGATGTTATTCTTGGCATGGACTGGCTTCACAGTTGTTATGCTTGCTTTAATTGTCGTAGTAGAGTGGTGAGATTTTGTTTCCCTGATGAAGAGGAGCTAGTTTGGGAGGGGCACAACTCGAGTCGTCCAAACCTCTTGATTTCGAACCTTAAGGTCAATAAAATGATGTCCAAGGGGTTATTGTGTCATTTTGTGAGTGTTAACGATTTAGATCATGTCATTCCTTCCATAGACTCAGTGCCTGTAGTGAAGGAGTTCCTAGATGTATTTCCTCATTATTTGCCTTGAGTCCCTCCCCCTCGAGAGATTGATTTTGGTATCGACTTAGAACCCTATACTAAACCAATTTCAATTCCTCCTTACAGAATGGGTCCAGCTGAACTCAAAGAGGTGAAGCTGCAGTTAAAAGATCTCACTGATGAGTGTTTCATTCAGCCGAGCATATCCCCTTGGGGCACTCCAGTGTTGTTTGTGAAAAATAAAGATGGAACCCTTAGAATGTGTATCGATTATCGGCAGCTCAACAAAGTCACTATAAAGAATAAGTATCCACTTCCAGAATAGATGATTTGTTCGATCAGCTCCAAGTGTCTAGTTTCTTCTCTAAGATTGATCTTTGTTCAGGGTATCATCAGCTTAGGGTTAGGGATGGAGATATCCCAAAGACAGCCTTTCGTACCCGTTATGGTCACTACTATGAGTTCTTAGTCATGTCATTTGGTCTTACAAATGCACCTGCTGCATTTATGGACCTCATGAACCGAGTCTTCCGTGAATACCTTGACTCTTTCAACATAGTATTCATTGATGACATTCTCATCTACTCTAGGACCAAGGAAGAGCATGAACAACATTTGAGACTAACATTGCAGGTACTTAGACAACATCAGCTGTATGCCAAATTCAGCAAGTGTGAATTTTGGCTTAGATCAGTGACCTTCCTGGGTCATGTTGTGTCCGATCAGGGCATGGAGGTGGATCCCAGGAAGACTGAGGCTGTGAAGAACTGCCCAATGCCTCTTACACCCACTGACATCTGTACCTTTTTGGGATTGGCTGGTTACTACCGCAGGTTCGTGGAGGGCTTTTCTTCCATTGCTGCCCCATTGACAGCTTTGACTAAGAAGAAAGCCAAGTTTGAATGGACGGAGACTTGTGAGAGGAATTTCCAGGAGCTCAAGGACAGACTCACTTCAGCCCCGGTGCTTACTTTGCCTAAGTGTGGTGAGAATTCCACTGTTTACTGTGATGCATCTAGGGTTGGTTTGGGTTGTGTTCTTATGCAGGTTGGTAAGGTGATAGCCTATGCGTCGAGACAGCTCAAGGTTCATGAGAAGAATTATCCCACTCATGACCTGGAGACTGGAGTTGGCAGCTGTGGTGTTTGCACTGAAGCTGTGGAGGCACTACTTGTATGGAGTGCAAGTGGATGTATTCACAGACCACAAGAGTCTCCAGTACGTGTTCACACAGAGGGAGTTGAATCTATGTCAGCGGAGATGGTTAGAGCTGTTGAAGGATTACGAGATGAATGTTCACTACCATCCAGGTAAGGCTAATGTTGTAACTGATGCTTTGAGTAGGATGAGCATGGGAAGTACAACCCACGTTGATGATAAGAAGAAGGAGTTGGTGAAAGATGTACACAGACAAGCCAGACTGGGTGTGCGATTGGTTGACTCTACTAGTGGGGGTGTTTCATTTCATCCTAGTTCTGAATCATCCTTGGTAGTTGAAGTCAAGCAGGGTCAGCATCTAGATCCTGTGTTGATGGAGCTCAAGGACTCAGTGTTGATGAAGATGAATGAGTCTTTCGCTTTGGGAGGTGATGGCATACTTAGATATCAGGACAGGCTATGTGTATCAGATGTGGATGATTTGCGGACCATAATTGTTGAAGAGGCCCATGGTTCCAGATATTCCATACATCCAGGTTCCACTAAGATGTATCATGATATTAAGCAGATTTATTGGTGGGATGGCATGAAGAAGGACATTGCAGAATATGTGGCCAAGTGTCCTAATTGTCAGCAGGTTAAGGCAGAGCATCTTAAGCCTGGCGGTCTGACTCAGATTATTGAGGTTTCGACTTGGAAGTGGGAGGCCATTAATATGGACTTCGTGGTTGGTCTTCCGAGGACTAGGAGGCAGCATTACTCCATATGGGTTATTGTAGACAGATTGACTAAGGCTGCCCACTTTATCCCTGTGAAGTCTACTTACAAAGCCGAGGATTATGCGAGAGTCTACATTGATGAGATTGTGAGATGGCATGGGATTCCTTTGTCTATCATTTCAGATAAAGGAGCCCAGTTTACTTCACATTTCTGGAGATCTTTCGAGAAAAGCTTGGGCACGTAGGTAAAGCTTAGTACTGCCTTTTATCCTCAGATTGATGGGCAGGCAGAGCGCACCATTCAGACATTGAAGGACATGTTGAGAGCGTGTGTGATTGACTTCAGAGGTAGCTGGGATGACCATCTCCCTGTGATAGAGTTCTTGTATAATAATAGCTATAACTCCAGCATTGGGATGGCACCGTTTGAGGCACTGTATGGTAGGAGGTGTAGATCTCTAGTTGGGTGGTTCAAGGTTGGAGAGTCATCCATTTTGGGTCCAAAGATCATTCATGAGGCCTTAGAGAAGGTCAGAGTGATTAGGGATAGGTTGGCTAGTGCTTACAGCCGACAGAAGTCATATGCAGACAACAGAAAGCGGCCCTTAGAATTTGATGTTGGTGACCAGTTTTACTTGAAGATATCACCTATGAAAGGGGTGATGAGATTTGGTAGAAAAGGGAAGATGAGTCCGAGGTATGTTGGGCCATATGAGGTCCTACAGCGTGTGGGTGAGGTGGCTTATGAGTTAGCATTGCCTTCGGAGCTAGCTTCTGTTCATCCAGTCTTTCATGTCTCTATGTTGAAGAAGTGCCTAGGTGATCCAGCATCGATTCTACCTGTTAAAGGTTTGGGGGTTGATGAAGACTTGTCTTATGAGGAGGTACCTTTTGAGATCTTAGATAGACAGATCAAGCGGCTGAGGAACAAGGAGATTGACACAGTGAAGGTATTGTGGAGAAATCATCTTGTTGAGGGTGCTACATGGGAGGCTGAGGCCGACATGAGATCCCGCTACCCTCATCTTTTCAGCTCTTGAGGTTAGACTTCCTACTCTAAAGTCTATGTTTCCTTATCTCTCCATTTTTGTTGTTATTGCTTGACTGTGCGTAGTGATTATGTTATGATCTGACTGGCATTACACTAGATAGTAGTAGTGTCATTCGGGGACGAATTTTCCTAAGGGAGGGATAATGTAACAACCCTAAAAAAGAGTAAAATAAGAAATGCTAATGTGTCAAGAATGCCTACGATTAGATCAGGGTTCACACAGATTGATGCGCGTAGAACCAGACCTCATAACCCTTGCTACAGCCAAGCCAACTAACTTGGGGAGTTAGTTGAGCTTGGAAAGGTTGGGACCAACCATGTAGGGATCTCGAATACGAAGATTTAATCGAAGGAGTCTTTACCAGACTTAAAAAGAGGAAATCTTAAGTTTTGAGGGTCTAGGGGTAAAATGGTCTTTTACTAGGGTAAGGGTAGTATTGTAATTACCCTAAATATATAATTAATTAATTATTTAATAAGGTGGAGGGGCAAATTGGGGAGAGAGAGACGAAATGGAGCTCTTGAAGTTAAGTCTTGCTCCACTCGGGTTCGAACCTAAGTGGAAGCAATGAATTTATGTGATTTTAATTTAAGCTATTGAATTAATGAAATTAATTAATAATTATTATTCATTAGCTGATTTAAAATAAAATAAAAATCAGAGTTTTTTTAAAGGCTTGAAAGAGTCCTAGTTGACTAAGTCTTTACCTAAGTCTAAACTATCTTTCACGCTTAACACTCTATCACGTTCATCTCTCACGTTTCTCCATTCTCTTTCACGACTACTCTCTGCCAAAACAACTACAAGAACCGAAAAATTACTACAATTCTTCACACTTGAAGAACTCACACGAAAATATAAGAGAACAAGCTAACTGAACACGTTAGGCAAAGAGAGGGTTTTTCCGTCGAAAGTTTTTTGTTAAAAACTTGGCTTGGACGTGAGTTTTGGAGAGTTTTTGGGCAGCAACTTCAATTTTTGAACGTCAAAATAAGGTATGGGTTTTCTTATCTCTTGGTCCCTTTCCCAAGAGACCCCTTAAGGTTCATATTGTTCATTCGAAAACTAGGATTGTTTCCCCTTTTGCATGCCCCTGTCACTAGCTCCCAATGAATCGTAGGTTGGGTATGATTGCTGGTAGATTTAGGTATGTTATGATTTTGTGATGAACATGATTTTGATTGTATACTTGAAACCGTAGGAAAGACAACTATGCATTCGAACGTTTGTACAAGTGTGTGTGTATGTGCCAAATGTTACAGTGAAATCACTGTGAATGAGGCTCGATTTATGGCTTCAAGTTTGATATTGTTTTGGTTGTCATTTTACGTGTATAAATCTATGTAATTATGACGTTCATTAAAATGGAGATGGGGCTGATTTGAGTGTCAACATTTTGGCTAAACGAATCCATGAAATACCCCCAAAAAAGTAACAAACGATCCATGAATTCTCCTAAGTTTTCAAGTGAAAATATTGGTGAAAATAAGTTAATAAGATGATAAAGTTCCAGCCAAAAATACAATTTTAGTTTAGGCTAAAGTTTAGTGAAGAAATCTGGAAATTTAATGAATTTTAAAGGGGTGAGGCCACCAGGATTCGAACCTGTGACCTCACCCGTGTAGCAGTTTAAATTCGCAAAAAAGAAATGGGGTTGGGGGAAATCGAGATTGGGTCTGCTGGTTGGGAAAGGAGAGAACAACAATTTAAATAAATAAATGGGAGGCGTGGGAATCGAACCCACGACCTCCAGGCAGCGAATGAAAGAAGAGAAATTAAAGAAAATAAAATTTGAGGCGTGGGAATCGAACCCACGACCTCAAGGCTGGAAAGGAGAAGGCAAAATAATTAAGAAAAATAAAGTGAGGTTGTGGGGGCTCGATCCCACAACCTCACTGCCAAAACGCCTAATCTAGTGAATTTAATTAAAAATAAAATAGGAGGTTGTGGGAGTTCGAACCCACCACCTCACAGCCTCTAGAGAAATTAAAAGTAAAAATAAGGAGGCTGTGAGGGTTCGAACCCACAACCTCCCAATTTCCCAGCGAAATAAAGAGCAAATTAAAAGAGGTTGTGGGGGTTTGATCCCACAACCTCTTGGTTTAGCCGAAATGGGACAAGAAGACTTTAAGGAAAAATAAAAAGGGGTTGTGGGGGTTCGAACCCACAACCCTTCGGACAAATTAAGAGGAAAACTTAGGAGAAAATTAAAGATAGAATGTTGATATTGGGGTTCGATCTAGAGTCCCAATGTCATGAAAACTAAAATTTAAATCAATGAAAAATGTAAATGTTGTCCAAGTGATTCGAACTTGAGTTTCCTTGACCAAACTTCCATATTGATACATAAGTCATACGTGAATTAAATATTCAAGAATAATGCCACCTACTTAGATCGAAATCAAGATCTTGGCATATAGACAAGATACATATGTCTTGTACTACATAATCTTAGGAATGTATGAATCACTTAACGAACTATGAATGAAGCCTAATGGCTTGTATGTATAGCCACATAAGTCTAACATACGTTTAAAAGTAAGTGAACCTAAGATGTATGTAATGAAATGATGAAATGAACAATGAAATGATAAAACCCTAGAAGGGTTAAGTAAGGATAAGAAATACACAAATGGCCAAGTATATTGGCATATGATGAAATGAACATTCACGTAAAAAGGGGTGAGTAATTATGAAGAGCAAATGTGCTAATGTTAGTGAATGTGGTGACAACATGATATGAGGCTAATGTAAAAGATGAGAACAATCTCAAATGATCCTAAGTAAATGTTACCAAAACGTACTCACCTATGAGAGTGTAAGATAATGAAGAGACTAGTCTCTATGAACACTCTAATGAAAGTATTGAGATTAACACACTTAATACTAATGATGAGATGAGAAATCATCTAATGAGCTATGATGTCCTCATACTAGAAGCCATCTTCCATGACGTATGAGTTGAATGTAATGGAACTTTATGCTGAACACCAATAGACTAGCTATGAGAGGTGATGCCTTCTTTAGGGAAGGGCGGAGGTTCACTTAACTCTCATGAGATGAGACTGTCCGGCTTGCCAGGTATGGGTCTCCTTATATCTCCTGGTCGTCGAACCTATACTGCCAAATTAGGGATCTGGCGGGGTTAAATTCTCATGTACGCTAGCATGTTTTGGGTCACTTTGGCCAGTGATTCCACCTCTTTTCTGTGTGTGTGAGACACTGGATTTCATGATGCTCACATGATCTATGTCGGTTAAAGTTAAAGTTCCCAATGAAAGAATGAGGTCATCCTCATATGAAGCACATAATGAAATGAATGATACCAAAGGTGTTAGGATAGGATAATCGAGAGGTGAGCTAGACTCAAGTAATGACACTAGGTTAGTCTTGATCATTGCACAGCAAACCCGATGAAAGTCTTAAACTACATCCTAGGTATAGCTGGTGTTCACACTGGACTATGAACGAAATGAAATGAAGTACGTATGAATGAATGAAGCAGACTCTGTGTTTGCTAAAGAAGACTCCCTAGTTGAGGTCCCATATGTTGAGCCCTCATTTTGGAAAGTCTTAATGTCAAGTCCATGATTCCAAGGTCTCATGGCATATGAATGAATGTTATAAAAGATGTTATGTGTTGTATGATATATGATATGTGCTATGTGTAAGATGTTATGTGCTGCATGCAAAATGATAAGTATGTTGATGCATGTTAATATCATGGCATGACTTTCCTAATCCGAATTTGAAAAGTTCACTAACTTTCCTAATCCCAATTTGGCAAGTCCACTGACTTGACTTTCCATAATCATGTTGTTAGAAAAGAGCTATTCTTTCTCATGCATGTCCTTGGTGTGTGCTTTCATATACCCATACTTAGTACAAGTGTGTACTAACCCTATACAACTCTACAATTTTAGGTGCAGGCACAGGTGGAAGCTAGAGCGTACAGGTTGACGTTGCAGTTATCCGGACATGGAGATTTCATCCTGGCTTGGTAGGACCTCTTGCTTTCGAGGATGTCTACCGTTACTTTCTAGCTTAGATATAGGCTTTAGCTAGTGGAGCATGTTCCACTAGCGTTTCTTTCCTGTTTTATTCAGACATTGTATTGGTGCCATTTTGGCAAGTACATCTTTATTACTATATTATACTATTTCTTTCATTTGATGATCTTAATATTAGATGGTTGGTGGTGAACAATTATGCAATGATGAGAATGTTTACTAAGTATGTTAAGACTTGTGTGCGACCTCTGAGAGGTCAACGACACCGGTATCGTCTGGGGTATAGATTCCGGTCGTGACACCAATATGATAAGAATAGGCAATAACCGACATAGACCATGGTAGCTAAACATGGAATCTAAAGTTGTAACCTACTCCGATAAGGGTGTTCTACTTGCCAATGATAGAACTTGGACACATCCCAAGTAGGCACATGGTTAAGGAATATGATGGGTTTCTTTGTTCTCTAATGTCATCTTATATAGAGAAACTTTCCATACCATACTCACTCGGTGCTGTCATTTGTTCTCGTAGAGTAATTTACATAAAGGATCAGATGAAGGGGTTCCATATCTAGTGCATAACCAAATCACCTTCACCATACCAAAGAGGTCCCAAAGGGATGCCTTACAATGATGAAAAGCATAGCTTAATGACTTTCCTAAGAATGAATTCATGATGTTTCAGCCAACCATTACTAAGTTCATTACTCACACAAGAAGGATAACATTAGGGCTTTTGACTTCAAGCTTGTCTTAACATTCTTGCTCAAAGGTTCCACATAAGTTGACCTTCTCACTATGTTCAAGGTCACATATCATTCATTCTTACAAGACTAAGAGGCTTTAACATCCTAAGTCAAGACATCTCATATATACATTCCATAGGTATCAAGCAAGGGACACGAGTCTGCCAAACAAGACACATACATACTTCACTTTACCAGATATAACATATCATATTTAAGAAGCACATAGGCACAACCTTCATCATCTTTAGGTCACACTATACACTACTATAACATCATCAATATAACCATTCATAGACTCACATAGTCAAGTAGGAAGAATCATGCATCAACTCTAAGACTACACACACATAAGGACATAATCATAGTCTAACATTATCTACTAACAACATCAGTAGAAGAACACATACTTCCACCTTATTAACATGTAGGTAGATATGATCATACATAACATAATAAACTACACCAACAATCATAATACTTCAAGTGTGCCTACAAGGCCATGATCTTCATAATACATCAAGTAAAGCCGAAAATAGGCCACATCATTCACAATTATAACACATAACACCGCCATCATAAGTGGACCATACCAATAACAACATATTTCATGACCTAAAGTTTATAAATATAGACAATTAGGGAAGTGTACCACCAATCTATTCTCTCCACTTTAATCCATATCTACTTCGTCCAATCCAGTAGCAATAGGCCCTTACCCATGTCCATGATCATCAATTCAATAAATAAATCATAATAATCAATGAATCTAAGTATATTCAATATATATTTATTAATCTAAGACAACCTATATATCATTTCAATACAATTCTTACATCATTCAAAATCCCATAGAAAACTAAATTTGAATTCATAAGCATTGAGACATAATTAACATCAATTCAATCATAAATCAATGATCTAAAACGTTTCATGCAAAGACCCATGGGTAGAACTCAATTTAGAAGATTTCATGGTTTGGATCATATTTGAAATTCATTGGAATTGACTCCTTGAACAAAGAGATTTCAAGGATGAAGAACCATACAATAATTGTGATGAAAATCCAACAAGATTTATGGAGAAAAACTTGGAAAAACTATCTTCTTCCATGGAGATTCAAAGCTTCATCAATGGAGGTTTTTCAAGAGAAACAATGGAGAGGTTTTGTTTTGGACTTAAGGGTTATGATTTGAAGGGTGAATTAGGGTTTAAATAGGTTTAATAACCACCAATATCGAGCCTAAAATTCCCTAGACCCTTAAACTTATAGGACCTTTTAACCAACTCAAATCAACTTAAATTTCCGCAATTATCATTAGGAAACAAGTCCGCGACGCCGAGGTGCTCCCGCATGATTTTCTTAAATTAAATCCCAAACCAGTGCAGTCCCCATGTCCTCGATGCGGAGCAATATTTTTTCTCTAGGTGGACCAAGTTCGCGACGCGGACTGGCTCCCACTAAGTGCAATTGCTGCTTCCTTGGGCAGCTTGCTAGCCCAAAACTTGGGTCCTCCTCTAGGACTCTTTTGTCTCTCCTCGGGGAGTTTTACTGGACGTTTCAACCCCTATTACTCTAATATACATGTTAGGAACCTCTCACATTAATTTTACTTCAAAAAAACACATAAAACATAACAAAACACACTAAGACGCACAAGCACGCTTCAAGGCACATCTTTTGAACGTCTTGGACGTTCTTGGACGTTTGACCTCTAAACTTCGTGAAACTTGACACACAGCCTGTAAAAACTATATAAGTAACTCATAAGCTCATAACACACACATATAAGCACATAAACACACATGAAGAATATAGGTGACTAGTTGTCACACGTCTTTGTTGTCCCTTGACATTTGACTTCCAATTCACCTAAATATTTAGACACTGCCTCATTTCAACATTATACACCATTTTAAAACTTTATAAACTCATAACAAACATGTTACACTCTAATTCCACCTAGCTCCTTTTGAGGGTGTAACACATATAGAGTAAAACAAAAGCAGATCAATAGTAAACTAAGACGATGATGGTATTAATTACATCAAAAATCTCGGCCTCAAGCCTCCTCAGAAAAGTATAACATTCTCCCTCAAAACCAGACAAATCCTGACCAGTACCCTCGTCCTCCACCATGCGGAGCTATAGCCTCCCTATCACAAGTTATCCTGCCTCATCATAACAGGCCTCTATCTCGACCTATAAACGAAGATGTTGAATCTCTAGCTAGAGTAAGTAAATAAGAACGGTAGGTCTTGAGTTAGTCTGTGAAGGACACTATAAAATTACATGAATTGGATCTGATGCCCATCACAAAACGTCAACAAGGATAAATACTGCTCAGATCTAGCTGCACCATGGACTTCTTTGCCATAACCATAAAATCCTTGGCTTGAATGCCCACTTACCAGTATTGGAATTTATACATGAACCGGACAACAACGCTGAAAACAACAATTACCTCTATGTGAACCCTTGCCTCCATATGAGGCACTAGAAAATTATTTATAAAATGAACCCTCTTTGGATCCCCAAACTCAGCTAAGACTATTAACCCTGCATCCTTAGTGGTACTCTCTATGGATTTGAAAAAAATTCTATGAACACATAAGACTTGTTTGAGAAAGTCAACCCTCTCATGCACTTGCAAACTCTCTCCGCCTCATTGAGAAAAAAAGTCATCGTGTTCTTTGAATGCTCACAAAAAATGAGCCTCACACTCACTAATAGTCAAACTATCATGACTCAAGTTATCAAATCTCGGTGGATTCTCCTCCCTCATACCCCAAGGAATGAAGCAGTCCTACAAACACTAGAAAATGCATCCCTCTCCATTGGACGAGACACAAATGGTCTAGACCTCACAAAATTCCTTAGCCACACTCTCACTGGTTAAGGAAGTTGAAGCGCAACAAAATGAACTCTACAAGAATCAACTAAACAAATAGAGTCAATCATCTCATGGCATGAAGTCACGAACTCATGAGAATCCCTACTCTTACCACTGTTAAACTAGTATCAATTATTCTTCTAATACATTGAAAAATGGAGCTCTAAAAATAGGATAAACCTAGTCCGCAACAACCTCAACATGCGCCTTATGAGAGGCGTCTCTTGATTTGCCTCTAGTTTGTGTCGCTCAATGGGTACGACGGCTAGCTGATGCTATTGTATGAGCAGGACCTCTTGTTGAGGCCCTAACTCTACCCTTGGATGACATCTCAACAAAAGCTTCCGAACGACCTCCCCTCTATTTCTAAAAGAAGAAGCTCTGGTCCTCGACATCTTAAAAAAAATATTCAAATACTCAACACTATTGAAGTAACCACACACGATAAGAGAGAATGAACTAAATGAAGTTTCCTAATTTTTTTCGTAGCCTGTCGAAGATAATTACATACATCTCTATACTGATACGTGAGATTCTAAATAGAATTGGCTTGTATACACATGACACCTATGATCTAAGGTTCTTATACTATTGTCACCAACTAAAAATGGATCTAATTACCCATTTCTATTCTGACTAAGACAAGTTAGCATCTACCCAAAAAAATGAATGAATGTAGAAAGATAAAGCAATAATAAGATAAAAGAGAAAATATATTCATTCTATTAAACACCCTAAGTATTTTTTGTCACATGTAAAATCATATAATACATAAACGCATAATTAAAATAATTATATGGAGTAAATGTCTTTGTTTCTGACAAAAACCAAAGAATAACATAAAAAGTGGGTACGTCGACATGACAAGAAACTACCTTTGAATAGTCCTTTGACAAGCCTCAGAAAGTAGGAAAAGTAGAATGATACCGGGTTAGATACCTATTCAAATGAAGAAAAAAAGAGTGAGTACCAACAAGCACAGTATTCGACAAGCAAACTAATAAACAAGGAAAACAAGCTAGAAACCGAATACTCCTTTCATCTCCAACTAAACCATCTGAAGATACTACCTGCATAGAAATAAACCCAACTTAAATAGTTTCACAATACACAGCTTAGAAGGCTTAACCATATAGTTTATTTGTAAAACATCAATATTCAATACGTATCAAGTAAGTAAATTTCAAGTGACAAGTAGATCAATCACAAACAACAAGTAGATAAATCACAAGTATTAAAGTCATTAAGTAAAATAATGAACTCTTACTAGAACTGTTTCCCCTCGGCAGAATTGTCTGTAGGCAAAACCATTTTAAATATCACATAATTAGCTTGGACAATTTTCCTTAGGATTTATGTCATATCACTAGCAGAACCTATTCCCTTCGACATTATATTATATCACTAGACAAAATTATTTCCTTTCAGCTTTATTTCACATCAATAGTTTGAACCATTTTCCTTTTGCTTTATCTCATTACACTAGTAGGAACCATTTCCCTTTGGATTTATATCACATAAATACCCAAAAATAATTCCCTTCATCTTTTTAACACCTTTCTCCTCATAGTGTTCAACAATCACATGCACAAAATCAATTTCACGCCATAAGAATGAGATAACAATTCAAGAAATTCAAATTCACATTCATGTCATCAAATCATTTAATTAATTAATCAAATTGGGGCAATAACAAGAAAATTCACAAATTATGAATATCAACATGTTACCTTTTCATTGATATATATTTTATTTGTCAAGGTTAATCAAGTGGAATCAATGATCCCTTCACCTCATTCTCATTACCCCCAACATACATACATACGTACATACATACAATGATAGAACTAGACAATTTTAATAGATTAGAAGTTTTAGTGATCACTTGTTAAACAATCTATTAATCAACTCAAATCTTGTTTTTTCCCTTTCAATCTACATCCGAAGCCACATAATCTATACCAATCAAGTCTTTGCAATTTATTTTTCTGAAACAACAATACCCATATCTAATACTTTCAAAAATTGGTCAATCAACTCCAAACCTGATTTTTAAAAGGAGATTTAAATCCACAAATTGATACTTGAAAGTTATACTCTAGGTTTTCGAAAGTGATTGGTCAAAACAATTTTGATAAAGGTATCAAAATTAGTTCATAGTCTCAATTTTAGTTCAAAACTAAAGTTCTTAAAAATATAGTCATTTATCAATTAGAATCTCATGTTTTGATGTTCGAATTCATAAATAATCAAAGGTAAATGAAGTTTTAGGATTGTAAAAGCTTACCCAAAAGAATTAACACAAAAACCTCTTGTAAATTTCATTGAAGGGTTTTCCTTGCTCAAAAATGAAAATGGAGCTTAAGCCTCATACTTTTAAGACATATGCCCCTATGATGTCGCAAGAGAAATCATGGGTTCGCAACAGTGAACACCTCTTAAAACTCAATTATGAAGATCGTGAACCAGCCTATGTAGAAGTTAAGGTAACGATCGCACCCATCACAAAAGTGAGTGTCTAACCAAATGAACTCTCCATGATTGTGATCAGCTGTTTGCCAAAGTGATCATTGCGATCGCAAATTTGCAACACCAGAAATAGATGCCACACTCAAAACATTGAAAGGACACTTGGGATATTTTTTGGAGCTCCATACACATAAACCATACAAGAAAATCAATTACACTTGACGTTTCTCACTCAATGAAACTGTGAAACATGAATATAAGGTCTCTTTTACCAAACATCCCTTAAAACCACAAAAACCTAAAATAATAAAGCTAAAAAAAGCTCGAGGCTAGTCAAAAATGAACCAAGACCTTCCCTAAGCCTAAAATCATCACTCGAATCCACCAAAACTCTTGAAATTCCGATTAGAGAATATGAACCCGAATGTTTACCAAATCAACCCAAATGCTAAAAACTCAACAATGTCTAACTTAATCAAATCCTGAAAAAAGATTCTTTATATGAATAAAACAACTCTCCTAGAAAAAATTGCACATTTCGATACCGATTGATCGATGGAATCTCATTTTGATACTTGAACTCCAAAAGACTTTGAAAACTACTTTTCAGCAATTTAATCCTTTAAAACCATAAAGTTAAAAAATTCTCACTGTAACGCCCCAAAATGAACTAATGTGAACCAGAGCCTCGTGGTTATTTCATCAGTTAACTTTAAATTAAAATGAGTTATATTAGTGTTCTTAGGCTCTGTGTGAATTTTGGTTAAGTTTGGAGGTCAAACGCCCAAGAAGGTCCATGACGTTCGGAAGGTGTGCTTTAGATTGTACTTGTGTGTCTTGATGTGTTTGTGTGAGTTTTACATGTTCGTTTTCCTTGAAACTAAGGTGGGATGTTCCTAAGACCTAGACGACTTAGTTTAGAGGTTTAACGTCCTAGAACAACCCCACCTATGACCCACAAGGGTACCTAGGAAGGGCCCAAGAATTGGACAATACTGCCAACAACACTGCCCAAATGACGGAGCAGTCTACTGGGCGTAGGCCCATCGACGCCCAGTCGACTAAGGGGTGTCGTCCCATAATTGGTGGGAAACTCAGCCCTCCCTTGAACCAGTCTCTTATGTCATCGACACCTAGCAGCACGGGCCGTCGATCAATCGACGCCCAATAGCTTGGGTCGTCGATTGACACCTGCTAAAGTTGTTGCACGTTGCTACCTACTTAGGGTGTTTTGTGTAAATTCACCCCAAGTATTTTGGGACCCTAGGCTGATATTTTTAGTGTTTTTAAGTTATATTAAGTTAGTTTTAAATCCTAGACCTAGACAAGACCCCTCACTTCAAATATTCAAACTACCTCTCTAAAGAAAACTCTCCCAAAGTCACCATTGAAGCTAAGACTCAAGGAGGGCAAGAAGAGCTGGTTTGGATGTGTTACTTCACCAAAATTTGTGGGTTTCCTTCTCTTTGAGTTAAGGTATCCATCCTTGAACCCTCTTCCATTCAAGTAGTCATTTCCAAATGATTTCAAAAAGGGTTTCCAAACTCAAATTCCTTCCATCTTTGATTTTAAGTATGGGTCTTCTTGTAAAAGTTTTATAATGACTTAACTATGTTTATTCTTGTATGAAATGATGATTTTCATGTTAAAAAACTAATGAACTCATGTATATGCATATTTCAAACTTTTGGGTAAGAAATGGGTTAAATGAGCATGTTTGTTTATGGAATGAACTTTGGTTTTTTTATGTTGTCATTTTTTTTTAGCTACTGACCTAAGGGCCTTAGTATGATGAAATATGTAGAAATTGGTTATGGGTGATGATGGTTTGGTTATATGGTGAGTAGCTTATAATGTGTAATCTTTATGATAAATTGCTCTTGAGTGGTATGGTCCACCTTCTTCGTAGCAGTATTTATTTCATGAACTTGATATTCATTAGTATGTTTTGTGAGTGTGGCTTTGAAGGCCTAGTACATGAAATGAAGTGATATTGAAGATAAGTCTTGTCTTGTGTTTTGGGAAGTTGAATAGCATGTTTGGCTTAGATTATGCCTAAGTAAAGTATATGACTTTGTGAAGCATGTAAAGTGTGTATATTGATGAATGTAGGTCTAAAGCATGTATAGAAGCTAAGGTGAATAAAACGATTCTTAAGTGAAAAATGTGCTCACAAGTACACACACGCACTTATATGAATGTATGATGCTAAGTTGAGTCAAAAGGGGAGTCTTAGGGTGGACACACTTCGTGAGTTGAGATGAAGTGACTAGAAGCAACCTCACTATTCCTAATGAGCTTTCCAAGATAGGACGGAGGATGAATGCACTTCGTAAGATAAGATGTGGTATTCGCTAGCTATCCTTAACCTATAGTCTTTAATGTGAGAATCCATGGGGATTTATGCCTAGGACCGAGAGGATAGGAGGAAGAGGTGGAATACACTTCGTGAGTTGACATGTTGTATTCCATTGTACCTCTTGAGATGAGTACTCCTCTTTAGTAGAGAATGAGTTACTTAGTAGCACTCTCCCTATCCCTTAACTATGTGCATGCATAGGTGTAGCTAATGGGAAAGCCATGTAAAAGCTAAGAAGTATGACCTTACTCTAGGCAAGTGAGGATCCCTCATCCGATAGGGGTTAATATCGGGATTCCATGCCTAGCTCTCATGGTCTTTGTTGGTTAAGCTAACCCCCCCACAAAAGTAATGAAAATGTTAAGTTGTCTAATTTATGTAATACCTATGTGATTTGATTGAACTAAGTATTCTAAAAGAATGTGCTACTTAGGGTAGGTGGTGGTATGGGACGCTACCTATCCATTGCACTAAGTAGGACCTTCCAAAAGGGAAGACTTGGTGTCAAAACTTCTAAAAGAATGTACTACTTAGGGTAGGTGGTGGTATGGGATGCCATCCTACTCATTGAACTAAGTATGAATTCCGAAAGGGAAGTCTTTGGTGTTTTGTTGAGTGTTCTTCTAAGGTCTTGTCTTTGAGTGGTGACTCATTCTCCCGAGGTGAGTAAGCCGAACGAGGTAGTCTGGAGGATCTCTTGGGTGTGCGTTGAAGGAAGTGTTTAGACGTTTCCTTCATGTCTTACCTTAGAGAATCTTGTGATTATCCTTCGGTAGGGAAATTCCTACGGAAATGGGCTCACTTCCTCATTTGCAATACTTTGGAAGTTCACCATTGTTGGAGTCCTTAGTTCACTATAAATATTTGAAACTTACTATAATGTCTTAAAATTGGTTCACTGTAATGTTAAAGAATAGCTCACTGTTAAGTGTATCTTTTTGGTTATCGTGTTGTAACATGCTCAAATCTTAGGTAATCCATTAGGAGCGCTAGTGGGAGTGGTAGTATGGGATGCTACTCTCACATTGCACTTAGTGTGACCTAAGAGTCCTATTGGATGAGAGTACTTATGTGAAGCATACTTTAGTCGGTTCACTGTAAGGTTTGAGGTGCTCATTGTAAAGTATGTCCTTAAGTTGAAATTATGGAAATTATTCTTTAAGTGTTAAATGATGCATCTTATGTTGTTTTGTTCCTAAGTTCATGAACGTTTTATTAAATTGGCATGAAAGCTTATTTTGCTAAAATGTCTCTTTTTAGGTGTTTTTGCATATGCCATACTTAGTACATTGTTGTACTAACCCCATACTTTTATATACCTTATTAGTATAGGTTGGAAGCTTTTGGAAGATCAAATTACACTACTAGAAAATTAGACTATGGCAACAAGTCCAAATTCGTTGCAATAAGTATCCAAACCGTTGCAATAGGCCTAAGGTAACGGTTCATGAACCGTTTCATCAGCTCGCGTAGCAATATACCTATTAGAACAGTTTTTTGCAACAGTTCATTTGCCATTGCAATAGATAGACCTATTGTAACGGATTTAAAACCATTGTCATAGTCCATTCTATTGCAATATTTGTGTTGTCTAATACAATAGTTCAAGACCATTGCATAGATTATCTTTTGCAACTGCTTTTAGACTACAACACATTTTTGTGATTTTAAAGTAGTTATTAGTAGCTATAGTAATGGTTATTTGAAATAGTTGCAACAGTTCATAGGTTCTTCTACATAAGTTTGGTGGTCTATCACATTATTATTTCCTTGTAAAACTAAATAAAATAGACTAAAATTTATACAAACCACAAAAGAAATATTCAATAGCAAGATCATAATCCAAATTATCAAATTTGTATTATCCATATATAAAGTAGAATATACAAAAAAAAATTACATGTTCAATAGTAGGCATACACAAGTTCGAAAATACTAGAGAATTTAAAGGTCTTTCATTGTTCAACCAATACGGTCTGCATTTGTTTATTCTACCCCTTCCTATTTTCACCTACAAGATGATCAAAAATATGATCTATATCAAATTTATTTATGTAAAAAGAATACAAATATCTACATTTGAGCTCTTACATTAATAAAGGTAATATGACGAAATACAATTCCAATAAGAAATATCTTATAATATTTTTCAGCAAAATAAAAATATACAATTATCAGTTTTTCAAATTCCAATGTAGAAAAGGGACATTTCTAAATATGCAAAAAAGAGAAATTCAAGCCAAAAAATTATTGTCAGCAATGTATATATATCCAAGAACAATTTTTATATTTACAGGCAAAAAGTATATCTCTAAAAACTACTCGAGACACGACAAATATAAAGTTACAAACTTCAAAAATCCTTCTTTCAATCATAACTTCTATATACTCATTCAAACTACAACACATTAATGACACTTCATTTACTCGCTATTAATTCAAATTACATTACATAAACTGATGAAACATAAAGAGGAATAGTTACTAAAGTATTTTAACCAAGTTAGATATGTAGGAAATTGTAAAATCTCCAATTTGTTTAGAATTATTTGGTATCGAAGAAAATTATCAACATCTAAACGACGAATTTGATACCAAAGAAGAATATTTAGTGTGTTTAGTTAGAATATTGATCTGATCAATCAAGAGTGATAAGTAATAAACTCATGCGAATCTAGAAATAGAGTTATATACAAAGTCATGTGATATTAGATTGGTAGGTATTACAGACCATTCATTTATCCACAACATACAAAAAATCAACTAAGTTTTATAATCAATGTTAACTTGAGTGTAAGTTGAAAAATAGCTAGCTCTCATCAGGACATCATATCCAGGAACTCAGTGTCAATCGAGGAAGCTCTAATGTACACAAGGTGCTATAATAAATAGTGAAGATTCTAAGGTTTATAATCATTATAGAACCTAGCGCAAACCTTACACTCATGTATCTAAAGGTAACTAATAAAACTACAAAATCTTGTCTTGTGTAAACAGAATGCTACTTCCAAATCAATTTATTCTATACCGAGTGATAAGCTTGTAAAGCCGTACGGGCGTCACATGATGTTATGCTTAAAACAAAACAAGACAAGTTTCACCTTTGATACAACTTATCCAACTAAAAATCTCAGGCGTGTGAAATACGAAAGAAATAGGCTAAATGCCTATCTATTACATAGTATTTCTCCTAATTTTATTAGTATTTACTTTGAAATCAGCTTCATTTATCATATTTACTAGAATGCGAAGGCTTATTTTTTGAACTAATAAAAACATATTAAGTTGATAGATGTGAATTGTGATTATAACATTGAATGAGTTATCCGACATTTTATTTTATAATCAAAAGTACATTTCTAAGCAAAATGAGATCTAGATATTGTGCAATACCTTTAATGTGCAGAGAGGATGTTCGTATAATATGTTCATAAAGTGCATCTACTGCAAATCATTTTGTTGTTATTAGAATCAAATGACTATTGTTTTACAAGGGGAATGAAAATTTGATGAATTTTACACTTGTAAGGAAAACTAATTTCTCAAACTCTTTCAATGTTTCTAAATGGAAAATTAAAGTTGTACATAGTATTGTTGCAGGTAGAAGCAGAACAATGATATGGTGAGGGCCAAGGAGCTGACAAATTCTCATTTAAATCACAAATGAAGTCAATTCCTGAAGTTTGGTTATATGGTAAATCTGTACACTTCTAAACTTGTTATCATAAACAAATAATTTACTAATGTTATCGTTGAAACTATAGGAATCAACATCAAAATTCAAACTTTATAGCTTGATCTTGACATATTCACGGTAATTAGTACTAACTTTCCTTTGAGAATTAGAGAAAAAAAATTCAAATGAAAAATTCATTATATATAAATAAGGTTTAACTTAACTACTAATTTGAGTCTTATACCTTCAAATATGCGATTGAAATATATACTCTACAACAACATATTCATTAGTAGTCAAACTCAAAACAACTATAAATAAACAAACTTTGCCAAATCCTACTAATGTTTACTCCCAGCTAACTAATTTATCAACAATATAACAGCATAGTAATTTATAACAAATCTTCAGGTGATGTTAGCAATGTCAAAGTTGGTAGCTATCTACCATTTTGCACCAAATTTACTAGACCCAATACAAGACTATGAGGTTTCAAAAACAAAAGCATATAACAAAAATTGAAATGTAAAGAACCAATACCTTAAACGATGAGTAATCCACTAAAAATACCCCTCTCTCTTTCTACAATTTGCTTCTTAAACTGATTTCACTGGGCAAAGCCCTCCAGTTTTGAAGTTTAGACTTACTGTAGAAGAATTATTAATGACCTATTTAACAAAATTTGATTTCCTAATTCCCAGAAAAAAAGACCAAATTTGTAATTCAATCTGAGCATGGTGACAGAAGAATTAATACTTCAAGTGTGATTCAAATAGAAAATAAAATTCCCATTTACCTCACTTCGCTAATTTGGAGTTATGGGTTAGTTTGCGGCGTCCACCAGTCCTTGTGAACACCAAATTGAAGGATCCACGAATTGAGTTACACAAATTTCATTTGAAAAAATATATGGACTAATTACCTCAAACAACTGCAGAAAAACTGTAAAAATATACATAATAAGAAAAATAAAGAATCAAAAGTTATTTAGTATCTAAACTTGCAAGTTTCCTCAAAATACCGTAGTATCTAGCCAATAGATTTGAAACCCTAATCTCTTCAAATACAAACTTACAAATTTACATGCACTTACCTCAATTTCATCGATAAAGATGACGAACTGAGCAAAAATTTGATACGTGTGCTTTGTGCCTGCGTGCTTTAACGAATAAGAAGATGAAGCGGTGATATGGAAAAAGAGATAAATGGATACAGGAGGTACAAAAACCCTAATAAAAAAAATAAAAAAAGTAGTGCCAAATATAATATGTTGCCGTACATATTTTTATTAATTAACTGTTGCTATAGAGAAAACTATTGTATCGAATATTATAAGTGTTGCAATAGCTATCTGTATCGCAATAGTTTTTCAGCTAATGCAATGGTTTCATTAAATTAATGTTCTAATAGGCCAATATACTTATGCAACAGTTTAAACTGTTGCCATTGACTTGCTATCGCAACAGTTTTATACCCGTTGCAAAAAGAAGTTGTTGCCATAGCACAAATTTCTAGTAGTGGAAGTTGAAGCATGGGAATTCTATCTCTCAAGATTTGGTATGTCCTCATATATTTGAGGGCATAGTTAATGTTTCTTAGTTTCATTATTAAGACTTATTTTGTATTTTCCTTTTTATTGTAAAGGGCCGCGTCCCTAAGATTCTAAGTTATGTCTTTAAGTTGGCTTGTGACGATGAGATTCTCTAGTATTTTATGAAAGACTCCTTTTATTTAATTATTGTGAAAAGTTTTAATTTCCGTACTACTTTTCATGCTTTATGTAATGAGTAAGAGTTGAAGGGTTTGTACGAGACTCCAAAGGGTCAAGTTCGCCCGACCACGATCCGAGAGATAACCCTAACTTCTAGGGGGTACTTTCGGGTCGTGACAGACTTCGTATCAGAGCATAAGCTTTTGGGAAATAGTTTAAGGTATAAAAGTATCACAAGCCACATCTAGTAGTATCTTGGTCATTGGTGTGAGTCGCGACACATCCATGGACAAGAGGCTATAGGATGCTATAAGTTTCACTTTCTTCTCTATTCTAATGTCGTGCCTTAGAGTTGAGTTTATAAGGTGTCTTTTATCAACATGTTCTATTTGTGTTTTTAGGACATGAATACGAGGAGATCGATCGCTAGAAGGGAGGAGGGTGGTGTAGCTAATTAAAGGATCCCTCCCCGTGTTGACCAAGTTCCTATTGAGGGCCTCGATGGAGAGAATGAGAAGGTTCCTCTTCAAGAACCTCAAGTGCCTCCGGAACCCCAAGGGCCTCAAGTGCCCCTATGACTCAAGCTCCTTTTGTTGAGGGGGACATGACTAATGCGGATTTGAGGGCTGCCCTAATGAACTTGACCAAACTCATGATGGCTCAAGCTCATGTGGTCAACAATCACTTTTTTGCTCAAGCTAACCAAGGAGATAGGCCCCAACCTAATGCTAGTAGTCTCTCTTTTAGAATTCGGGATTTCATGAGGATGAAGCCTCCTACTTTTCATGGAACTAAGGTAGACTAAGATCCACATGGCTTCATAGATGAGATTTTCAAAGTGGTAGATGCTATGGGTGTGACCCCTATGGAGAAAGCGGAATTGCCCGCTTACCAACTTACGGATGTTGCTCAAGTGTGGTATGAGCAATGGAGAGGTAAGAGACCCATAGAGAGAGGTTTGGTTGATTGAGAGGAATTCAAAGAGTCTTTCCTAGATAGGTTCTTTCCCTTAGAGTGGAGGGAGAAGAAGATGGTTGAGTTCATGAATCTTCGTCACGGGGGAATGAGTGTGCAAGAGTACTCTCTCAAATTTACTCAACTCTCTAAGTATGCCCCGACTATGGTAGAAAACCCTAGGTCTAGGATGAACAAATTTGTGATGGGAGTTTCTAGCTTGGTGGAAAAAGAGTGTCGTACGGCAATGCTTCTTAATGACATGGATATCTCTAGGCTCATGGTTTATGCACAACAAATTGAGGAGTCCAAAATTAGGGAGATAAGGCAAGAGGGTAAAATACCTAGATCGGATGATTCTAGTCACCAAAAGCCTAAGAAGAGGTTCTATCACCAAGATTCTTCCATGGGAAACAAGGATAGGCTCCAAACCAACATTCCCAAGGTGGCGGCCACACTTTTTAAAGGGCTAGGTGCCCTACTTGTGGGAAACAACATGGGGGTAGGTGTCTTGACGGGACGGATGGTTGTTTTGCATGTGGTAATAAAGGCCACAAGATGAGGGACTTCCCTAACCTCAAAGCAAGGGGAAAAGATGGCAATCAAGCTTCCCTAGATCCTAATGCTCCCAAGAAGAATCCTTCCTATGGGATGGGAGCTAGGAAGGATAACTAATCCGGATTTGATGATCTTGGTAAGTCTTAACCCTTTATGATTGTTGTTTTTATGTTATGAGATGAGTTTATGTGGTTTTATAGTTCATATGTTCATGTCATCTTGATGAATTCCACTAAAGTACGATGCTAGTAATGACCGGAAAACATGATAACGATACTCTAGTTTATAATAAACTAATATGAATTTAATTAAATTATCAATATGATAGGAAGGAATAGTTGAAAATAAACCTGCATAAATAAACAAACATGACCACATACATGCATGATGAAATGATAAAAAACTATAAAACTTTGATCTTATATATACTTAAAGATATAGAAATTATTGACATAAAAAGAATTATATGGGAAAAAATATTTCATTATGAATTGGAAGATATATTAAATCAAGAATGGTATGAAATAGATTTACAAGAACTAGATTTAGAAAGAATAGATATATACGATTTAGAAATAGAATCAGATTAAAATGAACTATGAATATTTAGAATATTAGATAGAAACTATGAAAAATATAAGATTATTAAAACACTTAATACAAGAAAATTTATACATGTACCAAAGAACCCAAGATATGTTATATATAGAATATATAATAAATAATATTACAGAAATATCCAGATTAGAACAATTATCAAAAGAACTTTATGATAAAATATATTTTACTCTACAATATATGTATCTTACTCTACGATGAATTCCGCACCCCCCAATATTTATGAATTGGAAGATATATCAAATCAAGAATGGTATGAAATAGATTTACAAGAACTAGATTTAGAAAGAATAGATATATATGATTTATGAATAGAATCAGATTAAAATGAACTATGAATATTTAGAATATTGGATAGAAACTATGGAAAATATAAGATTATTAAAACACTTAATACAAGAAAATTTATACATGTACCAAAGAACCCAAGATATGTTATATATAGAATATATAATAAATAATATTACAGAAATATCCAGATTAAAACAATTATCAAAAGAACTTTATGATAAAATATATTTTACTCTACAATATATGTATCTTACTCTACGATGAATTTCGCAACCCCCCCAACATTGGTATCAGAGATATGAACAAAAACTGTGTTATGAATGAAGATAAAAAGAAAAATCATATTTGTAGAAAAATAAGAAAAATAAGGAGAAAATTAAATAAATTATATCCAAAATATAAACAAATAAATATTACAAAAACCAATAATCAAGAATTAGAAAGATTAATAGATATTATTTCTAAAAAAGAATATAAATATATCAAATATTTAAAATTACAATGAATGACGAATATAGACAAAAACTTAATAAAGTAATTATGGCAAAAAGAAAAGAATTAAGTTATAGACAAAATAGACTTAATAGTAATATATTTGCAGGAGTCTGTTATAAATCTATAATAGCACAAAGAAAGACTATTTTATATCTACAAATACAAATAAATAATCTAGAATATAAACTACAACATAATTTATAAATGAATAAAGAAGAATATGCAATAGATGAAAAAACATTAGAAAACTATGAAGGATTAAAAATAAAGATAATATTTTCTAATCTAGGAAGAAGATATAAGAAAATAGGTGATAATTTAAGTTTAATGTTAGAAAAGGAAACGGTAAAATTAGAAGATAGTTTAACTGCTATGGTGAGAATAACAAAAGAAAATGAATAAATAGACAGAAAACTGGAAATTGAAAAAATAAAACAACAAGCGAAAAAAGAAGTACAACAATTAGAAGAAATAAAAAATACTAAAATAATAGAATTAGAAAAAGAATTAGCAATGTTAAAAGAAATGTATGAAATGAAACAAAAAGAAAAAGAACAAAAAAGAAAATTAGCAGATGAGATAAACAAATTTAAAGAAAAATTGCAAATAGAAGATAAATTAGAAGAGAAAGAAGAAAATAACCAAGATAATTTACCTAACCTACCAGAAATTAGAATTGATGATATTAATGATGATTTAGAAGAACAGCATTCACAGATAAGTGAAACATATACAGAAATGTTAGAAAATATAGATAATATAAAAAATGTAGAAGTAAATATGGGAGATACAGACGTGAATGAAAAACCTAGTACATCAGTAGTAAAAAAAACCAAAATATTTAAATCCAACATATTATAATGCAAATTATGAAAAATATGATAGAGAATTATGGAATAAAAGATTAAATAAATAAACACCTAAACCAACAACTCAACAACATAATTTTTTAGATTTAGACTGTGTAGCAGATATAAATAAAACAATTCAATTATGGATGGGATATATATCGAAACAATTAATAGATAACAAAATAGGAATGACAGAAACACCAGGATATATAGAAAGAACACTTATAGGAACAGTAAAATTATGGTTACGAAATTTAACGGAAGAAAGTATAAAGACTTTAAGAAATAATAAAAAATTTAATGGAGAAACAACTACAACATCTATGGAAATATTAAATAAATACGAATAGCTATAAGAAATAAATTTAGTAGTATGAC
The DNA here is from genome assembly GCA_016801875.1 of Solanum sitiens. Lineage (NCBI taxonomy): Eukaryota > Viridiplantae > Streptophyta > Magnoliopsida > Solanales > Solanaceae > Solanum > Solanum sitiens. Next base: position 128,525 of record JABWTJ010000303.1, read on the forward strand.
AACAGAAGTAGAAGAACAAAATAAAGAAAAAGTTATAAATAGAAATTTACTGGCAAAATTGGCAATATGTAATATGTGTTATATAGATATATACATGTGCATTTAGAGAATATTATTATAAAGGAACATATAACATGGAAGAAGGTAAGGAAATAAGAAAACTTATTTTACAAAATTACCAGAACCCTTTAGTTCAAAAATAATAAAAAGTTGGAATGAAGCAGAATTAACAGATACTTTAGGAGCTAGAATGAAATTCTTGCAAGATGGTTTATTGAATTATGTGAAAAACATAAAGAAGACATAAAAATGGAAAAAGTATTAATAAAAAACTTAGCATGTTGCAAAAACAAAATAGCACCTCAATTTGGTTGTACAAATAGATATTATAAAAAGAAGTATAATAGAAATAAAAATTATAAAAAATATAGATCAACGTATAAATATAAAAAACCAAGAAAGAAATATTACGTAAAAATTCATAAAACTAAAAGACCATATAGACCAAAAAGAAAATTGACGGAATGTACTTGCTATAATTGTGGAAAACTAGGACATATAGCTAAAGATTGTAAATTACCTAAAAATCCAAAGAAAAAATAGATATCAGAAATAATTATGGAAAATGAAAAATATACACAAATAGAATATGTCGATTATGATTTAGAAAGTGAAGATAGCATATATGAAATATCAGAAAATAAAATAGATAATGATATAGAATTAGAATCAGATAATGAATTCTGTAATATGAAAAATGACTGAAGCGGATATACAAATAATAAACAAAGAAGAATGTCAAGATGAAGAATCTTTAGAACAAAAAATAATATTTGATAATAGTATATTTGAACAAATAAAAGGAAAAGAATTAGATCTAAATGTAGAAAAAAAAGTAGAAGTACCAAAAAAAAAAATTGGTTTAAAAGACAAAAAGAAGAATATTATGTAGTAAGTCAAAGAGAACATATCATAGATTGTAAGTATACTAAAGGAAAAGCTACCAATAATAAATAAGTGAATAATCAATAAAGAAATACAAGAGATAAATGCAAAAAACCCAATTAAATATGTACATTTAGGAGGAACTGAAATATTAATAAAAGCATATTTTAGAGAAGGAATAGATACACCTATAGAAATATATTTAGCAGATGATAGAATTATACAACCCATAGAAAAAAGTATAATAAGTGCAGTAAAAGGTAATTTAATATACCAAAAATTTAAATTTATAATAAGTTCTAACTACTCAGTAGCAATTAATGACAGAAATATAGATAAATCATTAGTATTATATTGGAAAATGTCAGGAATAGAACTAGCACCTGGAAGTAAAATATTTACAGCTAGATGTAAAAATTTATATGATTTAACAACAAAACATAAAATAACAGCAAAAAATAAAATAAAAAAAATAAAAATAGAAAACCCCTTTGAAAAGATAGTTACGGTTATAGATAATAATGACTATAGTTATAATGAAATTGAAATAGAAGAAGATTTAGAAATAGTACAAGAAAGATTAAGTACATAAAAAAGAATAAATAAAAATTATGATATACCACAAACATCATAAAAAATGAGTACTTCAAATAGTTCAAAAAGAATAAATATAATTCCACAAAAACTAATAGAAGAAGAAATAAAACCACACCATTATTATATAACAGGAATAATGGAGCAAAGAAAATATTTAATATTAATAGATACAGGACAAGAACAAAACTATATTACAAGAGAGTTAGTAATGGAAGATAAAATAATAACTACAAAACACTCATGTCCAGAATTACCAAAAGTATTAGTAAATATTGAAGAAACAACAGAACAAGAACTAATAATTGGAGGAATACCAATAATAATAAAATTCAAAATATATCAAGGAAATGAAAATATAACATTAGGGATAAAATGGTTAGAACAAGTAAAACCATATAATCTAGAAGATAAGCAATTAACAATAAATTATGAAAATAAGAAGATTATAATAAAAAGAACTTTAATATGATTAAAAAATGAAAATATCTATACTTGCAAAGATAATAATAGAAGGATATTATAACAGATATTATACACCAATGATAAATACAGGAGCAGAAGCTAATATATGTAAATACAATTGTTTACCAGAAGAAAAATGGGAAAAATTAAAAACACCAATAGTAGTAACAGGATTTAATAATGAAGGAAGTATGATCACATACAAGGCAAAAAATATAAAAATACAAATATGGGATAAAATATTAACTATAGAAGAAATATATAATTTTGAATTAACAACAAAGGATATGTTATTAGGAATGCCATTTTTAGATAAATTATATCCACATATAATAACTAAAACACACTGGTGCTTCACAACACCATGTAAACAAAAGATAGGAGCAAAAAGAGAAGGTAACAAAAGAAGAAAAACAACAAAATGGATTAAAGATAGTGAAAAAATTACACAAAAATTAGAAAATATAAAAGAAGAAGACCCTAGAATAGAATTAATTATATTCTCTATAGATAAAGTAAAAATACTCCAAGAAAAATTAGAATTATTATATAACGAAGATCCTTTACAAGGATGGGAAAAACATAAAACAAAAGTTAACATTGAACTGATTGATGAAAATAGTATAATAACACAAAAACCATTAAAATATAATTTTAATGATTTAACTGAATTTAAACTACATATAAATGAATTACTAGAGAAAAAATATATACAAGAAAGTAATAGTAAACATACAAGCCCGGCATTTATTGTAAATAAATATAGTGAACAAAAAAGAGGAAAAAGTAGGATGGTTATTGACTATAGAAATTTAAATGCTAAAACTAAAACATACAATTACCCAATACCAAATAAAATACGAAAGATAAGACAAATACAAGGATATAATTATTTTAGTAAATTTGATTGTAAATCAGGATTTTATCACTTAAAGTTAGAAGAAGAATCTAAAAAACTTACAGCATTCACAGTACCACAAGGATTTTATGAATGGAATGTATTACCATTTGGATATAAAAATGCACCAGGTAGATATCAACATTTTATGGACAACTATTTTAAACAACTAGAAAATTGTGTAGTATATATTGATGATATACTATTATATTCTAAAACACAAGATGAACACATAAGATTATTAGAAAAATTTATACATATAATAGAACATTCAGGTATAAGTTTAAGCAAAAAGAAAGCAGAAATAATGAAAAAATAAATAGAATTCTTAGAATACAAATAGATAAAAATGGAATAAAAATGCAAACGCATATAGTACAAAAAATAATCACTTCGAATGAACAATTAGATACAAAAAAGAAATTACAATCATTCTTAGGACTAGTTAATCAAGTAAGAGAATATATACCGAAATTAGCAGAAAACTTAAAACCATTACAACAAAAATTAAAGAAAGATATAGAATATCAGTTTGATAATAAAGATCAAGCACAAATACAAAAGATAAAATTATTATGTAAAACATTACCAAAATTATTTCTTCCAGATGAAAATAAAAGATTTATTTATATAGTAGAAACTGATGCAAGTGAAAAGAATTATGGAGGAGTATTAAAATAAAAATATGATGACAACAATATAGAATATTACTGTAGATATTATTTAGGAACATATACAAATACGGAAATAAAATGGGAAATAAATAGGAAAGAATTATTTTCAGTATATAAATGTTTATTAGCATTTGAACCATATATTGTATATAACAAATTCATTGTAAGAACAGATAATACACAAGTAAAATGGTGGCTAACCAGAAAAAATACAAGATTCAGTGACAACGAAAGAAATAAGAAGATTGGTATTAAAAATCTTAATCTTTATATTTACAATTGAAGTAATAAAAACTGACAAGAATGTTGTTGCGGACTACTTATCAAGACAAAGCTACTCAGACTGAGAACAAAGAAGAAGATACAATTGAAAAGCTACTCAAAGCCATTACTACACTTTGTACTAAAGTGGATAGTATGGACAATGAGATACAAAAGATAAAGACTAATGAAGATAATCTGAAGTCTAAAGCTAATATAAGTTAGCAGCATGACTATAAAAATGCGGAGCTACGTCGATCGAAAGACGATAAAAATCCAGAGATAAAAGGAGACGATGGGAAACTCCCTAAAACCCATAATGTTTGTTTAAATACAGCTGCAGGTACAAGTAGAAGAGTTAATGTAAAACCAAAAAATACAAACCTAAACCAGTTATTTGTAAAACCATTTATCCAAAATACATCAAAACAAATACCAGCAGAACCCCAAACTTCTACATATCCAATTAGTATACAAAGTGAGAAAAAGCGATATAACTACATTACACAATCTTACATTGAATATATATATAAAATCCAAACATACTTAAACCTTAACCCCAGATCCACTCAAACCAAAAATCCAAACGAAGACTATATAACCCAAAAATTACAGGGATCAACAGACTTATTGCACAACCAAAAACTAGTGCAAATTTAGTTAAAATATGTTATAGTTATGGACTACTAAGTACCGTATATACATACGATGGAGAAGAGATAAGCGGAATACCAGAACTACATAAAGCATTTATTGTATATAAAAGAGTTACAAAAGGAAACTTATTTTACATTAAGTTTTATACAGCACCAACAGAGATATTATACGAAGAGATAAAATCTTCGATACAAGTTATTAAAATAGGCTTGACAAAAGACATGATTATACCAGAAGTTATTGGACACCAAGAAGAAATACCAAAGATAGAAATACCTAGTTTTTATGCCAATAAAAGAATAATTGGTATATCAACTATTATTCAAGAGCTAGCAAATAATTATTTAAATAGAAATGCCATATGGAGTTATTATGCAAGAGATCGAGTCATGATATATTCAAATTCAAGAGAACTACGATGAGCAGATATGGATGAAGTTCAGAGATGGATTTTATCTTTATTAACCAGAAGAACAACCAACTACAAGAGCATTGAAGAAATAATTTATATCAGAAGATTTATTAATCTGATATTGCAAGCTTATTGGACATAAATACCCTGACCACAGATGTACAAAATGTAACGGTGAAGAAAATATTATTCGAGATGTTGATTTGGAATAAAAGTAAAGAGATAGAGATGAAGAAAAATCAAGATAGTGGCAGACAAAGAAAAGAAAAAAGCATTTATAATGGACGACAAGGAAAAAAGAGAACCTATTCTCTTTTTGAAAAAATTGAAAAGTAAGATAAGATAAAGATATGTTTTTGTCTTTTAGTATAGGAATAGATGTAAAGTAGATAGAAAAAGTTTTGTTTTTTTGCCAAAAGTATAAATAGTCAGGCCATTTAGTCTTAAAGTAAATAGTAGTAAAATAGGTGCACTTATGTAAAAAGTCGTAAAGTAAATAGTAGGCGCACAGATGTGCAGCATTAGGATAGTTTATATAAGAGTTGCAAAATTGTAAATGAAAGGTAGGCAACGCCTAAGTTAATAAACTCTCAATTAAAAAACTCTCTCAACTCTCTCAAATCAAAGATATAAACTAAGTTAAAATATGAAAAAATCTGAAATCCAATCAGATATTTCAGATAGCATGGCAAATCAAGAGGCAAAGGTATACTGTTTAATAGATATGCAGAACTAATTTCATATATTCCTGAATATCATATATATGATTGATTAAATTTATGTTAGTTATTATATATTAGAAATATTTGAATCATGAATTCTAGTTTGCTAGTAAACGGGAAACAGGGAGAAAACTGCTAGACTATGCCATCCCACAGTGGAAACCGGTAGGCGAGGGATGCCGTTAGGGGAGTACACAAGGTTGAGGCGCTGATAAGCAGTAATTATCCGCTAAAGTACAATGCTAGTAGTGACCGGAAAACATGATAACGATACTCTAGTTTATAATAAACTAATATGAATTTAATTAAATTATGAATATGATAGGAAGGAATAGTTGAAAATAAACCTGCATAAATAAACAAAAATGACCACATACATGCATGATGAAATGATAAAAAACTATAAAACTTTGATCTTATATATACTTAAAGATATAGAAATTATTGACATAAAAAGAATTATATGGGAAAAATATTTGATTATGAATTGGAAGATATATTAAATCAAGAATGGTATGAAATAGATTTACAAGAACTAGATTTAGAAAGAATAGATATATACGATTAAGAAATAGAATCAGATTAAAATGAACTATGAATATTTAGAATATTGGATAGAAACTATAGAAAATATAAGATAATTAAAACACTTAATACAAGAAAATTTGTACATGTACCAAAGAACCCAAGATATGTTATATATAGAATATATAATAAATAATATTACAGAAATATCCAGATTAGAACAATTATCAAAAGAACTTTATGATAAAGTATATTTTACTCTACAATATATGTATCTTACTCTACGATGAATTCCGCACCCCCCAACATATGAAGTATGTTGGACAGTGGCTTCAGTGATGCACTGTAAAAAATTTGATTTTTGAAAAAAAATTGCTTTGTCTTGAATTGAAGTTAAAATGTGTGCAAAAGTTTTTTATAGAGCATGTTTAATTTTGGAGAAGGTAGTTCCTCCATAAAAGAAGGTTTGGGGTGAGTTTAGGAAAATTTTGAAGTTGGCAGGAGTTGCTTATGTTCCTGGTGTTTGAAAGTGTGAATTGATGCTCCTTGCTAGTTGATGCTTTGATTGTTGATATTTTTATCATAAGTGTAATGTGTTATGTGATACTAAGCGATTCCTTCTTGTTCTTGAAGTTTAAGTGTCATTCGAGGAAGAATGTTATTCCATGTGGGGAGAATGTAACGCCCCAAAATGAACTAAGGTGAACTAGAGCCTCGTGGTTGTTTCTTGAGTTAATTTTAAGTTAAAATGAGTTAAATTAGTGTTCTTAGTCTCTGTGTGAAGTTTGATTAAGTTTGGAGGTCAAACGCCCAAGAACGTCTATGACGTTCGGAAGGTGTGCCTTAGATTGTACTTGTGTGTCTTGATGTGTTTGTGTGAGTTTTACGTGTTCATTTTCCTTGAAACTTAGTTGGATGTTCCTAATACCTAGAAGAATTAGTTTAGAGGTTTAACGTCCAGGCATGACCCCACCTAGGACCCACAAGGGTCCCTAGATGAAGGGCCCAAGAATTGGACAAGACTTCCAAGAACACTGCCCAAACGACGGAGCAGTCTATTAGGCGTAGGCCCATCAACGCCCCGTTGACTTAGGGGCGTCATACCATACTTGGTGGGAAACTCAGCACTCCCTTGAACAAGTCTCTGATGTCATCGATGCCCAGCAGCATGGGCCGTCGATCAATCGACGTCCAGTAGCTTGGGTCGTCGATTGACACCTGCTAAAGCTGTTGCCTACTTGGGCTGTTTTATGTAAATTCACCCCAAGTCTTTTGGGTCCCTAGGCTGATATTTTTAGTGTTTTTAAGTTATATTAAGTTAGTTTTAAATCCTAGACCTAGACGAGACTCCTCACTTTAAATATTCAAACTCCTTCTCTAAAGAAAACTCTTCCAAAGTCACCATTGAAGCTAAGACTCAAGGAGGGCAAGAAGAGCTGGTTTGGACGTGTTCCTTCACCAAAATTTGTGGGTATCCTTCCCTTTGAGGTATGGTATCCATCCTTGAACCCTCTTCGATTTAAGGAGTCATTTCCAAATGATTTCTTAAAGGATTTTCAAACTCAAATTCCTTCAATCTTTGATTTTAAGTATGGGTCTTCTTGTAAAAGTGTTTTAATGACATAACTATGTTTATTCTTGTATGTATTGATGATTTTCATGTTAAAAACCTAATGAACTCATGTATATGCATATTTCAAACTTTTGGGTAAGAATTGGGTTAAATGAGCATGTTTGTGTATGGTATGAACTTTGTTTTTTTTTTTTTATGTTGTCATTTTGGTTTAGCTACTGCCCTAATGGCTATAGTATGATGAAATATGGATAAATTGGTTATGGGTGATTGTGGTTTAGTTATATTGTGAGTTGCTTATATCGTGTAATCTATATGATAAATTGCTTTTGAGTGGTATGATCCACCTTCTTGGTGGCAGTGTTTATTTGATGAACTTGATATTCATTAGTATGTTTTGTGAGTGTGGATTTGAAGGCCTAGTACATCAAATGAAGTGATATTGAATATAAGTCTTGTCTTGTGTTTTGTGAAGTTGAATAGCATGTTTGTCTTAGATTATGCCTAAGTAAAGTATACGACTTTGTGAAGCATGTAAAGTGTGTAAACTGATGAATGTAGGTATAAAGAATGTATAGAAGCTAAGGTGAATGAAATGATGCTTACGTGAAAAATGTGCTCACAAGTACACACACACACTTATATGAATGTATGATGCTAAGTTGAGTCAAAAGGGGAGTCTTGGGGTGGACACACTTCGTGAGTTGAGATGAAGTGACTAGAAGAAACCTCACTATTCCTAATGAGCTTTCCAAGATAGGACGGAGGATGAATGCAATTCGGGAGTTGAGATGTGGTATTCTTTAGCTATCCTTAACCTATAGTCTTCAATGTGAGAATCTGTGGGGAGTTATACCTAGCACTAAGAGGATAGGAAGAAGAGGTGGAATACACTTCGTGAGTTGACATGTTGTATTCCATTGTACCTCTTGAGATGAGTACTCCTCGTTAGTAGAGAATGAGTTACTTAGTAGCAATCTCCCTGTTCCTTAATTATGAGCGCGCATAGGTGTAGCTATTGGGAAAGCCATGTAAAAGTTAAGAAGTATGACCTTACTTTAGGCAAGTGAGGATCCCTCATCCGATAGGGGTTAATATCGGGATTCCATGCCTAGCTCTCATGGTCTTTGTCGGTTAAGCTAACCCCCCCACAAAAGGAATGAAAATTTTAAGTTGTCTAATTAATGTAATACCTATGTGATTTGATTGAACTAAGTCTTCTAAAAGAATGTACTACTTAGGGTAGGTGGTGGTATGGGACGTCATCCTACTCATTCCACTAAGTAGGCATTCCGAAAGGGAAGTGTTTTGTGTTTTGATGGGTGTTTTTCTAAGGTCTTGTCTTTGAGTGGTGACTCATTCTCCCGAGGTAAGTAAGTCGGGGTAGTCTTGAGGATCGCTTGGGTGTGCGTTGAAGAAGTGTTAGACGTTTCCTTCAAGTCTTACCTTAGAGAATCTTGGGATTATCCTTAGGTAGGGAAACTCCTACGGAAATGGGCTCACTTCCTCATTTGCAATACTTTGGAAGTTCACAATTGTTGGAGTCCAGTTCACTATAAAGCTTTGAAACTTACTATAATGTCTTAAAAATGGTTCACTGTAATGTTAAAGAATAGCTCACTATTAAGTGTATCTTTTTGGTTATCTTGTTGTAACGTGCTCAAAATCCTTGGGAATCCATTAGGAGCGCTAGTGGGAGTGGTAGTATGGGATGCTACTCTCACATTGCACTTAGTGTGACCTTAGAGTCCTATTCGAGGAGAGTACTTATGTGAAGTTGTATACTTGAGTCGGTTCACGGTAAGGTTTGAGGTGCTTACTGAATAGTATGTCCTTAAGTTGAAATTCTGGAAATTCTTCTTTAAGTGTTAAATGATGCATCTTATGTAGTTTTGTTCCTAAGTTCATGAACGTTTTATTAAATTGGAATGAAAGCTTATTTTGCTAAAATGTCCCTTTTTACATGTTTTTGCATATGCCATACTTAGTACATTGTTGTACTAACCCCATACTTTTAAATACCTTATAAGTATAGGTTGGATGCTTTTGGAAGATCGAAGTTGAAGCTTGGGAATTCTGTCTCTCAAGATTTGGTATGTCCTCATATATTCGAGGACATAGTTTATGTTTCTTAGTTTCATTATTAAGACTTATTTTGTATTTTCCTTTTTATTGTGAAGGGCCGCGTCCCTAAGATTCTAAGTTTTGTCTTTAAGTTTGCTTGTGACAAAGAGATTCTCTAGTATTTTATGAAAGACTTCTTTTATTTAATTATCGTGAAAAGTTTTAATTTCCGCACTACTTTTCATGCTTTATGTCATGAGTAAGAGTTGAAGGGTTTGTACGAGACTCCAAAAGGTCAAGTAAGCCGGCCAGGATCCGAGGGCTAACCCTAACTTATAGGGGGTACTTTTGGGTCGTGACACTGACATTTTTACTCAAAGTTCAAAATCATATATCAAAACTCGATTACAAAAGACTCAAAGTCGATATCGGGCGGAAAAAATAGTAACTTAAGAAAAGAATAAAAAAAGATCAATCGGGTCATTACATTGTATCTCGAAGGATACAAATCAAGAATTATATTGTTGAATCAATGAAGATTATATCAAATTAAGTTTTGATTTCCATAAAAAGAGTGAGATAATCGCACCTTACATGAATATTTACTAAAATATTTTGTTCATTTTACTATGAACAATAATTTATTCTACATTAAAAACAAAAGTGAATTTGAAGGAAAATATACCATATATACATATATATATATATATATATATATATATATATATATATATATATATACCCCAAACATGGCCGGTACTCGAGAACTATTCAAGATGACTACATAGCAGAAGACTTATTCAAGCAACATGGGTCTCCAAGTGCATAATTAAACTCAAAATATGTGAATAACAACTTAAGTCATTGAATATCTGAAAATTCTCAAATTAATATGAGTAATCGTCTGAGTTCTTAGAACATCAACAAGGAAATAATGAGAGAGTCATCAACTCTTCGCATTCTCTGAAGCCTCTAGTACTAAGATAGATGTCCGGACAGAACTCACGACAACCTAAAAAAAAATATGAGTCTGAAGCACTCAAGAAAGCAAGGAGGCTTCCCAAAGCTTGATGGAATGCAAGTGGCATCAATGAAATGTCTGTTGATTACCATGAGCACTTGCATCATCATGATAAAAAGATTCAGGTTCAATGATGTTAGTATATTTAATATACGAGCATGTAAGGGGGATAACATAGACAAATGAAATGATAAGTGTTGAAGTAATACTCATCTAAACTCAACTCCTATAAAAAAGAAACAATGATAGAAGTAATATTTAAAACATCATAAAGTAAGAGATAAAATAATCGACGTTGTATGAAAATACAATAAAATACTCCTATAGGGAGATTCTTTAATCAAAAACCATCACTTTGAACTACGTAATGATACAATATCTCATCCACACTGTCAGAACATTCTTATACCTTGCCAAGGTATAGAACACCTTAACTAAGTTGATCCACTAAGCTATGCTTAACAACAAAAAAGAGTTTTTAAAAAGGTACAATCCATTACCCATGTTGGCTACATGGTTTATGAGGAATGTGAGTTGTCTGAACCCATACGCATAAAGGTGCTCAATACTACTCCCACTAAATATAAATCATGCTCAAATGTATACAACATAACTCTTTCTGACTTTGAGGTAATTACTCAAAATATCTGCTTAACAGAGATTATATTATTAAACATCTCTAAACTCATTAACTCATTTAGATATCAACGTTTCTCTCTTTTAAATGTAAAAGCATTACATTTAGCAATATTTAGTTACCTTATACTCTTTTTCAATCATGGATATAACTCTTCTCATTATCATTTTGATTTGCAGACCTCACTAAGAAGATTAGTAATTGTCGCTTCTAATTCAAGGGTGAGCCACTTCGTCTGGGTTTCCATAGAATTGTCTTTTGTCTTATTCCACTATTTCTCTTCTTTATTCATCTTTGATCATTTGCTTAGATTTTTTGGTACATTGATTTACATGTTCTAGGTTAAATCTTTCGCAGTTGTTTAGTGATTGTTGAAATTTTGTTATAGTTTTATGAGATCTCTATTTTTTTCCTTTGTATTGCATTAATTGCCTTAAGTTTTATATTATATTCTTTAGTTTGTGTTTTAGTATGACTTAATTTCCTTATGTTTTACATTATATTCTTTAGTTTTGGTTGTATTAGTGGTACTCCCATTGGAGAGGTAATGTGGGTGCCAATCATGATGGTTTGATTTATGACAAAGTTTGTATCAGAGCCTAGGTTTGTTGATCTTAATGTACCAAAACAACTCTAATAGAGTATTGCAGAATTGTATGGGGATGCCTTTACTTTTTTTGAGAGGCTATGGAACTTAAGGAATCTACATATTTTTCTATTGTTTCCTTTGGTGCTATAACTTGGGTCTAATTGGTATCTAGGTGATAAAAATTGGCATTTAACCTAATTCATTAATTGGTATCTAGGTGATAAAAATTGGTATTTAACCTAATTCATTCTTCCGTCCGCAAATGGTTAATACAAGATTGCATGGTGTTTGTCTCGCAGCTTTCGTTATTACAACAACTGAATAACCTGCAAAGAGATGTCAAGGTCGAGGCAGAGGTAGAGGAAGAGTGTGGGGTAGAGGTCATGGGAGAGTAGCACCTATTGAGATAAGGTGACAATGCTCCTATGAATAGATCCTAACAGTCCATAATGAGGATATTGAGGTTGGAGATGTTGAGGAAAATTTAAAAGAGGAAGAGGTGGTAGCATAGACTATGGTTGTTCTTCCTTTGTATCCGATTTTAGCGCAACATATCATGTCGTTCTTGAAAGAGTTGGATGGTCCTAGAATGCTTCCATCCACTCAAGTCCTTGATAATCCTCCTGTTGCTAGAACTACACCAAAGATGGGTGAAAATGTAGGTACTGATGTGTTCTTCCATACATTGTTGGGTTCTGTTATGACCAGTAATGAGCATGATATTGACCAAGTTCTTGAATCTTAAGCCTCCGTTATTTCTAGGTTCTTAAACTAAAGATGCTTATGAGTTTATGTTAGATTATAATGACAGGCTGCATATATTGGGTATTGTTCACCAACATCGGGTTGAGTTATGTCCTACCACCTCCAAGGTGAGGCTAAACAATGGTGGATAGCTTACATGGAGTGCAGATCTTCTATTTTACCTCCACTTACATGGACTGAATCTCACGCATTGTTTCTAAAAAATTATGTACCTAGAACTTTGAGGGATTGCAAGAAGGATGAGTTCATGCCCTTAGAGCAAGTTTGTATGCCTGTGGTTGCTTATGAGGCCATGTTCGATGCTTTATGAAAATATGCTACGCAATTGGTGATTACTGATGAGTACAAGATCTACTTATTTATTAGATGATTGAACTGTGAGTTACAATAACTATGTCCACATGACTTCTACAAAAATAAGAATTAATGAAGTGACTGATTATGTTAAAAGGTGGAGGGGGTAAACAGAGATGGTTAGGTTGAGGCGTTGGCTAAGGGTACAAAACATTCTGGTAGTTTTTAGGGCTTATATTCTAGAAGATCCATTTGACCAACATTGGCGGCCAAGCCAATATGGTCCTCAATGCCCGCCTCTACAGGTAACTACTCGGGAACTGTATTTCATAATTTTTAGTATATCCAGAGAGTCGTCCCTTCAATGGATGGAAGACCGTCTTTTGATCGTACTTTCTACAAGTGTTCTGAAGCTGAATATATGAGGAGGTATTTTCCCCACCCACGTATGTTATATTATGTGTCGTAGCTTCATTCTAAAACATTCGTACTCGCGGGGAATGGTAATAATGGTAGAGGACGTCTACAAGGTGGGTAGGGAAGAAATTAGTGAAGGTGTGGAGGTAGAGGAAATGGTAATGGTAATGGAGGAAGGGGTAACATCCAATCGAGCAGGCAAATAGCTTGTCAAGTGGATAGAGCTCAATGTTATGTTTCTCAGGTAAAAAATGAGGCGGAGGCATATGACGCAGTGATCACAAGTACTATTCTTATGTTTGAGCGGATGGCAAATATGTTGTTTGATCTGGGTTCTACTTATTCATATGTATCTGTGAGGTTTGCCACTCATTTTTGAGATAATTTGTGATGTACTTTATGCTCGCAGTCGTGTTTACCCTAGTTGGAGAGTCATTCATAGTTACCCATGTTTATCGTGCTTGTCCTATCTCACTTATGAGTTTACATACTTGGGTTGATTTAACAATCTCTCATATGATTGACATTGACATAATCTTTGGCATGACTTGGCTGTCCACCTATTATTATGTGCTTAATTGTAAGACTATGTTTCTAATGCTAGAAATTCGAGAAAGGGAATTAAAGGGGGAAGGGGTGTGCAAGCCAATGTGAGCTAAGATAACATCTTCCATTTAGGCTAGTAAATTAGTGGAGCAGGGAATTTTCGCTTATCTGGATCATGTTATTGATATTGATGTTTAGATTCCATCCATTGAGTCTAATCCTGTGGTTTCTGAATTTAGTGAAATGTTTCCTTAAGAATTTTCTAGCATTCTTCTAGATAGAGATATATATTTTTGTATTGATCATTTGGATCTTGGTACTCACCCTATTTTTACCCTCCATATCGCATGTATTCGACAGAATTAAGAAAGAATAAGGATTAAATCCAAGAGTTACTTTATAAGGGATTTATTCGCCCTATCACTTTCCCATGGGGTGCTCCAAGATTTTTTACTAAGAAAAAATATGGTAGCATGAGAATGATTATAGATTACAGGCAATTGAATAGGGTCACTATTCAAAAAAGTATCCCTTGCCTTGAATAGATGATCTCTTTGACCAATTCCAAGGGTCAACGGTTTTCTATAAGTTTAAACTAAGATCTGGTTACCATCAATTGAAAATTAGGCTTGAACATGTGCAGAAGGTGGCGTTTAGAATTTTTGATGGCCTTATGTCATTTGGTTTAACCAATGCGCCTGCATCTTTCATGAGTTTAATGAATGGGGTGTTCAAATAATTTCTTGATTCCTTTGTGATAGTCTGTATCGATGACATTATTGTTTATTCGAAAAGTGAAGAATAGAATGCCAACCATTATTGTACTGTTTTGGGGTGTTATTGACAAGAAAAAGCTATATGCTAAACTTTCAAAGAGTGATTTTTTGTTTAAATTGGTTGAATTTTTGGGACACATAGTTTCAAAAGAAGAGGTAATGGTGTGCCACACCCGGAATCTAGACCTCAGACGAGACCGGCGTCGTTAACCGCTCAGAGGTCGCAGACAAGCCTCTTCTTAGCTTTCATCACAATCATACAGTTAAATTTGCGGAAAATTTAAAACTTTTTAAACTTATTAAAGTGTACATAGACTTCATAATACTGCATAAGAGTGATATTCTAATAATCTCAAACTAAAGCAACCATCTATTAAAGAATAAACAATTGAAATGATGAATCATAATAATAATAATCGTTTGCCAAATCGGCCTTATTAAAAACGCTTAAACAAATGTTTGAAATGAAACTCAAGGGATAGCATCCACTATCTATATATAATGTACTAAGCTACAATCATAAATGTAGCATCCTCGAACTCAAGAGGACCTACCAAAGTTTGGAGATCGCTAATCCAAACTGCTTCATCGAATCTTCAATCTTCTCTCGGACATGCGCCTATAAAAATAGTAATAATATATGGGGTTAGTACACACTTGTACTAAGTATGGGTGTATGCACATAAACACATAAGGACTATGCATAATCAAGGAAAGATCTTCCTATACCAACATGTCGTTTCTGGAAAGTTAAGTCACTTTACTTTTGCAAATCGTTATTTATGATTCATGCTATGAATATGACCTGTTCTCATGCAATTAAAGCACACAACTCATTTTCTATATGAACATAATACCTTGGAATCATGAACATAATTTTAGAACGACTTAATCAAAACTTTATAATTTTGCTCCCTTAGGCCGAGAGCTCACCCCTCCAGCCTTTGTTTATTTTTCAGTCTTTTCTTCTTTTTGTTGTTTAGTTCAATGATCTCCGTTGATCCTTTGTTTTACTTAGAAGTGCAATGATTCATTGTAGTCCCATACCTACAATGAATCGAGTAAGTAATTCACAAGACTAAGGAAATGATTTGGCTACCTTACTTACAAGTTAAATATTTCATTCTCGTTAAATTGGGTATGAATGTATTTATAAGCCAATCTTTATTGGCTATGCCACTATTTGGTTGTTGCATAATATATATATATTTGGGGCATATATTCATACTCCAATATTGGCATAAACCACTAACTTGTTAAACTTCATTTTTATCAACATTAATGATTTAACATTCTTAAGCTCTTGCTTACTTAGTTCACTTTGAACTTACGTTTCTTCTTCTTTGATCTGTTGTTCACTTTTAACATGCTACTTTCATTCTTTCTTACTTTCTTTAAATAAA
This sequence comes from Solanum sitiens, assembly GCA_016801875.1. NCBI lineage: Eukaryota > Viridiplantae > Streptophyta > Magnoliopsida > Solanales > Solanaceae > Solanum > Solanum sitiens. The sequence goes on from JABWTJ010000303.1 coordinate 144,763, forward strand.
TCTTTAGCATTAACTAAAATACATCATGTGAGCTAACATGAAATGCAGTGTTTTCCCCGCACTTAAAAGAGGTGGATCACCAGTTAAAGTGAAGCCAAGCTCCGTGTCTTCCCCACACCAAAAAGAGGTGGTTCACCAGCTAACGTAAAGCCAAGTTCAGTGTCTTCCCCACACCGATAAGAGGTGGTTCACGGATGAAATGAAACTGAATACTTTCTTGAGCTTTTAACCGACATAGATCATGTGAGCTAAACATTAAATCATGTGTCTTCCCCACACCGAAAAGAGGTGGTTTCACCAACCAAAGTGAAACCAAATACTACCTAGCATTCTTAGGTGGATTTCACCACTAGCTAGTCCCTATGCTGGCAACATAGTTCAAAGACTAGGAGACTTCGGAGACCCTGATCCACCTGGGTGGTGATCTCGTCTTATGAGTCTTATATGTGCTCGCACAAGTTCATTGCTAGTCTATCGGTGCTTAGCTCAGATTTATTTTACTTTACAATTTTTAGAGTTTACCCAAACATTATGGAAGCTTGCTTCTAGTATGAGGTATACTTAGCTCAATGGATGACTGGTCATCCCTTTTCTCTACTTGATGAATATGAATGTAAATCTTACATTATTATAATGGTGCGAGTGAGACTTGACTCACAGCTTCTAGCACCCTCTTATGTGAGTATTTTTACATAATCGTTTAAGTGCAGGTGATGTCTGTCTCACTTCCTTTAACACTCTATATTAGGTCAATTTCATAACTTAAGCTTTTTAGTTATTTCTTTACTCACCTTATCTTGTTCAATGTTAATTGATAGTCTTGTACAATTCTTTATGAATGTTATAAGGACTTATTCAATGCTATTACGTTCACAAGTTCGTGTGGATAGGGTATGTTGGGACTTGTCCGAATTATTGGCATACCCTGTGTTATGAGTTCATTGAATTAAGATTGGTATGACTTTACATATTTTGTAAATATTATTGCTAGCCAATTTGTTGGCATAAATCAAACTATGATATTATCACTAGCCAATTAAATTATTTCATGAATACATTATAGTATCTCATCATGTTAACAAGCTAACTTTTAACATTTGATTAGCCTATACGAACAATTCAATGAACAACTTATAACAATTTCTTCTTCTCAATCATAAGTAGGCATTACAACATTTATCATCTCATGTAAATAATACCCTAAGTATACGGATCTAACATGTAGGTTTATTACTAAAGTACCCCTAAGTTGTTAGGACCATAACCAACCCTTTGGACCATCCTAGGTTAGGTACTAGGATGTTTCTTTAGTTAGTTACTCGGCTTAGTGTCACCCGATTAGGTCTTAGTTTATCGGGTCCACTAGTTAGTTATTTTTGGTTTGTCCTAGGTTAGTTATCTATTTAGGTCAGTTTGTTAGAGTCTAGGACCAGTTAGGAAGTCTGGACCCATGTGGCTTGACCAAGACGTGCGTATGTCCCCTAACCACTCTAATCGAATCGGTTAGCTTGGTCCCTCGGCCGGTTGCACATGTGCTTGCAAATGTGCTTCCACATGTGTTGCCGTGCAATTTCCTAACTAATTATTCTGGAAAGTTCATTTGGAATGTTCACTTATTGTACCAAGGATCCTTACTATTTCCTTGGGCACTTCTTAATCTACATGATCATTTTTAGTGATCATGTGCTATGGTAGCTAGGCTTGATATTTGGATGCCTAGTACCTAATAAGGGTGTATGTGAAGAATAATTCTATTAGCTTAGGGTCTTTATTTCAGGTACAATTCTTAAGCAAGCTTGGATTATATTTTAAATACTTGTTAATACATAAAAATTTGACTATCACCCTTAAGCCAATATTCTCTAATATGCCCAATATTACTCAATATTGGGCATTGGGATGCCTATGTACCCCAATACCTATTCTTAAAACATAATAGGCTCTTTACTAGACAAATACATTTTCTGGAATACCAAAACCGACTAATGCACTAAAATTTAGAGTTTCATAAACAAAATCAGACTTATGAAGACTATATCTAACCTCAAGAACTAAACAAGTGAGGGTAGCGGGATCTCATATCGGCCTCGGCCTCCCATGTTGCTCCCTTAACAAGGTGGTTCCTCCATAACACCTTTACGGTGGCAACCTCCTTGTTCCTCAGCCGCCTCACTTGGAGATCTGAAATTTCTACGGGAACCTCTTCATAAGAAAGGTTCTCATCGACTTCTAACCCCCAACAAGTAGAATGTATGATGGATCGCCTAGACACTTTTTAAGCATCAAAACGTGAAGCACTGGATGAACAAAAGCAAAGTCATTCGGTAATTTGAGTTCATAGGCAACATTTCCTACTCGCTGTAAGATCTCATAAGGACCTATATATCTTGGACTCAACTTCCCTTTCTTACTAAACCTCATCACCCCTTTCATGGGTGATATATTTAGGTATACTTGATCACCTACCTCGAATTCAAGAGCTATCTTTCGGTTATCATCATATGATTTTTGACGACCGTAAGCAGTAGACAATCTATCCCTAATCATTCTCACCTTTTCCAAAGCCTCATGTATGATCTCGGGGCCAAGGATGGTAGTTTTTCCCACTTCAAACCACCCAACTGGGGACCTATCTCTCCTACCATACAGTGCTTCAAAATGTGACATCCCAATACTGGAATGGTAGCTATTATTATAAGAGAACTCAAGCAGTGGCAAGTGATCATCCCAACTCCCCTTGAAGTCACTAACATATGCTCTCAACATGTTTCAAGGGTCTGAATGGTACATTCTGCTTGCCCATCCGTCTGAGGGTGAAAAACAGTGCTCAGCTTTACTTTCGTACCCAAACTCTTTTAAAAAGATCTCCAAAAATGAGAAGTGAACTGGGCTCCCATGTCCGTAATGATAGATAAAGGAATTCCATGCCACCTCACGATCTCATGAATATATAGCTTGGCATAATTTTTGGCTCTGTAAGTAGACTTCACATGAATGAAGTGAGCAGAATTTGTCATCCTATCAACAATGACCCAAATGGAATCATGCAGTCTTCGGGTTGGGGGCATACCAACCACAAAGTCCATATTAATAGTCTCCCACTTCCACGTTAGAATCTCAATCGATTGAGTAAGACCTCCAAGCTTAAGGTGTTCGGCAATAACCTGTTGGCAATTAGGACACTCTTCCACAAACGTAGAGATATCTCGCTTCATACCTTTCCATCAATAAATTTTCTTCAGATAATGATACATCTTGGTGGAACCTGGATGAATGGAATACCTAGCTCAGATTTATTTTACTTTACAATTTTTAGAGTTTACTCAAACATTATGGAAGCTGTCTTCTAGTATGAGGTATACTTAGCTCAATGGATGACTGGTCATCCCTTTTCTATACTTGATGAATATGAACTTAGATCTTACATTATCATCATGGTGCGAGTGAGACTTGTCTCACGGCTTCTAGCACCCTCTTATGTGAGTATTTTTGACATAATCGTCTAAGTGCAAGTGAGGTCTGTCTCACTTCCTTTAACACTCTATATTAGGTCAATTTCATAACTTTTTAATACTTATTGAAGTGTACATATACTTCATATAATACTGCATAACAGTGATATTCTAATAATATCAAACTAAAGCAACCATCTATTAAAGAATAAACAATTGAATGATGAATCATAATATTAATAATAGTTTGCCTAATCGGCCTTATTAAAAACGCTTGAACAAATGTTTGAAATGAAACGCTAGGGACAACATCCACTAGCTATATATAATGTACTAATCTTGAATCATAAATATAGCATCCTCAAACTCAAGAGGACCTACCAATGTTTGGAGATCGCTAATCCAAACTGCTTCGTCGAATCTTCGATCTTCTCTTGGACCTGCGCCTATAGAAATAGTAATAATATATGGGGTTAGTACACACTTGTACTAAGTATGGGTGTATGCACATAAACACATAAGGACTATGCATGATCAAGGAAGCTCTTCCTATAGCAACATGTCGTTTCTGCAAAGTTAAGTCACTTTACTTTCTTAAATCGTTATTTATGATTTATTCTATGAATATGAGCTGTTCTCATGCAATTAAAGCACACAAATCATTTTCTATATGAACATAATACCTTGGAATCATGAACATAATTTCAGAACGACTTAAACAAAACTTATAATTTTGCTCCTTTAGGCAGCTCACCCCTCCAGCCTTTGTTCATTTTTCTATATTTTCTTCTTTTTGTTATGTAGTTCAATGATCTCTTTTGATCCTATGTTTTACTTAGAAGTGCAATGATTCATTGTAGTCCCATACCTACAATGAATCGAGTAAGTAATTCACAGAACTAAGGAAATGATTTGGCTACCTTACTTACAAGTTAGATATTTCATTCTTGTTAAATTGGGTATGAATGTATTTATAACCCAATATTTATTGGATATGCCCATTATTTGGTTGTTTGCATAATATATATAACTTTGGGGCATATATTCATACTACAATATTGGCATAAACCACTAACTTGTTAAACTTCATTCTTATCAACATTAATGATTTAACATTCTTAAGCTCTTGCTTACTTAGTTCACTTTGAACTTACGTTTCGTCTTCTTTGATCTGTTGTTCACTTTTCACATGCCACTTTCATTCTTTCTCACTTTCTTTAAATAAATCTTTAGCATTAACTAAAATACATCATGTGAGCTAACATAAAATGCAGTGTCTTCCCCACACCAAAAAGAGGTGGATCACCGGTTAAAGTGAAGCCAAGCTCAGTGTCTTCCCCACACCGATAAGAGGTGGTTCACCGGCTAAAGTGAGGCCAAGTTCAGTGTCTTCCCACACCGAAAAGAGGTTGTTCACGGGTGAAGTGAAACCGAATACCTTATTGAGCTTTTAACCGACAGAGATCATATTGCCTAAAAATGAAATCATGCGTCTTCCCCACACTGAAAAAAGGTGGTTTCACCGGACAAAGTGAAACCGAATACTACCTAGTATTCTTAGGTGGATTTCTCCACTAACTAGTCCCTATGCTTGCAACATAGTTCAAAGACTAGGAGACTTCGGAGATACTGATCCACCTGGGTGGTGATCTCGTCTTATGAGGCTTACATGTGCTGGCACAAGTTCATTGCTAGTCTATTGGTGCTTAGCTCAAATTTATTTTACTTTGCAATTTTTAGAGTTTACTCAAATATTATGGAAGCTTGATTCTAGTATGACGTATACTTAGCTCAATGGATGACTGGTCATACCTTTTCTATACTTGATGAATATGAACTTAAATATTACATTATCATCATGGTGCGAGTGAGACTTATCTCCCGGCTTCTAGCACCCTCTTATGTGAGTATTTTTGACATAATCGTTTAAGTGCAAGTGAGGTCTGTCTCACTTTCTTTAACATTCTATATTAGGTCAATTTCATAACTTAAGATTTTTAGTTATTTCATTACTCACCTTATCTTGTTCAACGTTAATTGATAGTCTAGTACGATTCTTTATGAATGTTATAAGGACTTATTCAATGCTATTACGTTCAAAAGTTCGTGTGGATAGGTATGTTGGGACTTGTCCCAATTATTGGCATACCCTATGTTATGAGTTCATTGTGTTAATATTGGTACGCCTTTACATATTTTTGAAATAATATTGCTAGCCAATTTGTTGGAATAAATCAAACTATGATATTATCACTAGCCAATTCAATTATTTCATGAATACATTATAGTATCTCATCATGTTAACAAGCTAACTTTTAACATTTGATTAGCCTATACGAACAATTCAATGAACAACTTATAACAATTTCTTCTTCTCAAACATAAGTAGGCATTACAACATTTATCATCTCATGTAAATAATACCCTAAGTATACGGATCTAACATGTAGGTTTATAATCACGGAAACATACACATAATGATCAGTTATCACCACATACCAACAACATGCTCGAGATTTACATTATACATACTACAAGAATCGGATATCGGGAGAACAAGGCAGATGAACATGTGATTCATTGGGAACAACCCTACTTTCGATAATCTTGATATAAAAACATTTGAAAAGCCTATGTGGGAGAGGTATCCAAGAGAGAAAACCCATACCTTACTGTAGAATTGAATCTACGATGATCACCTTGCACTTTGCACGAAAACCTTGAAGAACTGCTTGAAATCGTCTAGGGTTTTCTTACGTTTTCTCACTATTTTTAGTTGTAGGTTTATTGATGAATAACGTGAGTCTAAGTCCTTAGGAACTAAATATTAAATAATTCATCTTTGACTAAATAAATTAATTAAATATCTCAATTAGCTAATTACCAAACGCCGGCCCCTCCTAAATTGACTAAAATAGGAGAACATTTGACTTAGCCGAAATATGAAATTTTGCTTAATGGTTTCGGTTTTGACCATTTAAATTAATTAATTAAGTTTCTAATTTAATTCATTAAGTAACCTAGGGTAATTACTAAAGTACCCCTAAGTTGTTAGGACCATAACCAACCCTTTGGACCATCCTAGGTTAGGTACTAGGATGTTTCTTTAGTTAGTTACTCGGCTTAGTGTCACCCGGTTAGGTCTTAGGTTGTCGGGTCTACTAGTTAGTTATTTTTTGTTTGTCCTAGGTTAGTTAGCTAGTTAGGTCAGTTTGTTGGAGTCTAGGACTGGTTAGGAAGTCTGGCCCCACGTGGCTTGACCCGGACGCGCGTCTTGGTCCCTCGGCCGGTTGTACATGTGCTTGCTAATGTGTTGCCGTGCACATTCCTAACTAATTATTCTGGAAAGTTCATTTGGAATGTTCACTTATTGTCCCAAGGATCCTCACTATGTCCTTGGGCACTGCTTAATCTACATGATCATTTGAAGTGATCATGTGCTATGGTACCTAGGCTTGACACTTGGATGCCTAGTACCTAATGAGTGTAACGACCTGTATTTTGTATGTGGTAGTTTTATTCATGTTATACTTGACATAGACTTATAGTGTAGGTGATCGAGGGATCATGTTTCTTATATGATTAGTGTTGGTTTAAACTAGCTCGGAAGGTGATGTAATGCCTTCCACGTTTCAGCATTTGTATTGCAAGTTAACTCCGATGGAAAGTATTTAAGTAATTGCTGCATCACCTACTTGAGCTATATCATAGTTAAAGGGGCCAAGTTTGATTGACCAGATGTAGTCTTATATTTAGGGGCTCATTTGAAGCCCAAACCTATTAAAGAAATTTGTGAATGAAAGAAAGCCCAGCAGCCAAATCTGCCAATTGGCCCATTATGGATAAAGCCCAAGTGAAACTAGGTAAGTGCATCACCTCCTAAGATTTGTTTTACCATGTTATTGGGCCAAGTGTGTACCACCTACTTGCATTAATCTGTCCCAAGTTGAATATAAGGACAAAGGTAAAATGGACAGCCAAGGTCCAATAATCTTGAGTCCAAAAAGGCCCAAGTTAAAAGGACAAGCAGGTGGGACACCTTCTTGACATTATATGGCCCAAAATTGGTCAAGAATGTCGGCCATAACACCTCCTTTTTCAAAGGATAAGGATCAAGTCTATTTTCTCCATTTTGAACTTGCAAAATTTCAGATTTCCTTAAGTTTCTTTCTTGGTCTCTCTTGGCTTCAATAAGCAGCCCTAAAACACCTTAGGGATTCTTGAGTGCTGTCTCATTTTCAAGTAAGAAGTTTGAAGGAGAGTTTGAATTCTTGAAGTACAAGTTTAGAGGATAAATTTCCAGAATTAAGGTAAGACTTCAACCCATTTGTTTTCCTCTCTTTGATCATGTTTGGATTGGAGAATTTTGTATATATTTATCAAGAATTCATGGATGATGATAAATCTTTGAGTCAATATTCTCCTATTATGCTGAAAGATTTGAGATTGATAGTGGCTGCCTTATGAATATTGTTGTTGAGGGCAGTTTGGGGATCTTGGGAGATGATGTATGAAGTTGTATTAATGTGTAGAGGAAGGGTGTGGTGGTTCACCATTTATGTAAGGGTTGTATGGGCCTGATTTCCATCAAATATTTTAGCTACTGTTTTCGAGGACCTTATTGTGATTAGCTGCTAATGTTAGCTTAATCATGATTTATGTTGTAGATTAGCACCCAAAAAGGAAGGCTGAATAGTGATAGTGGTATTGGTCAGAAAAATAAGGTATGTAAGGCTATTCGATTCTATATCCTTTTGGCATGAAATCTGGCACCTGCAATTAATATCAATGAAGTGTTTCCCATAAGTTCTATTTCTAGAAAAGGAAGCATAGTGGCAGCGTACTATCTCCAAATAGCTAACAATATTTCTTTCCCCATTCTAAGTACATAGAACTACTTCATTATATGTTCACTACTCTATACTTGTGTAATTATTCCCCTTGTGCTGTTATAGAAATGGTATTTGCAAAACAAAGTTTGATGAATCCCTCTCCTAAGCCAATTGAAGTCAATTGTGCCATTAAGGTCTTAAAGTTAGGTGTTGATGTTTCATAGCTCCTTATGTCATTGTTACTGCCTCAAAGTATTATTTTCATGTATTCCACTACTGTTCCGTATTTCCATATCTCCAAGATGATTATGACCACCAAATCAACATCTCAAAAGTGTTATGATTATCCAAAATAACATCTCAAAAGAGTTATGAACTGATTAACAATAATCTCAAAGATTAAAGAATCTAAGTGAAGAAATCTATTTAATTAAGGGTGGCAGCTCAGGGGCGAAAGCCTAGCATGGGCCGATCCCTATTGGTATAGAAGGGTGGCAGCTCAGGGGCAAAAGCCTAGCATGGGCCGATCCCAAGTTGTGTAATTATGAGGACCGCATCCCAGGGGTTAATACGCCTAGCATGGGTCATCCTCTTCTACCACTGATCAGCTGGTCACTTGTATCACATGCCCAACAAAGATTATAACATACAAAAAGGTAAAGAAAAGAATGTAGCTTACTTGATTCCACAAGAGTAAGCAAAGGTGGTCTTCACTCCTAATCTATGCACTCATATGTTGCTACTTGATTTCATTTGAGCCTTGTATTACATATACTATTTGCCTTACATATTCAGTACATTTTTTGTACTGACGTCCCGTATTGGGGACGCTGCATTTCATGCTGCAGGCTCAGGTACTCCAGCTAGTAGACCTCCTCAGTAGGAGCACTCGAAATTCTGCTACTTTTGGTGAGCTCCAAGTTGATTCGGAGCTTTATTGAGTCATTGGTAAATTCATTTGGTATTGTATCATAGTTAAGGGTAAGGCCGGGTCTGTCCCGACCTACTCTAGTCTTCTATCTTTTAGAGGCTTTGTAGACGTATGTACATGGTTCAGTTGTGTCTTAAGGAGTTGTGGCCACGACGGCCAAGTATTGTACATAAATTTTGGACCTACTTACCTTGTTTTGTATCGCTGCATCCTAAGTTAACTTGTCTCAATTGTTATAGTATATGCTCAGTAAGAACAGGTTACAGGTTGGTTCTCTCGGGCCTTTAGGGCATCGAGTGCCTGTCCGTCTTAATGGGTATTGGAGGCGTGACAAAAGTGGTATCAGAGCAGGTCATCCTAGGGAGTCTACAAAGCCGTGTCTGTGTAGAGTCTTGCTTATGGATGTGTTGTGCACCACATCTATAAACAGGAGGCTACGGGACATATAAGAGTTGTCTCATTTCTTTCATTTCTTAGATCGTGCAATAGAACCAGTGTTGTAGGTGAATCATATCTAATTTCTCAATTGTTTTATGATAGCATAGATGCCGATTACAAGAAGGAGTAAAAGTACTGGTAAACGAGTAGATGTGGCTGTCCAAGAAGGGACCAGCCAACCACCACCAAGTCAAGCTGTTCAAAGTGGGGCTCAAGATGAGTCTCTATCGCAGACTTCCTTGACGCCTCCATCTCCTGAAGAACTAAGGAGGGAAGATGAACCTCAAGAACCCCCTATTAATGCTACCGAGCAATATTTGAGGAATGCAGTCCAATTATTGACTCGTATAGTTGCTGGTCATGGCCAAAGGCAAGAAGGTCCAATTGCGGGTACTAGTGGCGTAGATAGATCAGCTGGAACACGGATACGTGATTTTCTTAACTTGGACCCTCCATCATTTACTGGGTCAGATCCTAATGAAGATCCCCAAGACTTTATAGATCAAATCCAACGCACTTTGGATATTATGCATGTAAGTGGTAAAGAAGCACTTGAGGTAGCTGCATATAGATTAAAGGGTGTGGCTATATTGTGGTATGAAGCTTGGAAGCAATCTAGGGGAATAAATGCACCTTCAGCTATGTGGAAAGAGTTCAAAAAGGCATTCCTTGATCATTATCTGCCATTGGAGATCCGAGAGGCCCGTGCAGATCAGTTCTTAAATCTCCAGCAAGGAAATATGAGTGTGAGGGAGTATAGTCTCAAATTTAATTCCTTGGCCAGGTATGCTCCTAATGTAGTAGCTACTATGGAGGATAGAGTTCATCGTTTTGTGGACAGATTAGATTCATATCTAGTTAGAGACTGTACAATTACTTCGTTGAATAAAGATATGGATATAGCAAGGATGCAGGCTTTTGCACAAAAATTGGAGGATTAAAGGCAAAGAAGAAGAACACAAGAGTTGGAAACAGGGCATTCTAAGAGGGCCAGATCCATGGGGCAGTTTACACAATCCCAAGGTGAGTTTAGGCCTCGGTTCTCTAACAAACCACCTAGGCCATCATCTTTCTACTCTACAGCTAGTGCTCCACCATGGTTCCAAGGGTTTAGGGGTAATCAGTTTGGGCAAAGAAGTGAAAGCCAAGGCAGTCATCAAGAGCAAGGAAGTACGAGCCAATCAAGGCCTCCAAGACAGCCTTGTAAACAGTGTGGAAGGAATCATCTAGCTACATGCAGGTTTGGGACGGATGTTTGTTTTTGGTGTGGAACACCTTGGCAAAGTAGAGCACATTCTTTCGGTGTAAGGTTCTACAACAAGGGATTCCATGTTTAGAACCCATGCTCTTAGTGTCGAGTCAGGCTATAGTTTCCCTAATGTAAAATGGACAATATAAGTATTGTTATGAACCCTAACTAGGATAACCTAAGAAAAGTTGCTTAGGGTAGGTGAGAGTAATGAACTTACCTATGCATTGCACAAGTAGCTCTTGAAGGGAGTTCTAGGAAGGTGTTCTATACGTATATGTATATGTTTATGTTACTTATGCATGCCATTATAGTATTGTCTACTTGCTATGACTATATGTATGATATGAGTCCTAATGTAGTCTATATGATGAGGTCTTACCTTATATGTATAATGTTGGTCTTATTGACTATATGATGAAGGTCTGACTTTGCATGTATGAAGTTGTCTATATTTGCATTGTTGATCTATGAAGTAAATGATACGTTTGTTGTCTTTTTGGGAGTTTACTTAGTATGTGTGAGGTTATGGGGCTTCACATGTACATTGCACTAGTAGGCTTAGATTGGGGTCGTGAGTAAGGTCTTATGATGTCTTCTGAAGTGAAGTTCAAATATGTATTGTTGACTAATGCCTCTTATGTTGTTATTGGTATTTTTGAGTTGCATTCATGTCTTTGAATAAGTCTTATATGAGGTCTATGCATTATGTGGAGTTATAAGTGAAGTTTGTACTGTCATGATTTGCTATGCCTCTATGTATATGTATATGTGTTTGGTGCTAAGGAAGGTTATGTGAATGTTCACCTTGGTGGCCATAAGGTGATGTTTGAAAGTGGATGGTGGAATGGGACACTATTCATGCATTTCACCAAGTGTCACTAGAGTGTTACTTGGTGATTAATGATTTGAGATAAAAGAAGAAGAATGTTATGAAATGCTAAATGAGCCTTAAATGAACTATGTCACTTTGTGTGATTTTATGAATCGTGTCCATGCTTATATAATGTAAATGAACTATGTTGTTCTTATCGTATCATGGTTTTATGAAGTTTTACTAAAACGCATGATGCATGGTTTTCTAACCAAATGTCCTCTTTAAATACATGTACCTGCATGGTTGCCATACATAGTGAATTGTTGTACTAACACCATTCTTCTTCACCATTTTACAAAAAGTGTAGGTTATGGATTCTTAAAGAATGTCTCTAAGGTGATGGACTTGATATGTGTTTCCTGTCACGACCCGAAAGCACCCCCTAGAAGTTAGGGAAAACCTTGGAATCGTGACCGGGCGTACTTGACCCCTTTGGGGTCTCGTACAAGCCCTCTAACTAGCATTCATAACATAAAGCATGAAAAGTAGTGCGGAATTAAAACTTTTCATGATAATAATAATAAAAGGAGTCTTTTCATAAATACTAAGAAATCTTATCGTCACAAGTCAACTTAAAGACACGACTTAGAATCTTAGGGACACGGCCCTTTACAATAGAGTAAATACATTTTTAAGTCTTAATAAGGAAACTAAGAAACATAAAAACTATGTCCTCGAATATATGAGGACATACTCAAGTCTTGAGAGATAGAATTCCCAAGCTTCAACTTCGATCCTCCAAAGGCTTCCAACCTATACTCATAAGGTATAAAAAGTATGGGGTTAGTACAACAATGTACTAAGTATGGCATATGCAAAAACATGCAAAAAGGGACATTTTAGTAAAGATAGCTTTTTATGCAATTCAAATATAACCTTCATGAATCTAGAAGCAAACCCACATAAGAATCAACAATTAACACTTTATGGCTATCTTACCAAACTTAAAGTAAACAAAAGGAACATTTCAATTAACTTTGCTAAACTTGCAATAAAATTGAATAAAGCATTATAGTGAACATTTTGAATTCTTAAAATGACGACCTTACAGTGAATGGCACGGTCCAAGTCATATGAACTCTTTTTCTTTGAAGTTGCCCTAACCCATGGTTATCTTAAGACTCCCTAAGGTGAGCCAAGAAGGGACTCTCATTACACCTCCCTTCAAAGCACACCAAAGCGACCCTTAAAACTACCAAATCTTAGGCTTACTTCGTTAGAAATCAAATCCACGCCCTTGGCTAACATATGCAAAACACTCATGGAAATATAGGTCATACCATGTGCAATGTGAGAGTAGCATCCCATACTACCACTACCACTTAGTACTCCTAATGGATTCCATTTACTCAAGTACTCCACAATAATCCTCCATAACACTACACCATAGTACTCATTCACACGGATTTCATGAAAGTACTCTTCTCCCATAGTAGGTATAGGTCACACCAAGTGCAATGTGAGAATAGCATCCCATACTACTACTCCCACTCAATGCTCCTACTTGGTAACTAATGTGGATTGAGCACTTCACGACATACATACACAATTTCAACAATACACAAGATAATTAGTTTCAAATCAATTCTTTTGTGGGAGTTAGCTTAAACCGACAAAGACCATGAGAGCTAGACATGGATCCCGATATTAACACCTATACGGATAGAGGGATCCCTTACTTGCCTAGATAAGGTCATGCTTCTTAGCCGTTTCATGGCTGTTCCAATAGCTACACCTATGCGGGCACATAGTTAAGGGATAAGGAGATTACTACTAAGTAACTCACTCTCTACTAACGAGGAGTACTCATCTCAAGAGGTACTTTGGATTACAACATCTCAACTAACGAAGTGCAATCCACCTCCCCTTCATATCCTCTCGGTGCTAGGCATAACTCCACACGGATTTCTCAACATAATAGTCTATCTTAGAAAGCTCACTAGGAATAGAGAGGTTGCTACTAGACACTACATCTCAACTCACGAAGTGTGTCCACCTCAAGATTCCCCTTTTTGCTCAACTTGGCATAATACAATCTTTAAAGAGTGTGTGTGTACATGTGCACACCTTGCATATAAGCATCATTTCATTATCATCAAGTTCTACTCATACTTTAACCTTGATTCATCAAGCTACACACTCTACATACTTCACATAATCATATACTTCATTTAGACATAAACTAGGTCAAACATGCAATTCAAGCTACACAAAACACAATACAAGACCCATTTCTATATATATTCATTTCACATATTAAAACTTCAAGATCACATACTCAAACCATATTAAGTAACATCAAGTTCATCAATTAGCACCGCCACCCATAAGGTGGACCATACCACTCAAATAGCAATTCATAATAAGAATTATACAGTGAGAGCAACTCATCAACAAATCAAACCATCATTATCCATAAGCAATTTATCAATATTTCACCATATGAAGGCCCTTAGGGCAGTAGCTACACCAACATGACAAATACAAGAAGACCCAAGTTCATACCCTACTCAAATCATGCTCACATAACCCATTTTCAAGTCAAAATTGAAGTATGCATAAACAAGAGTTTCATGGAGTTTTAACATCAAAACCATCTATTCAAACCAAGATAAATACATTTAAACCATTTGAACTTAGTTACAAGAAGACCCATAACAGAAATCAAAGTTTAGAAGAAGTTGAGTTTAAAACCCCTTTTAGAAAACCATTTTGGAAGTTGGCTTCTTGAATGGAAAGGTATTCAAGAATGGATACCATACCTTTATGAGAAAGAAACCCACGAATTTGATGAAGAAACAAGTCCCAATCCGTCCTCCTATCCTTCCTTGACTTCTAGCTTCCAAGAGAGTTGAGAGAGTTTTCTTGAGAGAAAGAGAGAGTTGGATCTTGAAGTGAGAGGGTCCTGTCTAGGTCTAGGGTTTAAAACTAGTTTAATATAACCTAAAACCACCAAAATTATACACCTATGTTCTTATTAGACTTGGGGTGTATTTTCATAAAACACCCCAAGTTGGCAGCCTTAAGTCGTGCACTGGCTGGCCTCGTCGACGAGACCTCCTCGACGGACCGTCATGTTCACCACGGACCGTCATGGAGTCCCGTCAAGGAACAATTGGCTCCAAATGGAGCCTGTCCAAGTTTCCACTCTCTGTCACTCGCGATGCCCTGGATCGACGGACCGTCCTGAGTGCGATGGACCGTCGCCATGGTCATCGTGAGCCACTGATGGGCAGACTTTGCCCAAGTCTTGGGCCCTTCATCTAGGGCCCCTTGTTGGTCCTAGGTGGGGTCGTGCCCGGACGTCAAACCCCTAAACTAAGTCGTCTAAGTCTAAGGAACATCCGACACATGTTTCAAGTAAAACGAACACATAAAACTCATCCAAACTCGCCAAGACATACACGTACATTCTAAGGCATACCATCCGAACGTCATGGACGTTTTTGGTCGATTGAACTCCAAACTTAACCAAACTTTGCACACTGTCTAAGGACACCAAACTAACTCCGTTTAACTTAAAATTAACTCAAGAAACAACCATGAGGCTCTAGTTCACCTTAGTTCATTTTGGGGCGTTATATTCTCCCCCACTTGGAATAACATTCGTCCTCGAATGACACTTAAATTTTAAGAACAGCAAGGACTCACTTAGCATCATATAATACACTTACATGATGATCAAAACATCAACAATCAAAGCATCCATTAGCAAGGAGCATCATTTCACACTTTCAACACTTATCAACACAGACTACTTTTGCCAAACTTCACAAAGTCAAAACTCAACCTTAAACTTCTTTTATGGAGGAACTACCTTCTCCAACATTAAACATGCTCATATATAACAATTGTGCACATATTTAAACTTCAATTAAGGCAAGGCAAATTTTTCTCAAATTGCAAATTTTTCACAGTGAATATTCACTGTAACATTGTCAAATATACAAAACTTTCAAAATTCCACTCTTTGAGCAATTTATCAAGATGACATGATCATATGAACTATAAAACCATATATACTCATTTCATAACACAAAAACAACAATAACCAAGATTTGAGACTTACCAAAACCATCAATCCGGATTAATTATCCTTTCTAGCCCCCATCCCATAGGAAGGGTTCTTCTTGGGAGCATTAGGATCAAGGGAAGCTTGATTGACATCTCTCCCCCTTGATTTAAGGTTTGGGTAGTCCCTCATCTTGTGGCCTCTATTACCACATGCAAAACAACCATCTGTTCCGGCAAGACACTTACCCCCATGTTGCTTGCCACAAGTAGGGCACCTAGCCCTTTCATAGGAATGACCACTACCTTGAAAAGATTGATTTGGAGACCTATCCTTGTTTCCCATAGAAGAATCTTGGGGATAAAACCTCTTCTTAGGCCTTTGGTGACTAGAATCATCCGACCTAGGTCTCTTACCCTCTTGCCTTATCTCCCTAATTTTGGACTCCTCAATTTGTTGCACATAAACCATGAGCCTAGAGATATCCATGTCATTAAGAAGCATAGCCGTACGACACTCTTTTTCCACCAAGCTAGACACGCCCATCACAAACTTGTTCATCCTAGCCCTAGGGTTGGCTACCATGTTTGGGGCATACTTAGAGAGTTGGGTGAATTTGAGAGAGTACTCTTGCACACTCATTCCCCCTTGATGGAGGTTCATGAATTCCACCATCTTCTTCTCCCTCCACTCCAAAGGAAAAAATCTATCTAGGAAAGCCTCTTTGAATTCCTCCCAATCAACCGGTCCTCTTTCTAAGGGTCTCTCACCCCTCCATTGCTCATACCACACTTGAGCAACATACTTAAGTTGGTAAGCGGCCAATTCCGCTTTCTCCCTAGGGGTCACACCCATAGCATCTACCACCTTGAAACACTCATCTATGAAGCCTTGTGGATATTCATCCACCTTAGTGCCATGAAAGGTAGGAGGGTTCATCCTCATGAAATCCCGAATCCTAGAAGCGGGAGTACTAGCATTTGGTTGGGGCCTATCTCCTAGGTTAGCTTGGCCCACAAAGTGATTGTTGACAACTTGAGCTTGAGCCGTCATGAGTTGGGTCAAGTTCATTAGGGCAGCCCTCAACTCCGTATTAGTCATATCACCCTCAACAAAAGGAGCTTGAGGCATAGGAGGCACTTGAGGTCCTTGAGGTTCCGGAGGCACTTGAGGTTCTTGAAGAGGAACCTCCTCATTTTCCTCCCCTAAGCCAACAATAGGAACTTGGTCAACATGGGGAAGGACTCTCTCATTTTGTACACCTCCCTCCTCCCTTCTAGCGGTCGATCTTCTCGTATTCATGTCCTAAAAACACAAAAGAAGAGGTTGAGAATAGACACCTTATATAATCAACTCTAAGGCACGATACTAGAATAGAGAAGAAAGTGAAACTTCTAGTATCCTATAGCCTCTTGTCTATGGATGTGTTGCGACTCACACCAATGACCAAGATACTACTAGATGTGGCTTGTGAGACTTTCAGACCTTAAACTATTTCCCAAAACCTTATGCTCTGATACCAAGTCTTGTCACGACCCGAAAGCACCCCCTAGAAGTTAGGGAAAACCTTGGAATCGTGACCGGGCGTACTTGACCCCTTTGGGGTCTCGTACAAGCCCTCTAACTAGCATTCATAACATAAAGCATGAAAAGTAGTGCGGAATTAAAACTTTTCACGATAATAATAATAAAAGGAGTCTTTTCATAAATACTAAGAAATCTTATCGTCACAAGCCAACTTAAAGACACGACTTAGAATCTTAGGGACACGGCCCTTTACAATAAAGTAAATACATTTTTAAGTCTTAATAAGGAAACAAAGAAACATAAAAAAACTATGTCCTCGAATATGTGAGGACATACCCAAGACTTGAGAGGTAGAATTCCCAAGCTCCAACTTCGATCCTCCAAAGGCTTCCAACCTATACTCATAAGGTATAAAAAGTATGGGGTTAGTACAACAATGTACTAAGTATGGCATATGCAAAAACATGCAAAAAGGGACATTTTAATAAAGATAGCTTTTTATGCAATTCAAATATAACCTTTATGAATCTAGAAGTAAACCCACATAAGAATCAAAAATTAACACTTTATGGCTATCTTACCAAACTTAAAGTAAACAAAAGAAACATTTCAATTAACTTTACTAAACTTGCAATAAAATTGAATAAACCATCATAGTGAACATTTTGAATTCTTACAATGAAGACCTTACAGTGAATGGCACGGTCCAAGTTATATGAACTCTTTTTCTTTGAAGTTGCCCTAACCCATGGTTATCCTAAGACTCCCTAAGGTGAGCCAAGAAGGGACTCTCATTACACCTCCCTTCAAAGCACACCAAAGTGACCCTTAAAACTACCAAATCTTAGGCTTACTTTGTTAGAAATCAAATCCACGCCCTTGGCTAATCATATGCAAAACACTCATGGAAATATAGGTCATACCAAGGTCATTGTGAGAGTAGCATCCCATACTACCACTCCCACTTAGTACTCCTAATGGATTCCATTTACTCAAGTACTCCACAATAATCCTCCATAACACTACACCATAGTACTCATTCACACGGATTTCATGAAGGTACTCTTCTCCCATAGTAGGCATAGGTCACACCAAGTGCAATGTGAGAATAGCATCCCATACTACTACTCCCACTCAATGCTCCTACATTGGTAACTAATGTGGATTGAGCACTTCACGACATACATACACAATTTCAACAATACACAAGATAATTAGTTTCAAAACAATTCTTTTGTGGGAGTTAGCTTAACCGACAAAGACCATGAGAGCTAGACATGGAATACCGATATTAACCCCTATCGGATGAGGGATCCTTACTTGCCTAGAGTACTGTCATGCTTCTTAGCGTTTACATGGCTTTTCCAATAGCTACACCTATGCGGGCACATAGTTAAGGGATAAGGAGATTGTTACTAAGTAACTCAGTCTCTACTAACGAGGAGTACTCATCTCAAGAGGTACTTTGGATTACAACATCTCAACTAACGAAGTGCAATCCACCTCCCCTTCATATCCTCTCGGTGCTAGGCATAACTCCACACGGATTTCTCAACATAATAGTCTATCTTAGAAAGCTCACTAGGAAATGGAGAGGTTGTTACTAGACACTACATCTCAACTCACGAAGTGTGTCCACCTCAAGATTTCCCCTTCTTGCTCAACTTGACATAATACAAATCTTAAAAGAGTGTGTGTGTACATGTGCACACCTTGCAAATAAGCATCATTTCATTATCATCAAGTTCTACTCATACTTTAACCTTGATTCATCAAGCTACACACTCTACATACTTCTCATAATCATATACTTCATTTGACATAAACTAGGTCAAACATGCAATTCAAACTACATCAAACACAACACAAGGACCATTTCCAATATATATCTTCATTTCGCATATTAGACCTTCAAGATGACATACTCAAACCATACTAAGTAACATCAAGTTCATCAATTAGCACCGCCACCCACAAGGTGGACCATACCACTCAAATAGCAATTCATAATAAGAATTATACAATGAGAGTAACTCATCAACAAATCAAACCATCATTACCCATAAGCAATTTATCAATATTTCACCATATTAAGGCCCTTAGGGCAGTAGGTACACCAACATGACAAATACAAGAAGACCCAAGTTCATACCCTACTCAAATCATGCTCACATAACCCATTTTCAAGTCAAAAATTGAAGTATGCATAAACAAGAGTTTCATGGAGTTTTAACATCAAAATCATCTATTCAAACCAAGATAAATACATTTAAACCATTAGAACTTAGTTACAAGAAGACCCATAATAGAAATCAAAGTTTAGAAGAAGTTGAGTTTAAATCCCTTTTTGAAAACCATTTTGGAAGTTGGCTTATTGAATGGAAAGGTATTCAAGAATGGATACCATACCTTTATGAGAAAGAAACCCACGAATTTGATGAAGAAACAAGTCCCAATCCGTCCTCCTATCCTTCCTTGACTTCTAGCTTCCAAGAGAGTTGAGAGAGTTTTCTTGAGAGAAAGAGAGTGTTGGATCTTGAAGTGAGGGGGTCTTGTCTAGGTCTAGGGTTTAAAACTAGTTTAATATAACCTAAAAACACCAAAATTATACACCTAGGGTCTTATAAGACTTGGGGTGTATTTACATAAAACACCCCAAGTTGGCAGCCTTAAGTTGTGCACTGGCAGGCCTCGTCGATGAGACCTCCTCGACGGACCGTCACGTTCACCACAGACCGTCATGGGGTCCCGTCGAGGAACACTTGGCTCCAACTAGAGCCTGTCCAAATTCCCCTCTCTGTCACTCACGACACCCTGGATCGACGGACCGTCCTGAGTGCGACGAACCGTCGCCATGGTCGTCGTGAGCCACTGATGGGCAGACTTTCCCCAAGTCTTGGGCCCTTCATCTAGGGCCCCTTGTGGGTCCTAGGTGGGGTCGTGCCCGAACGTCAAACCCCTAAACTAAGTCGTCTAGGTCTAAGTAACATCCGACGCATGTTTCAAGTAAAACGAACACATAAAACTCATCCAAACTCGCCAAGACATACAAGTACATTCTAAGGCATACCATCCGAACGTCATGGACGTTTTTGGTCGATTGAACTCCATACTTAACCAAACTTTGCACACTGCCTAAGGACACCAAACAAACTCCGTTTAACTTAAAATTAACTCAAGAAACAACCATGAGGCTCTAGTTCACCTTAGTTCATCTTGGGGCGTTATAAGAAAAGTCAATGAGCTTTCCAAATTTGGATTAGGAAAGTGAGTGAGCTTTCCAGATTAGGAATAGGAAGCTTATGCCATGAGAATAACATACATCATCATACTTTTCACATTTGCAAACAGCACATAACATTTACACGTAGCATATATCATATAGCTTACAACACACTTTGTATGTAGCACATAACTCCTGTAATATCATTCATTCATATGCCATGAGACCTCGAAATCATGGACTTAACATTAAGACATCCCAGAAATGAGGGCTCAACAGATGGGACCTCAACTAGAGAGTCTTCATTACCAAACACAGAGTCTGCTTCGTTCATTTATACGTACTCCATTTCATTTCGTTAATAGGCCAGTGTAAACACCAACTATACCTAGGATGTAGTTTAAGACTTTCATTAGGTTCGTTGTGCAATGACCAAGAATGACCTAATGTCATTACCTTTTGATTATCCTATTCTAACACCTTTGGTATCATTCATTTCATTATGTGCTTCATTTGAGGCTGACCTATTCATTCATTGGGAACTTTAACTTTAACCGACATAGATCATGTGAGCATCATGAAATCCAGTGTCTCCCTCTCACCGAAAAGAGGTGGAATCACCGGCCAAGGTGACCCAAAACATGCTAGCGTACATGGGAATTTAACCCCGCCAGATCCCTATATTGGCAGTATAGGTTCGAAGACCAGGAGATATAAGGAGACCCTACCTGGCAAGCCGGACAGTCTCATCTCATGAGAGTTACGTGAACCTCCGCCCTTCCCGAAAGAAGGCATCACCGCTCATAGCTAGTCTATCGGTGCTTAGTATAAAGTTCCATTACATTCAACTCATACGTCATGGAAGCTGGCTTCTAGTATGAGGACATCATAGCTCAATAGATGATTTCTCATCTCATCATTAGTATTAAGTGTGTTAATCTCAATACTTTTATTAGAGTGTTCATAGAGACTGGTCTCTTCATTAACTTTACACTCTCATAGGTGAGTACGTTTTGGTAACAATTACTTAGGCTCATTTGAGATTGTTCTCATCTTTTACATTAGCCTCATATCATGTTGTCACCACATTCATTAACATTAGCACAATTGCTCTTCATAATTACTCACCCCATTTTACGTGAAAGTTCATTTCACCATATGCCATGTACTTGGCCATTTGCGTATTTCACGCTCTTACTTAACCCTTCTAGGGTTTCTTCGTTTCTTTACATACATCTTAGGTTCACTTATTTTTAATCGTATGCTAGACTTATGGGTCTATACGTACAAGACATGAGGCTTCATTCATAGTTCGTTAAGTGACTCAAATCTTCCTAAGATTATATAGTACAAGACTTATGTATCTTGTATATATGCCAAGATTTCGATTTTAATCTATGTAGGTGGCATTATTCTTTAACATTTAATTCACGTATGACTTATGTATCAATACGGAAATTTGGGCAAGGGAACCCAAGTTCGAATCCCGTGGACAATACTTACATTTTTCCTTGACTTTATTTTTAGTCTTCATGATATTGGGACCCTAGGTCGAACCCCAACATCAACATTTCTTTTTAGTTCCTCTTCTCTAGAACTTCTCTCCTTTGCCCGAGGGGTTGTGGGTTCGAACCTCCACATCACCCTCTTATTTTCCCATTTATTTTCCTTGTCCATTTCGGCTTAACCAGGAGGTTGTGGGATCAAACCCCCACAGCCTCTCTTTATTTATTTTTTCTTTATTTCACTTGGGACTTAGAGGTTGTGGGTTCGAACCCCCACAGTCTCCTTATTTTAATTTTTATTTAAAAGTTAACTACTTAAGTGTTGGCAGTGAGGTTGTGGGATCGAGCCCCCACAGCCTCACTTTATTTTCTTTCTAATTTCTCTCTTTGTCTCCTTCTTCAACCAAGAGGTGGTAGGTTCGAATCCCACTCCTCCCATTATTTTTATTAATTTAAAATTCCCCTCTTACTCTCTTGTTTGACCGAGAGGTTGTGGGTTCGAATCCCACACCTTCTTTTTTTTCCAGCTTTCATGTAGTGAGGTCGTGGGTTCAATTCCCACTGACCTCACATATTTTAAATATATTTTTAAACCTCTCAACCTTAAGTATTCTGGCCGAAAATTCCATCACCAAGTGCTGGAAATTTTATTAAATTTTCTAGCCTTTATTTAACAACATTCATACGTTCGTTTTGAGGTACTTTAATGATTCGTTGAACACACTCTTATGTGTAGATTCATTGTTGATTTAGCTTAGATTTTTCCACTTATGATCAGCCACCTTACACTTCATTTAACATCACAATTTACACACCTTATGCACAATAATTTCAATCATCAAACAAGCCATTTTAAGACTTCAAAACGGAGAACAACAACAAACATTTTACACATTGCACCACATCATTTTCGGTTGATATCATTGAACATGCTTGCTATTTACAAACATAAAATCACAAGGAACATCATATTTCACACTTAGCTACCAGCAACCATACCAACAACATGATTTCTAAACTAATTTAGATTGAAATCGGAAGGAGACTAGGGACAAGGAGTTCAACATTCAAGGGGACAGCCCTAGTTTCATATGTCGACTTTTGTTGAAAGAAATTCCTCTTGGAGAAAGGATTCCAAGAGAGAAAACCCATACCTTGTTGTAGATTTCCACACCTTCCAAGTGCTGCCAAACTCCTCGCCTAAACCTTCAACACAAACCCGTCGAGAAGATGATGCAAAATTTTCGTTTCTTAAGTTAGCTTGCTTGCTTGTATATTTTTTTGTAAGTTCTTTGAGTTTAGAGAACTTTTGATTGCTTTCTAATGTTTTTATCTTCTGTTTTTGCAGCCAAGAAAAATTATTTGGATGAGAGAGAGAGAGATTTAGGCTAGAGGGAGAGAGATAGTGTGAGATAGTGCATCTTAAAACTAGGATAGTTGGCAAGACTTAGTCAATTAAAAAAAAACATTAATTAATAAGTAAATAAATAATAAATAATAAACAAATCTGATTTTCCTTTTTACATCATCCATTAATTATAAATTTATTAAATTAATTCACCAATAATAAAAAAAAATCATATTAAATCCTTGCTCCCACCTAGGTTCGAACCAGGGTGGAGCAAGACTTCATTTCAAGAGACCAATTTCGTCTCTCTCTCCCCAAATTGCCCCTCCACTTTATTAAATAATTAATTAATTATATATTTAGGGTAATTACGATATGACCCCTAGCCTGGTAAAAGACCATTTTACCCTTAGACCCTCAAACCTTAAAATTTCTTCTTTTTAAGTCCGGTAAAGACTCCTTCGATTAAATTTTCATTTTCGAGAGCCTTACTTGGTTCGTTCCAACCTTTCCAAGTTCAACTAACTCCCCAAGTTAGTTGGCATTGTCGTAGTAAGGGTTCTGAGGTCTGGTTCTACGCGTATCAATCTGTGTGAACCTTGGTCTAATCGCAAGCATTCTTGACACCTTAAACATTTAGCTTATTCATTTTTTTAGGGTTGTTACATTATCCCCCCCTTAGGAACATTCGTCCCCGAATGACACTACTCTTTTCTAACAATAAGTATGTCATCTATAGAATGTACACATACGTAGGTACTTCAATACTTCCATGGGTGAATATCTTATTCACATCTTAACATGATGGTACACATCCTTGAAACCTACTAGTAGCTTCACATTAATAGACTAAGGAATTCTTCCCTAAACTAGTCTCATCACAGCATACATCATAAGTCAACATAAAAGTCATATAAATCAGCAACCAACATGATGACTTCAAACATATTAACCTCATACTAGGGCATAAACACCATACACAGTCAAATATATGAAAGGCTAATTAAGGATACGCACCTGAGGCTTCATCAGAAGTGCCTTCCCCTGCACCCCTAGACTTGAGTGCGAAGAATCGTTGCTTTCTTGGAGCCTCTTTATTTGGGCCATTAGTCTGAACTCTCTCCTTCCCTTGTTCTTGACTTCTTCCATTTGGACAATCCTTCACCATGTGTCCCGGTTTTCCACAGCTGTAACAAGCGTTAAATCCCATCATACACTCTCCTCCATGCTGTCTGCCACACTTCCTGCAAGGTTGCCTTTCCTTAGGTGTATATACTTCATTGTTTCTCTTATCTCTGGACTCGGAATCCCTATCATAGAGACCACTGGTTGAACTTGACTCCCTTTGGTGGGAGAGTCCCTTCTTAAGCCTTGGCTGCTCACGGACGCCAAAGTTGTTTCTATGGCCTCCGTGGCTGGGACCTGCCTGATCTTGAGGCCTAGGCCTCCTAACATCACGAATACCCCTCTTTCTACGGCTGTCCTCCACCTGCTGTACATGCACCATCAACCTGGAAAGGTCCATATTATAATGGAGCATCGTAGACCGATATTTCTCCTCCAGGTCTCCATTGATTCCTATGAGGAACCTACTCATTTCATCCCTGCTGTTCGAAACCAGGGAAGTAGCATACCTGGATAATTCAACAAGCCTCAGTACTCTCCTCAATCTTGCTATTAAATACTAAGGAAAGTAATATACATGGATAGCTTAACAAACTTCAGGGAATACTCCCTGACTGTCATGGATCCTTGTTTAAGGTTGATGAACTCTTCAACCTTGGCTTCCCTCATCTCCCTGGGAAAGAACCTCTACAGAAATGTTGTCTTGAACAACTCCCAAGTTACTGGCACTCCACCTAAGACACGGCTATCTTGCCACATCTTGCACCAAGTTTGTGCAACATCCTTGAGCTGATAGGAAGCCAGCTCAGCCTTCTCAATATCAGTGGCCCCCATAGCCACCAGGATCTTATGCACCTCATCTACAAACTCTTGAGGATCCTCCGATGTCTTATCCCCTGTGAATATGGGAGGGTTCATCCTCGTGAAATCTCGTAGTATGTCAGCCATGCTGCGAACCGGTGGGTTCTCCCTCTGAACATCCTGCCGGCTGACTTGGGCAGTCATAGCCTGAGCCTGCATCGTGATGGACTGTGCCATCTGGGCCAAAGATTCCCTCACCTCAGCATCAGTCAACCCAGCTGGGTTAACCGGCATGGCCACTATTTCAGCTGGGGCCTGGGGTGGAACTCGATTGCCCCCAGCAGCTGCCCCCTTCCTCCTCTGACCAATAGCCCTCCTAGGTTTCATTCTCTGAAAAACAATAGGGGTTGATGTTAGACAAAATCATAACACCAAGAACTCAGACATTAGGAAAAGCACGATAAGATTAGAAGAAGGGAAATTTTCCTACGCATCATGCAGTCTCCAATTCAGGATAGTGGTGCACTTCACTACCATGACTTAGAAACTACTCAATGTGGTTGATGTGAACTCGTTATTCTCGGAATTTAACCTAGTGCTCTGATACCAACTTTGTCACGACTGGAATCTAGACCCCAGACGAGACCGGCGTCGTTGACCTCTCAGAGGTCGCAGACAAGCCTACTTACGTCATTCTTACTTTACATAGGTTAATTTTAGCGGAAAATTTGAAACTTTTTGTTTCTAAATATTGCTTACTAAACATTTCTAATACATTCGTAATTTGTTCACTATCAACCATCTAACATTAAGAGATAATCAAATGAAAGGAATAGTTCAATAAATCTTAATTGTATAATTGCCAAAACGGTCCAATACAAAGTGTGAATCAAAACAGGAAAGAAACGCTAGTGGAACATGCTCCACTAGCTCAACTCTAAAACTAAGCTGGAATGTAAAACAATAGCATCCTCGAAAGCATGAGGACCTACCAAACTCCGGATGAATGCTGACGTCCGGATAGCTGCAACAATGATCCTGTAGCTCTATCGCCCACCTGTGCCTGCACCTAAAATGGTATAGATGTATAGGGTTAGTACACACTTATACTAAGTATGGGTATATGCAAGCACACACCAAGGACATGCATGAGAAAGAATAGCTCTTTCCTAACGACATGATTTTTGGAAGTCAAGTCAGTGGACTTGCCAAATTGAGATTAGGAGGTTCCCAAATTTGGATTAGAAAAGTCAATGAGCTTTCCAAATTTGGATTAGGAAAGTCAGTGAGCTTTCCAGATTAGGAATAGGAAGCTTATGCCATGAGAATAACATACATCATCATACTTTTCACATTTGCAAACAGCACATAACATTTACACGTAGCACATATCATATAGCTTACAACACACTTTGTATGTAGCACATAAATCCTTTAATATCATTCATTCATATGCGATGAGACCTCAGAATCATGGACTTAACATTAAGACATCCTAGAAATGAGGGCTCAACAGATGGGACCTCAACTAGAGAGTCTTCATTACCAAACACAGAGTCTGCTTCGTTCATTCATACGTACTCCATTTCATTTCGTTCATAGGTCAGTGTAAACACCAACTATACCTAGGATGTAGTTTAAGTCTTTCATTAGGTTCGTTGTGCAATGACCAAGAATGACCTAATGTCATTACTTGAATCTAACTCACCTTTTGATTATCCTATTCTAACACCTTTGGTATCATTCATTTCATTATGTGCTTCATTTGAGGCTGACCTCATTCATTCATTGGGAACTTTAACTTTAACCGATATAGATCATGTGAGCATCATGAAATCCAGTGTCTCCCCCACACCGAAAAGAGGTGGAATCACCGGCCAAGGTGACCCAAAACATGCTAGCATACATGAGAATTTAACCCCGCCAGATCCCAATATTGGCAGTATAGGTTAGAAGACCAGGAGATATAAGGAGACCCATACCCGGCAAGCCGGACAGTCTCATATCATGAGAGTTACGTGAACCTCCTCCCTTCCCGAAAGAAGGCATCACCGCTCATAGCTAGTCTATCGGTGCTTAGTATAAAGTTCCATTACATTCAACTCATACGTCATGGAAGCTGGCTTCTAGTATGAGGACATCATAGCTCAATAGATGATTTCTCATCTCATCATTAGTATTAAGTGTGTTAATCTCAATACTTTTATTAGAGTGTTCATAGAGACTGGTCTCTTCATTAACTTTACACTTCCATAGGTGAGTACGTTTTGGTAACAATTACTTAGGCTCATTTGAGATTGTTCTCATCTTTTACATTAGCCTCATATCGTGTTGTCACCACATTCATTAACATTAGCACAATTGCTCTTCATAATTACTCACCCCATTTTACGTGAAAGTTCATTTCATCATATGCCATGTACTTGGCCATTTACGTATTTCACGCTCTTACTTAACCCTTCTAGGGTTTCTTCGTTTCTTTACATACATCTTAGGTTCACTTATTTTTAATCGTATGCTAGACTTATGGGTCTATACATACAAGCCATGAGGCTTCATTCATAGTTCGTTAAGTGACTCAAATCTTCCTAAGATTATGTAGTACAAGACTTATGTATCTTTTATATATGCCAAGATTTCGATTTTAATCTAAGTAGGTGGCATTATTCTTTAACATTTAATTCACGTATGACTTATGTATCAATACAGAAATTTGGGCAAGGGAACCCAAGTTCGAATCCCGTGGACAATACTTACATTTTTCCTTGACTTTATTTTTAGTCTTCATGATATTGGGACCCTAGGTCGAACCCCAACATCAACATTTCTTTTTAGTTCCTTTTCTGTTGAACTTCTCTCCTTTGGCCGAGGGGTTGTGGGTTCGAACCCCCACATCACCCTCTTATTTTCCCATTTATTTTCCTTGTCCATTTCGGCTTAACCAGGAGGTTGTGGGATCAAACCCCCACAGCCTCTCTTTATTTATTTTTTCTTTATTTCGCTTGGGACTTAGAGGTTGTGGGTTCGAACCCCCACAGCCTCCTTATTTTAATTTTCATTTAAAAGTTAACTACTTAAGTGTTGGCAGTGAGGTTGTGGGATCGAGCCCCCACAGCCACACTTTATTTTCTTTTTAATTTATCTCTTTGTCTCCTTCTTCAACCAAGAGGTGGTGGGTTCGAATCCCACTCCTCCCATTATTTTTATTTATTTAAAATTCCCCTCTTACTCTCTTGTTTGACCGAGAGGTTGTGGGTTCGAATCCCACACCTCATTTTTTTTTTCCAGCTTTCATGTAGTGAGGTCTTGGGTTCAATCCCCACTGACCTCACATATTTTAAATATATTTTTAAACCTCTCAACCTTAAGTATTCTGGCCGAAAATTCCATCACCAAGTGCTGGAAATTTTATTAAATTTTCTAGCATTTATTTAACAACATTCATACGTTCATTTTGAGGTACTTTCATGATTCGTTGAACACACTCTTATGTGTAGTTTCATTGTTGATTTAGCTTAGATTTTTCCACTTATGATCAGCCACCTTACACTTCATTTAACATCACAATTTACACACCTTATGCACAATAATTTCAATCATCAAACAAGCCATTTTAAGACTTCAAAACGGAGAACAACAACAAACATTTTACACATTGCACCACATCATTTTCGGTTGATATCATTGAACATGCTTGCTATTTCCAAACATAAAATCACAAGGAACATCATATTTCACACTTAGCTACCAGCAACCATACCAACAACATGATTTCTAAACTAATTTAGATTGAAATCGGAAGGAGACTAGGGACAAGGAGTTCAACATTCAAGGGGACAGCCCTAGTTTCATATGTCGACTTTTGTAGAAAGAAATTCCTCTTGGAGAAAGGATTCCAAGAGAGAAAACCCATACCTTTTTGTAGCTTTCCACACCTTCCAAGTGCTGCCAAACTCCTCCCCTAAACCTTAAACACAAACCCGTCGAGAAGATGATGCAAACTTTTCGTTTCTTAAGTTAGCTTGCTTGCTTGTATATCTTTTTTGTAAGTTCTTTGAGTTTAGAGAACTTTTGATTGCTTTCTAATGTTTTTATCTTCTATTTTTGTAGCCAAGAAAAATTATTTGGATGAGAGAGAGAGAGAGAGATTTAGGCTAGAGGGAGAGAGATAGTGTGAGATAGTGCATCTTAAAACTAGGATAGTTGGCAAGACTTAGTCAATTTAAAAAAAACATTAATTAATAAGTAAATAAATAATAAATAATAAACAAATCTGATTTTCCTTTTTATATCATCGATTAATTATAAATTTATTAAATTAATTCACCAATAATAAAAAAAAATCATATTAAATCCTTGCTCCCACCTAGGTTCGAACCCGGGTGGAGCAAGACTTCATTTCAAGAGACCAATTTCGTCTCTCTCTCCCCAAATTGCCCCTCCACTTTATTAAATAATTAATTAATTATATATTTAGGGTAATTACGATACTACCCCTAGCCTGGTAAAAGACCATTTTACCCTTAGACCCTCAAAACTTAAAATTTCTTCTTTTTAAGTCCGGTAAAGACTCCTTCGATTAAATTTTCATTTTCGAGAGCCTTACTTGGTTCGTTCCAACCTTTCCAAGTTTAACTAACTCCCCAAGTTAGTTGGCTTGGTCGTAGTAAGGGTTCTGAGGTCTGGTTCTACGCGTATCAATATGTGTGAACCTTGGTCTAATCGCAAGCATTCTTGACACCTTAAATATTTAGCTTATTCATTTTTTTAGGGTTGTTACAATGACTAATTCTTTTCGCTTTTTGGCGGTCAAGACTACATATTCGGCAGAGGACTATGCCAAGCTTTACATTAATGAAATTGTGAGGTTGCATGGGGTTCCTTTGTCTATCATCTCAGATAGAGGTCCTCAATTTACCTCTCATTTATGGAAGTCGTTTCAGAAGGGTTTTGGTACTCAAATTAACCTTAGCACAACATTTCATCCGCAGACGGATGGACAGGCAGAGCGTACTATTCAGACCCTAGAGGATATTTTGAGAGCTTGTATGATCGATTTCAAAGGTAATTGGGATGATCATCTTCCTCTAATTGAGTTTGCCTACAACAATAGCTACCATTCCAGCATTCAGATGGCCCCTTATGAGGCTTTGTATGAGCATAGATGTAGGTCTCCTGTTGGTTGGTTTGAAGTAGGTGAAGCAGCTTTGATAGGGCCAGATTCAATCCTTTATGCTATGGAGAAAGTGCAACTCATTAGAGATAGACTTAAGACAGCCCAGAGTCGTCAGAAATCTTATGCATATGTAAGGAGAAGGGAACTAGAGTTCCAAGTTGATGATTGGTTTTTTCTGAAAGTCTCTCCTATGAAAGGGGTGATGATATTTGGCAATAAAGGGAAGCTCTGTCCTAGATATGTACGCCCATACAAGATCTTGAAAAGGGTTGGCAAGGTGGCATATGAGTTAGAGTTACCAGCAGAATTTGTAGCAGTGCATCCGGTCTTCCACTTCTCACTCTTGAAGAAGTGTGTGGGTGACCCAGCCTCTATAGTGCCATTAGAGAGTGTGGCGGTGAAATATAGTCTTTCTTATGAGGATGTACCAGTTGAGATTCTTGACCGTCAGGTTAGAAAGTTGAGAAACAAAGAAGTCGCTTCAGTCAAGGTTTTGTGGAGGAGTGAGTCCGTAGAGGGAGCTACTTGCTAAGCAGAAGCAGCCATGAAATCCAAGTATCCTCACCTCTTTCCTTACGATTCCACTCCAGCTTGACGTAATAGTTCCTCTTCAGTTTTTCAGTCATTCATGCGTAAATTCAGTCTTAGAATCATGTTCCCTCAGTTTGTACTTGCATTTTCAGCATATTTGCATGTTCTCAGAACTCAATTCATTCAAAAACTCAGTTCTCAGTGTTTAGAAGTAGAGTTTGCAGCTCTGTCCCTTTATTCCAGCTAGTTTAGTCTTCATTCAAGGATGAATGTTCCTAAGGGGGAGATAATGTAACACCCCGTAGCCAAACCAGACCAAAAACCAGCTTTTCAGAAAAAGCTACAGGTGCAACCAACGGTGGCATCGACGGACCGTAGCCTGACCCATGGTCCATCCTGCACATCCGTTGATGGGGTCAGAAACTCCCAAAAATCTCAGCCCAGGAAAATTGGTCAAGTCTTGGTTGACGGACGGACCTACGGTCCGTAGTCCGTGACCGTAGATCGAAACCCCAAACACCCACTCTCTGACAAGAGCCACGGATGACCAAAATGGTTCGTAGGTGGACCCACGGTCAATAGGTTGACCCACAGTCCGTAGGTCTGACCGTAGGTGGGAACTAGCAGACAGTTAAGGGGGAAATGCAGTTGGTTCAACTTCAAATGTTCATACCTCTTATCACAAATTTAATTAGGTGTCCTATGACCTAACCACAGATATATAACTAAATTATCTTTCCACATCCGCCGACCTTGAAACATTTAAACCTCCGAGCAAAAAGTTATGCCCGTTTTAGTAAAGACCTGTCGAATAGGCCCAACCTGTGGACCAAACGACGAACCGTCGATTGAACGACGGACCGTCGATTGAACGACGGACCGTCTGTCCAGGTTGTCGCTTGGTCTGACAGCAACTTACCCAGGGGTCTTTTGGTCTTTTTCCACTTCGTTTAAATCTTAAGATACATCGTTTTGACACTAAATCATCATTTTAGTCAATTTAAGCCTAGAAACATAACTAAAACTTACCTAAGTCAAAATCATTAATCAAAAGTTAAAATATTAGAAGCAAGAAAGGAGAAAAAACTCAAGAACCCTAGTTCAAGAACGCAACAAGTTTCCAGCAGTTCCAGCCATGAAATCGAGGTATTTTTCCGAGAATTTCATCACCAGGTATGTGGGATTTTACTAGTGGGTTCCTTTCACCCATTGGGTCCCTAGTTTTCAGTCAGATTCTTGATTCTCTTATCATGATTAAACCTAGGGTTTCTAGAACTTTGATAGAACTTCATGAATTTATTAAATATAAGTTCCAAATCAGATTATCATATTATTACTCAGATTATAGCATGAATTTCAGAACCCTAGCTTCCTTATCCTTTAGTTCTTGAATTACACATGATAGGTCGGATATTTCAGTTATTCAGTTATACATGCCTCAGTTTTAATGCATCATTATTAGTTTAACTGTTGCATTCTCAGTTTACATGATCAATTTTGAGCTATCCAATATTTACAGAAATTTAGACATAATCAGTTAACTACATAAATCAATGGTAGTAGCATAATACCGAGTTGGACTAGGGTTCAGCGTACCCAATTAGTCCCAGAACTACTAGCCAAGTAGGTTGTAAGTCCCCTCTGTGGGCAATCAGTTTAGTGATCACGCCAGCATGCCTTTATACCTTTGGCAGGGTATATTGGGTCCTTTCGATGGGGCGTATACATCGGACTCCACATTTAGCTCATGTGGTTTTATTATCGGTTATTAATAGCATCCAAAGTTCAGTCAAACTCTCTTGCATTGACCATTTATTAGTATATTCAGTATTCAGTTTCAGCATGTTATAAATTGGTCATTCCATTTAGTTATCTCAGAATACAGTGTATCATGTTCAGATTATTATACTTGTTTTTTGTGCTTGTTCAGTTATATTTTATTTCGACTTTACTCAATCCTACATGCTCAGTACCTTTAAGTACTGCCGCATATGTGCGCTACATCTTCTCGTGATGTAGTTTCAGGTTCTTTGCATCCAAATTACGCTTAGATCGATTTCCGATCTCCAGTTCAGCAGATTCAGTGGTGAGTCCTCATTCTCCGAGGACAATAGTTTTGAGTTTCATTTCAGTCTTTTAGTCATTTAGTTTCAGTTTTTGCTAGATTTAGCTGGGGCTGGTCCCAGTATTTCTAGTCCAGTTTAGAGGCTATTATCAGACATAGTTAGTTTCAGCTTAGCGTTGAGTTGATAATTTCTTTGTATCAAACTCATCATATTTCATATATTTCAGTTTTAGCAAATGGGTATTCCCCATATTTTCATTTTAAGTATGATTTAGCTTCTACAACAGTTTATATTTTTTTAGTATGCTCACGATCATGCCAACAGGGTTAGCTTGGGATCACTTGTGGTCCTAGGTTCCCTGTCCGCGTCTCGGGGGTAGCTCGGGGTGTGACATCATGAGTATAACTTGGATGACCCAACCTATTGCATTAGCGTAGGGGTCTTTTCCTTATTGTACATATCCACTCATTGAGCTTAAACTCCCTTTTTAATATATTAAAGCCTTTATTTATCATTAGTTCATAAAGTAAGTAGGCCTTTTGGGACATGCTCCCTCATACATTATATAGCTCAAAGGTTTCTAAGATGAGAATCTACATTCATCAAAGAACCTATATTATGTGAGAACGTACTTTCACATAATTCTACCATTCATACATTCATATGTGTGTGCGTTCGTATGTGAGATCTACCTAAACATAAACACCACTAGTAACACATGTTCATAACTTCATTAATCATATACTTTGCATGCATAATAATAGGTAATGATGTATAGGAGAACTATACTTTGCTTAATCATCACGAATCTATCCTATTCATAGACATGCTTGAAGTGTGTGTACATTGGTCAACATGATCACATAATAGACATAGGATGGTATTGAGGAAGCCACCTTCAAAGATCACAAAACATGTACAACATTCCTCAAGTCTTAAGTCATACACATAGAGAATTAAGGACTCTAAAAACACACTCACATTACATCATAGGAGACAAGAGCATATTCAACATTAGAATAGAGGAATCCTAGCACTACTTTGATCACATATTCATATAAGGTTCATATAGGTACGGGTCACGCTACAAGAATGTTCATCATCATTATCCATATAGAACACACTTAACCCCAACATGTTCATCACACATACACAACATTATCCACACACCTAGAGCATACAACTAGTATGGAAGACTATACATATAACTTCACATAACATCAATTCACTTAGACATGATATTAAAATCAAGGCTACATCCTTCAACTTCCAAAGCATGGAAATAATCATATCAATTCATCTTAAGTATAGTGCCTTCAAGGCCATGATCATATCACAAACATGTATGAGAATGTAAACACCGCCACCATAAGTGGACCATACCAAGCATCACAATTCAATTTACATTCTATGCTAATAAGAGAAAATAGGTCAACTTACGAAATCTCCAAGCTAATTATCATCTTGATCAATTCACCATAATTCATAATAAATTGATATAGATAGGACTAGCACTAATCAATATACTATAATCTAATAACAATTGAATCATAATCTAATCAAGATCAGAAGACCCATAACGTATCATAATTTGAGAGGATAAAGAGATCATGGGTTCTTCATGGAATTGGATTGAAAATCATGTTAAAACCATAGATTAATCATATAATCATCATTAGAATGCTTTTGAAATCACTTTAACAATGAACCCATCGCTAGATAGAAAGATGAGATTTTTGACTTAGAATCATGTTTGAAAAAGCATTGAAAGGACTCCTTAGATGAAAAGTTAAATAAGTATGAAAGATTACCATACCTTCTAAATTAGAAAGCCCACAAAAATCTGAGAAGAAATCTCCAAGAATGCACCTCCATAGGTTGTTCTTGAGTTTGGTCTCCAATGGAGGTTTGAGAGAATTTGGAAGAGAAGAAAGTTTTGGAGATTTTGATTTCTTAATGGGTGTTGGGATTCTCACTTGGAAAAGGGGTTAAATAGGACATAACAACAGTTTATAAAGGACTCCCAAAGTTACCAAAACACCCAATACTTAATTGGACATTTAGACATATCATACTTGACTTTAAAACAACGCAACCAAATTTGGGAAGTGGCTACGCGTCGCGGAAGCAGCTCCCAATTTTGCCTCACCAAATTTTTAAGGCAGTGAGACTTGTGTATATAGCGTGACAAACAGGAAGACCAAGTGCCAGGCGCGCGACGCCTGGTGGCCTTCACTTCTTGGTTCTGCACGCGTCCATTTCGCACCTTCCTTGTCCAACATTTGGGTCCTTCTTAGGGGCCCTTAAGGTGGTCCTCGGGGAGTCGTACCCGGATATTTTGACCCTTAACATGTCTAGTAAGATACTAGGGTCAACTACACTGTTTGTCAACTCCAAACTACACATAAAAACAAGGCAACCATACAAGGACACACTAGTACATCTAAAGACAAACTTTTAAACGTCTTGGAGGATGGACCTCCAAACCTCTTCAAATCAACTGTACATGCTGTAAAACACTTTATTTACATGTTAATAACCTTTTTAGACATATGTGAGTCTTGAGCTACCTTAATTCATTTTAAGGGTCTTGACATTACCAAGCTTGGAGTATACTTAGACAAAAGGGTGAATTTCAAAGAGTACTTCTTAACACCCATATAACCTTGCTTTAGATTAATAAATTCTCTCAATTTTGCTTCCCTCAACTCCCAGGGAAAAAACTATCTAGAAATTCCGACTTAATAATTTCCCACTCTCAACAGCCTACTATCCTTCCACTGCTCATACAAAATTTGTGCAACATCTTTCAACTGATGCCAGCTAGCTCCACCTTCTTAATGGAGGAAACTCCCATGATTGCAAGAACCTTATAAATCTCCTATATGAACCCATTTGTATCTTTTTCCACCTTGGAGCAACAGATTCCAGGAGGCTCATTCTCAAGAACTCTCTTACCCTAGTAGCACCCATTTCTCTTATAGGATTGGCCAGAGCCACCACCTCTCTATTAGCTTGCGCCTTCAAGGCTTGTGCCGATAGTTGCATAGAATCCCTAAGCTCGTCAAGAGTATCATTCCCTATTAAAGGGTCATTTGGAACTTGAGGAGGTACTTGGTGTTGATCTTGAGGAGGATCTTCATTTGGAACTTGGGGAGGAATCTCTTGCTCCCCTTCACCTTCCTCAACTATTCTACAATAGCTCTAGTATTTGCCATTACCTGAAAAATCATAGGCAAACATTAGAATAAATACCTACTAGAGCTAAACCTCTATGTCACGACTAAGAGAATGAAGAAGTGAGATTGTTCCTAAACATCCAATAGCCTCTAATTGATGAAACGTGTCGCGACTCACACCCATGAACAAGACTCTACTTTTATGTGGTTTGAGACATCCTAAGACCATTTCACAACCTTATGGTTTAATACCAAGTTTGACATGACTCGAGAGCACCCCCAAGTCGTAACATGGTGTAATCGACCTTTAAGAGGTCTATACAAGCCCTTAGCATTCATTTCAAAACAACAAAGAAAATATGGAAGAATTTAAAACTTTCTTTAAGACATCTGAAAAATTATTTCATAAAAGCGGAAGTCTTTCTAGCATTATTGTCTCAAACAATCTGTGAATGACATGAATAAAGTATTGGGTTGCAGCGTACATAAATTCTAAAAACATAATGAAAGACATAAAAGGAACATAAAGGTATGTCCTCGAAGATATGAGGACTCACCACCTCTTCACTTCTTCAAAGTCCTTGAAGTTCTACCCTCCAATAGCAACTCAAAGCTCCAACCCTACATTTGGTTAGAATGTAGGCAATATGAATTAGTACAAAAGTACTAAGTAGGAAAGCTAACATAACATCATAAGAGCATCTCAAATGGTTAGTCAACATAAGACATAAGCATAAGATATATTAACATAATCAAAACATAACAAGTTAACTTTAGGCATATATAAGTTCATTCTTCAAAAATTAGTTCTTTATACTTAAGTGAACTACTTAACCAACCACCTCCAAGTATACTTGTGTAATACTAATATAATATCCCATAATAATACCTTTGCTAAGTACCTTTCTTTGGTCATTCTTGATCATAGTCCACCTTCGAAATTCAGGCCTAGGTTTTCATGATATAGGAGCACTATAACCTTAAGTCACCTCCAAGCACCCTTGTGAAATGTATGTGAGTCATCCTATAATACCACAAACATTAAGCATGTTTTGAAGTCACCCTATTAATTTACGTCAAGTCTAGGTGTCATTATAAACCTACTTCATATTAACAAGGAGATATCAACTTAAGTCATTCATATCATGGAAGGAAACTATAGACACTACCCAAGATTGACACACTTCATAATAGGACATTACATAAGTAGCTTTAAGTTATACGTAATCCATGTATGAATGGCATCCCATTCAATTCATTTTCACCAACTCTAGGTGTCATTATAGACCTACTTCATATTAACAAAGAGATGTCCACTTAATTAGTTCATATCATGGAAGGCAACTATAGCCAATACCCAATCTAGGCACACTTCATAAGATCATATTTCATAAGCACCTTCAAGTTATACTTGTTCCATGAATGAATGGCATCTCATTCTCCCATTTACACTAAGTACTCGTTTAGTCTAGCTTCCTCAATGCTAAGTATCTTTCGTACTAGTTTATCAGAGAATAACATACTATCATGCTAGACCTAACCACCATGGAAAACATCATATAATTCAATCCAAGATATAATAGGAAGGTTACAAGTATTCCAACCTAGCCACCATGCAACCACTCATCAAGATGCCAACTATCCATATGAGAGTACTGATCCTAAACCCTAATCTATCCTTAGGAGAGTTAAATGTCTCAATCCTAAGCTACCACGAAATGGTCTTGGACTAACCAAGTCAAGCTATCATGAAGATATTCTAGTCATTAACTTCACACTATCCCTTCGAGAGTATTGATCCTCCATCCTAGGCTACCTTGCCTATACTAATGCAAGATACCATGAAAAACATTCTACCTATGCAATATCAAGCTAACCATGGGAGATCTTAATTCCTCCATCCCAAGCTATCATGAGATCTACCATCCCAAGCGACCATGAGATCTACCATTCCAAGTTACCATGAGATATACCATCCCAAGCTACCATGAGATCTACCATTTAAAGCTACCTTGAGATCTACCATCCCAACCTAAGTAATTCAACTATCCATGAAGGAATCATAAGTCTCAACCTCAAGCTATTATATCTTAACAAGCATGATTCGTTTGAGGTCCTTAAGTCAACCTAGAATCCTTCTATGTGAGAGAACTTGACTATTGGAGCTTATTCATGTCTAGGTCTATAAGAGAAAAAGAACACCCAATCAAGATCACCTCAGATTTGATTTTATCTTCAAAGAAGTAACAACAATGGTTACAAACCCTCTTTTCAATACTAGCTTCATTCTATCATGATCCATGTCTTATTACAAGCTATTCCATTATTTTGATCATTAGAGGGTAATTCTAGTCATACTTGATCAAATAAGTTCAATTCTAATATTACAGGTTAAGATCTTTGATATTCAATTAAACCTAGTTCAATTCATATTTAGATGATCCTTACTATGATCAATTTGTATTCAAGACAATTACATTAAGAATTTTGGTATTTCTGATTCACAATTGGGGGATATCTATGGGGTCTCCATGGGTGGAAGAACCTACGGATGAAAAATCTTCACATACCTTTGATCAATGCCTTAGAATAATCTTGAAACCTTGGTAAAACTCGACCTAGTTTCTGCCTTCTTCA
The DNA here is from genome assembly GCA_016801875.1 of Solanum sitiens. Taxonomy (NCBI): domain Eukaryota; kingdom Viridiplantae; phylum Streptophyta; class Magnoliopsida; order Solanales; family Solanaceae; genus Solanum; species Solanum sitiens. The sequence goes on from JABWTJ010000303.1 coordinate 183,672, forward strand.
TTTCTTCTTTAATGCTTATCTTGAGAGAACTTTAGGAAAGGGAGTGTTTTGATTTTGAAGAGAAAAGTCTAAATGGATAATTAAATGTTTTAATATACTTAAAATCCCACATTAAAAAAATAACTGTGTATGACTTAATTGGAACGTGCAGTGATTTGCCGAACCCCTGGGAGATTTGTAGGTGGTGTCCCACGACCACCACCTATGGACCATAGGTGGTGTGACGAGGCGTTCTGCAGCTTTGTGGTTCGTGATTAAGGCTTCTCCAATTGGGGGTTTAGCTCTTACGACTAATTTTAGAGACACGCCCTCCACCTACGGGGCATTAACCAACCAACATGCCGTTAATCAAGGTCGTTGGTCATGTTATTTTTGACAACTTTTTGGCCAACGTTTGGGTCTTCTTCAAGGACCTTTACGGTGGTCCTAGATGAGTCANTTAAATTTGAGACTATACTCCCTCACACTCATATTTCCTTGGTGGAGATTTAAGAACTGATCCGCACGGGCCTCTCGGATCTCCAATGGCAGATAATGATCAAGGAATGCCTTTTTAAACTCTTTCCACATAGCTGAAGGTGCATTTATTCCCCTAGATTGCTTCCAAGCTTCATACCACAATATAGCCACACCCTTTAATCTGTATGCAGCTAGCTCAAGTGCTTCTTTACCACTTACATGCATAATATCCAAAGTGCGTTGGATTTGATCTATAAAGTCTTGGGGATCTTCATTAGGATCTGACCCGGTAAATGATGGAGGGTCCAAGTTAAGAAAATCACGTATCCGTGTTCCAGCTGATCTAACTACACCACTAGTACCTGCAACTGGACCTTCTTGCCTTTGGCCATGACCAGCAACTATACGAGTCAATAATTGGACTGCATTCCTCAAATCTTGCTCGGTAGCATTAATAGGGGGTTCCTGAGGTTCATCTTCCCTCCTTATTTCTTCAGGAGATGGAGGCATCGAGGAAGTCTGCGATAGAGACTCATCTTGAGCCCCACTTTGAACAGCTTGACTTGGTGGTGGTTGGCTGGTCCCTTCTTGGGCAGCCACTTCTACTCGTTTACCAGTACTTTTACTCCTTCTCGTAATCGACATCTTTGCTATAATAAAACAATTGAGGAATTAGATATGATTCACCTACAACACAAGTTCTATCGCACGATCTAAGAATGAAAGAAATGAGACAACTCCTATATGTCCCGTAGCCTCCTGTTTATAAATGTGGTGCACAACACATCCATAAGCAAGACTCTACACAGACACGGCTTTGTAGACTCCTTAGGATGACCTGCTCTGATACCACTTTTGTCACGCCTCAAAACCCATTAAGACGGACAGGCACCCGATGCCCTAAAGGCCCGAGAGAACCAACCTACAACCTATTCTTACTGAGCATATACTATAACAATTGAGACAAGTTAACTTTGGATGCAGCGATACAAACCAACGTAAGTAGATCCAAAAGTTATATACAAGACTTGGCCGTTTAGGCCACAACTCCTTAAGACACAACTGAACCATGTACATACGTCTACAAAGCCTCTAAAAGATAGAAGACTAGAGTAGGTCGGGACAGACCCCGCCTTACCCTTAACTACGATACAATACCAAACGAATTTACCAAGGACTTAATAAAGCTCCGAATCAACTTGGAGCTCACCAAAAGTAGCAGAATTTCGAGTGCTTCTACTGAGGAGGTCTACTAGCTGGAGTACCTGAGCCTGCAGCATGAAATGCAGCGTCCCCAATATGGGACGTCAGTACGAAAAATGTACTGATATGGTAAGGCAAAAAGTATATGTAATACAAGGCACAAATGAAATCAAGTAGCAACATATGAGTGCATAGATTAGGAGAGAAGCCACCTTTGCTTACTCTTGTGGAATCAGTAATCTACATTCTTTTCTTACCTTTTGGTATGGTTATAATCTTTGTTGGGCAATGTGATACAAGTGACCAGCTGATCAGTGGTAGAAGAGGATGACCCATGCTAGGCGTATTAACCCCTGGGATGCGGTCCTCATAATTACACAACTTGGGATCGGCCCATGCTAGGCTTTCGCCCCTGAGCTGCCACCCTTCTATACCAATAGGGATCGGCCCATGCTAGGCTTTCGCCCCTAAGCTGCCACCCTTAATTAAATAGATTTCTTCACTTAGATTCTTTAATCTTTGAGATTATTGTTAATCAGTTCATAACTCTTTTGAGATGTTATTTTGGATAATCGTAACATTTTGAGATGTTGATTTGGTGGTCATAATCATCTTGGAGACATGAAATTACGGAACAGTAGTGGAATACATGAAAACAATACTTTGAGGCAGTAACAATGACATAAGGAGCTATGAAACATCAACACCTTACTTTAAGACCTTAATGGCACAATTGACTTCAATTGGCTTAGGAGAAGGATTCATCAAACTTTCTTTTGCAAATACCATTTCTATAACAGCACAAGGGGAAATTACACAAGTATAGAGTAGTGAACATATAATGAAGTAGTTCCATGTGCTTAGAATGGGGAAAGAAATATTGTTAGCTATTTGGAGATAGTACGCTGCCACTATGCTTCCTTTTCTAGAAATAGAACATATGGGAATCACTTCATTGATATTAATTGCAGGTGGCAGATTTCATGCCAAAAGGATATATAATCGAATATCCTTACATACCTTATTTTTCTGACCAATACCACTATCACGATTCAGCCTTCCTTATTGGGTGCTAATCTACAACATAAGTCATGATTAAGCTAACATCAGCAGCTAATCACAATAAGGTTCTCCAAAACAGTAGCTAAAAATATTTGATGGAAATCAGGCCCATACAACCCTTACATAAATGGTGAACCACCACACCCTTCCTCTACACATTAATACAACTTCATACATCATCTCCCAAGCTACCCAAACAGCCCTCAACAACAATATTCATAAGGCAGCCACTATCAATCTCAAATCTTTCAGCATAATAGGAGAATATTGACTCAAAGATTTATCACAATCCATGAATTCTTGATAAACATATACAAAATTCTCCACTCCAAACATTATCAAAGAGAGGAAAACAAATGGGTTGAAGTCTTACCTTAATTCTGAAAATTTATCCTCTACACTTGTACTTCAAGAATTCAAACTCTCTTTCAAACTCTTACTTGAAAAATTAGACAGCACTCAAGAACTCTAAGGTGTTTTAGGGCTGCTAATTGAAGCCAAGAGAGACCAAGAAAGAACTTAGGAAATCTGAAACTTTTGCAAGTTCAAAATGGAGAATAAGACTTGATCCTTATCCTTTGAAAAAGGAGGTGTTATGGCCGACACTCTTGACCAATTTTGGGCCATATAATGTCAAGTAGGTGCCCCACCTGCTTGTCCTTTTAAATTGGGCCTTTTTGGACTTAATATTATTGGACCTTGGCTGTCCATTTTCCCTTTGTTCTTTTATTCAACTTGGGACAGATTAATGCAAGTAGGTGGTACACACTTGGCCCAATAACATGGTAAAACAAAACTTAGGAGGTCATGCACTTACCTAGTTTCACTTGGGCTTTATCCATAATGGGCCAATTGGCAGATTTGGCTGTTGGGCCTTCTTTCATTCACATTTTCTTTAATAGGTTTGGGCTTCAAATGAGCCCCTAAATATAAGCCTAAATCTGGTCAATCAAACTTGGGCCCTTTAACTATAATATAGATCAAGTAGGTGATGCAGCTGCTAGCTCAATTACCACCTTACTATAATTACTTAAATACTTTCCATCGGAGTTAACTTGCAATACATATGCTAAAGCGTGCAAGGCATTACATCACCTTCCAAGCTAGTTTAAACCAACACTAATCATGTAAGAAACATGATCCCTCACCTACACTATATGTATAAGTCAAGTATAACATGAATAGAACTACCACATACAAAAATACAGGCCGTTACAGGTTAGTCATTATAAAAAATCCAAATCAATTATGTCGGTTTATTATATCTAAAAACCAAATCAAACCACAGAAAGTTGTTTTTTCGGTTTTGACTTTTGTCGGTTTTTTGGATTTTTTCAACTATACGGTGTTTGAAAAAGTGATCAAATATTTTTTCACTAACCTGTGTGATAAACTAAACTTATATTTTTTTAAGTGAATATAAATTTTTGATAAAACTGTAAAATTCACATGAGTACAAAATTTTTTTTTTGAAATATCAACGTTCATTATGTTAAAATAATAAGCTTAAAGCCTAGAGACAAAATAAATACCAAAAAATACTTATAAAGTAAATTGTTAACTTTGAATTTGAAAAACTATAACAATATAATTGTAACTTCGGATCTTAATACAAAATAAAATATTGACAATTTTTACAAGTCCAAATTTGAAAGAAAATATATAAACACTGAAATCTATAAACTAACTAAAAATAAATTAACAATGTAGATTATAAATAATATTTTTTAGCTATAAATAAAATTACATATATATATATATATATATATATATATATATATATATATATATATATATATATATATTATATGTATGTATGTATATGTATGTATACACACACAATTTTACAAGCCCGAATTTGAAATAAAATATATAAAAATAGAAAACTATAAAATAACTAAAAATATATAAACAAAGTAGATTATAAGTAAATAATAGTTTTGGGTTCAGTATGTCTATTTTTCTTCTAATACCTAACCAAACCAAGTGTGGTCGGTTTTATTTCTCAATCACCAAACCAACCAAACCAACCCACAAGTTGGGTTTTTTCGGTTCGATTTGGTTCGTCGGTTTGATTAGACTTTACGGTTTGACATGTACACCCCTAGTTAAAACCATGATATTTCAACAAAAAAATCCATAATGCACATCAATGTAAGGCATAATCCATCAATACAATAAAACACCACCCATGGCCACCTTTTTAAGTTCATGGGTGCAATGTTCATATGAAGTGCCATGCCCCCATATATTCAAACCAAAGCCATCAAGAAGACATATGTATAGTCACATGCACCATTAACATCATAAAAGGTTAAACAAACTATAACATCATACGTACATAATCATATATAAGAGACTCACATGAGAACTACTCAAAGAACCCACTTGTGCAATGCATAGGTAAAGTGTTATTTCCTTACCTACACTTAGTAGTACCCCTTAAGAAACCCTAGTTAGATTTCATATTCATAAGTCATATTCGTATCTTAATACAAATTCGTAAAACGTAGGGAGATTAGCAATAACAAACATAGATCATGTGAGCTACAGGAATTTGGTGTTCTACACCCACACCAAAGTGTTTCACATGCCTAAGGTGAAACAGACATACCTAGCTATAATGTGGATCAACTAGCGAAGACCTATGTAGACACATAGTTATGGGATACATAGATTGCTTCTAGAAACCTTGTACTTGTATCGTGCGGGTTTCTATCTCATAAGAAACCGTTATGTGAACCCAACTACTAGCGTGAAGGAACCAATATCATATTCACATCCACTCAATGCTAAGAACAATTCACATTTGAATATAGCTAAGCCTATAGTTATGCATTAGTTCATAAAAAATTCGTTAAGGACTTAACTACTTACATAGTGTATAGCTCAAAGGTTTGAAAGATGAGGACACCATCTCAATCAAATAACCAAGAACATGTGAGAATCTTCTTTGGTATCATATTCATATTGTATTTAGGAGAGTTTCCATTTACTTAACATATCAACACTAACGTAATCATATTATAAGATCCGTATCCATATCATAACATAAAATCCATATTCATATCATAGCATAACATACATGTTTATAGCATACCATAACATACATGTTCATATCATAGCATACTTGATCATAATTAAGGCTGTAGGAAAGAGGAACAAGGCTCAAAACCACAATTCATAAATCAAGTATGTACCGCCATGATTATTGGTTCAAAAATTCAATATAAGACTATCGATCAAGTAAACGCCTCCACCATAAGTTGATCAACAATTCCACATAATACTATTATTGAATTGAAAGCCTTCATTCATATCCTTCAAGGCATTCTTAAAGACTCACCCTAACTTTGTGATATTAATTCATTCTATAGGGTAACATCATAATACAATAATTAATTACATAGAAACATACTAGATTCTCATACTTCATTCAAAAATCAAAGCGTACTAGGGTTTAGATTTGAGAAACTAGGGAGATTCATGGATCTTGTGGAGATTTGATAAAACAAACCGTAAACTTTACATGAATTCATCCATAAACCTTCATATATGTATATATATATATATATATATATATATATATATATATATATATATATATATATAATAAATTAAATTTAGATCAATGGAAACAAGTTTAGAAAAAGACCCACGAAATTGAGTGAAAACCTAGAATTTATGGAACTTTGAAATCCAATTTTGAGAGATCCTCTTGGGGATAAGATCGCAACAGTAAAGAGGTTCCATACATTGATCAATTCCTTGAGAATTGATGGATAAGAGTCGACTACTTCAATCCCTAGTTTAACTTTGGTCTTCTTATTCAATGGAGTTCTTAGAGAGACGATTTTAAAGAGGGAAGTTGAGTTTTTCTCTTTGAGTTGTGAGTTTGGTTGAATGAGTTAAACTCTTAGGGTTAGGGTCTTATAGTTAGTTTTATATTTGTAATTTGTTAAATAACCACCCCTATTAACCCCTAATTAAATAACTAACTAAAATTAAGACCCCTAAACTAAAACTAAAACTCGAAATCTGGGAAGCATCTACGCCTTTCAACCTACGGACCGTACATGGAGTTACTGACCGTACTGGATGGGTTTAGTTTAGTGTAGAGGCTCCTTTTTATGAAGAGAATCTCACCAAAATTAAGTCCCCACCTAAAATCAAGACTTATGGTCCGTAGACAAGTCTACTTGTCATAGACGTACCTAAACATTTAGACCCTAAACATATTATTTTACATATTCGAACCATTTTACACGATTTAGTCCTCATAGGACACTTCAAAACCCCATTACAAGACCTAATATATCACTAGTCCAAATTACTATATTGCGGACATTATAAGACCCCGTATCCAAAACAGACCAGAAATCAACTTTTCATAAAAATTGCAGGTGCAATCTATGGTCACCATCTACGGACCGTAGTTTGATTTATGACCCGTAGTGTGGGTCCTTGGTTCACCTTTGTATCCCTCCCAAACACAACTCATAATAAATCAGCTATGTCTCGTCCCATGGACAGACCTATATTCCGTAATACAGACCACAGTTCGTGGATCAAGACTCATATTACCAAACCTCTGACATGAATTACGGACAACCAGCATGGACCGTTGTTCGATCTACGGTGCATAAGTTTGACCGTAGGTGAAGGTTAGCAGTTAGTTAGGGAGAAATTGTTGTTGAGTCAACTTTATATTGTCCTAAATTTTAGTACAAAATGAATTAGGTGTCTTATGACCTTTTATATGATAGATAAATGAATCATCTCTCCATGGCCATCGAGTTTTCCAAAATCCGACCTCCGAGTACAGAGTAATACCCATTTTAGTTAAGGTCTGTCGAGTAGACCCAAACGAGGACCGTCGATTGAACGATGGACCGTCAGTCCAGGTGGTTGATTGCTCCGACAAAAATTATTTCAGGGGTCTTTTGGCATTTTCCTAGTTCGTTTAACCCCTAAGGTATGCGTTTAAACCCTAAATCGTGTGTTTTTAGTCAGTTTAAGCCTAGAAACATAACTAAAACTTACCTAAGTCAAAATCATTAATCAAACATAGAAAATAGAAGCAAGAGAGAAGAAAAAGGTCAAGAACCCTAGTTCAAGAACGCAACAAGGTTCCATCAGTTCCAACCCCGTAATCTAAAGATTTCTCCGTGGATTTCATCAACATGTATATGGGATTTCACTAGTGGGTTCCTTTCACACATTGGGTCCCTAGTTTTCAGTCAAATTCTTCATTCCCTTGTCATGATTAGACCTAGGGTTTCTAGAACTTCAATAGAAAATCATGAATTAGTTAGTTATATGTTTCAAATCAGATTACCATGTTATTACTCAGATTATTGCATGAATTTCAAAACCCTAGCTATGTATTTCTTTAGTTCTTGAATTACACATGCTAGGTCAGATATTTCAGTTATTAGTTATACATGCCTCAGTTATTAATGCATCATTATGAGATTAATTGTTGCTTTCTCAGTTTGCATGTTCAGTTTGAGCTATCCAGTTTACAGAAATTTAGTCATAATGTGTTAATCACTTAATTCATTGAGAGTAGCATAATAGTGAGTTGGACTAGGGTTTAGCGTACCCAAATAGTCCAGAACTACTATCCAAGTAAGTTGTAATTCCCCTCTGTAGGCATCAATTTAGTGATAACGTTAGCATGCCTTTATACCTTTGGCAGGGTATATTGAGTCCTCTCGACGGGGAATATACATCGTACTCCACGTTTAGCTCATTTAATTTTATTATCAGTTATTAGTAGCTCCCACAGTTCAGTCACACTCTATTGCATTGACCATATTTAGAGTTCAGTTAGTATGTCTCTGCATGTTGTAAATTTGGTCATTGCATCTAGTTAGCTCAGAATTCAGTATATCACGTTCAAAATATTATACTTGCTTTTGTGATTGTTCAGTTATGTTTTATATCAGCTTTACTCTATCCTACATGCTCAGTACCTTCCAAGTACTACATGCACTACATCTTCTCGTGATATACGTTCAGGTTCTCAGCATCGAGATCGCGTTTAGATCAATTCCCGATCTCCAATTCAGGAGAATTAGTGGTGAGTCCTTATTCTCTTAGGACAATAGTCATGAGTTTATTTTCAGTGTTTTAGTCCTTTAGTTTAAATTTGTGCTAGACTTATCTCAGGCTTGTCCCAGCATTTCTAGTCAGTTAGAGGCTATGTTCTGACATAGTTTTTTTTTAGTATTGAGTTAATATGTTCTTTGTATTAAACTCATTAGTTTTAAAATATCTCAGTTATAGTATATGGGTATTCCCCATCATTTCATTTTAATTATGATTTAGCTTCTGCATTAGTTTATTATCTTCAGTATCCTCATGATCAAATAACTCCCCAAGTTAGTTGGCTTGGCTGTACCAAGGGTTCCGAGGTCTGGTTCTACGCGCATCAATCCATGTGAACCCTGGTCTAATCGTAGGCATTCTTGGCACATTAAGTATTACTTAGCATATCTATTTTTAGGGTTGTTACATTATCCGCCCCCCCCCCCCCCCCCCCTTAGGAACATTCATCCCCGAATGACACTACACATCATTTTAAGATAAAGAGGGTGATTTTCGAAGATATCTAAACATACTTGAGACTTTACTTTTTGTGAATTTGTGTTTCACACTTACTCTGGGTAATGCATATTACACAATCTTATCTGAAGCTTCATATTTGAGATTGAGGAACTTCCTTCTCAATCGTACTTAACTTGATGCACCTCACAACTCATGCAACACAAAAAGCATGTCCACGCTATACAAAAACAGCAACATGACATGCAAATATGAATTCATTTTAACTCTAACTTATTCGGAACTTAACCTTATTACCTTGTTTCGATAGTCTATGGTAATCTACCATTTGTGAAGTAATCCATACCTAAGACATCTCCTTGAGCTAGTAAGCAGCTAACTTAGCCTTCTCCTCTTCATCAATACTCATAGCAGGGTTTAGAACCTACCATGCACTCACCTTCATGCGAACAACCACTCTTATCAAACGTCTTTCGTTCACGCTGGGCATTTCTATCACTGCCCCTTCTTGGGATGGCCAGATATTGAGTCTAGCACCTTAGACCACTTGGTCATCCTAATTCTTGTGTGTATTCTTCTAAGCGCGCACACAAGAACGAAGTTAGATATTTAGAATGACACAAAGTGTCAAGGCTCTAGATAGCACGATAAAGAGTAGAAGAAGGGAAATTTTCCTACGCATCATGCAGTCTCTAATCCAGGATAGTGGTGCACTTCACTACCATGACTTAGAAACTACTCAATGTGGTTGATCGAACTCATTATTCTCGGAATTCAACATATGGCTCTGATACCAACTTTGTCACTATCGGAGTCTAGACCCCAGACGAGACCGGCGTCGTTGACCTCTCAGAGGTCGCAGACAAGCCTACTTACGTCATTCTTACTTCATCTAGGTTAATTTTAGCAGAAAATTTGAAACTTTTTGTTTCTTAACACACTTATAAAAACATTCTCATTAATACGTAATTGTTCACCATCAACCATCTAACATTAAGAGATAAGCAACTGAAAGAAATAGTTCAATTCTTATTAAGTGTATAATTGCCAAAATGGCACCAATACATAGTCTGAATAAAAATAGGAAAGAAACGCTAGCGGAACATGCTCCACTAGCTCAACTCTAAAACTAAGCTAGAATATAAAATAGTAGCATCCTCGAAAGCATGAGGACCTACAAAAACCGGATGAATGCTGGACGTCCGGATAACTGCAGCGATGATCTTGTAGCTCTATCGTCCACCTGTGCCTGCACCTAAAATAGTAGAGTTTGTATAGGGTTAGTACACACTTGTACTAAGTATGGGTATATGCAAGCACACACCAAGGACATGCATGAGAAAGAATAGCTCTTTCCTAACAACATGATTTTAGGAAGTCAAGTCAGTGGACTTGCCAAATTGAGATTAGAAAAGTTTCCAAATTTGGATTAGGAAAGTCAATGAGCTTTCCAAATTTGGATTAGGAAAGTCAGTGGGCTTTCCAGATTTGGAATAGGAAAGTTATGCCATGAGAATAACATACATCATCATACTTTTCACATTTGCACAGAGCACATAATATTTACACATAGCACATATCATATAGCATACAACACCTTTTTCATGTAGCACATAACTTCTTTAATGTCATCCATTCATATGCCATGAGACCTTGGAATCATGGACTTATCATTAAGACCTCAAAGAAATGAGGGCTCAACAGATGGGACCTCAACTAGGGAGTCTTCATTAGCAAACACAGAGTCTGCTTCGTTCGTTCATACATACTCCATTTCATTTCATTCATAGGCCAGTGTAAACACCAGCTATACCTAGGATGTAGTTTAAGACTTTCATTAGGTTCATTGTGCAATGACCAAGAATGACCTAATGTCATTACTTGAATCTAACTCACCTTTTGATTATCCTATCCTAACACCTTTGGTATCATTCATTTCATTATGTGCATCATTTGAGGCTGGCCTCATTCATTCATTGGGAACTTTAACTTTAATCGACATAGATAATGTGAGCATCATGAAATCCAGTGTCTCCCCCACACCGAAAAGAGGTGGAATCACCGGCCAAGGTGACCCAAAAACATGCTAGCGTACATGGGAATTTAACCCCGCTAGATCCCTATTTGGCAGTATAGGTTCAAAGACTAGGAGATGTAAGGAGACCCATACCCGGCAAGCCAGACAGTCTTATCTCATGAGAGTTACGTGAACCTCCGCCCTTCCCGAAAGAAGGCATCACCGCTCATAGCTAGTCTATCAGTGCTCAGTATAAAGTTCCATTACATTCATCTCATACGTCATGGAAGCTGGCTTCTAGTATGAGGACATCATAGCTCATTAGATGATTTCTCATCTCATCCTTAGTATTAAGTGTGTTAAGCTCAATACTTTCATTAGAGTGTTCATAGAGACTGGTCTCTTCATTATCTTACACTCTCATAGGTGAGTACGTTTTGGTAACATTTACTTAGGCTCATTTGAGATTGCTCTAATCTTTTACATTAGCCTCATATCATGTTGTCACCACATTCATTAACATTAGCACATTTGCTCTTCATAATTACTCACCCCTTTTTACGTGAATGTTCATTTCATCATATGCCAATGCACTTGGCCATTTAGTGTGTTTCACACTTTTACTTAACCTTCTAGGGTTTCATCATTTCATTTTTCATTTCAACATTTCATTGTTCATTTCGTCATTTCATTGTTCATTTCTTCATATCATTGTTCATTTCATCACATCATTGTTCATTTCATCATTTCATTGTTCATTTCATCATTTCATTGTTCATTTATTCATTTCATTGTTCATTTCATCATTTCATTATTCATTTCATCATTTCATTGTTCATTTCATCATTTCATTGTTCATTTCATCATTTCATTGTTCATTTCATCATATGCCAATGCACTTGGCCATTTAGTGTATTTACACTCATACCCCTTCTAGGGTTTCATCATTTCATTACATACATCTTAGGATCACTTACTTTTAAACGTATGTTAGACTTATGTGTCCATACATACAAGCCATGAGGCTTCATTCATATATCGTCTAAGTGATTCATATCTTCCTAAGATTATGTGATACAAGACTTATGCATCTTGTATGTATGCCAAGATCTCGATTTCGATCTAAGTAGGTGGCATTATTCTTGAACATTTAATTCACGTATGACTTATGTATCAATACGGAATTTGGGCAAGGGAACCCTATTTCGAATCCGTTGGACAACACTTAATCTTATTTTAAACTTGATAATTGCATTTTTCAGATTTGGGAGACCCTAGTTCAATTCCCATCAACCCCATAACATTTCCTTTCTTTTTCTCCTCTCCTTTTTCGTTTAAGTCAAGGGGGTTGTGGGTTCAATCCCCCACAAGCTCATTATTTTTATTTTAATTTATATCTTAACTTTCTCACCTATCCAAGAGGTTGTGGGTTCAATCCCCACTCTCCACATTTATTTTCTCCTTTATTTTTCTCCTAACTCTCTCATCCATTCAAGAGGTTGTGGGTTCAATTCCCACTCACCACATCTATTTTCCTTGCATTTTTCTCACGAAATTTTTATGAAATTTTCATTTAGTGAGGTCATGGGTTCAATCCCCAATGACCTCACATTTTAAAAAAAGTTTTAAACGAAGCTCAATTTCTTAAAAATTGGCCGAGACTACAATTTCCAGCAGGCTGGAAATTTAGTCTCTTCCAATCCATTTTTGTCTTAATCTTTTGTTGATTTTTTTGTAGCTTTCATGTAATGATGTCTTGGATTCAATCCTTACTGATTTCACTTATTTTACATTTATTTTTCATTGAAGTTTGTACCATTTTGTTTGGCTGAACCCAACCTATCAAATGCTGGAAATTTGTTCACTATTTTCAGCTTCTTTTTATCATCATTCATACGTTAATGCTTAAGGCATTTCGTGGTTCATTTGGTGCATCTTTAAGTGTAATCTTTGTATGATTATTCAGCCAAGAATTACTATTACATACAGCAACATTACACCACTTTACACCTCATGATTTACACAAACATTCGCACATAAAATTCAACCATAAAAACATATCATTTTTCACATACTTTCGGTTGACATAACTTAACATGCTTACAATTCTAAACACATAATCATGAACACATTATAACAAACATCAATCTTCATACTTAAACTACCAGCAAACATACCCAACCTACGATTCATTGGGAGCTAGTGACAGGGACATGCAACGGGAACAATCCTAGTTTTTGGATTAGAATTTATTGAATCTTAAGGGGTCTCTTGGGAAAGGGACCAAGAGAGAAGAAAACCCATACCTTTTATGTAGTTCAAACCTTGACTTGCTGCCCAAAACTTTCTTCAAAATTCACGTTCAAATCCCCTCAACTTCAACACCAATTCGACGGAATAATCCTCCCTCTTGCGTAATGTTTTTGATTAGTTGTTTGTTTGTAATTTTCGTTGTAGGGTGAAGAACTTTGATTTATCTACTGTTTTTGAAGTTATTTTGGCAGAGAAAAACGTGAATGAGAGAATGGGAGAGTTTGAGCGTGAGAGTTGAGAGATAGACGTGAGACGGTGAGAGAGTGGGAGTCATATTAGGCTTGGGAGTCTAGTTTAGGACTTAGTCAAATAAGGTTTAGTTAATTATTAAAAATCTGATTTTTATTTTTATTTTAAATCAGCTAATGAATAATAATTATTAATTAATTACATTAATTCAATAGCTTAAATAAAAATCATATAAATTCATTGCTTCCACCTAGGTTCGAACCCGGGTGGAGCAGGACTTAACTTCAAGAGCTCCATTTCGTCTCTCTCTCCCCAATTTGCCCCTCCACCTTATTAAATAATTAATTAAATATATATCTAGGGTAATTATGATATTACCCTTAGCCTGGTAAAAGACCATTTTACCCCTAAACCCTCAAAACTTAAGATTTCCTCTCTTTAAGTCCGGTAAAGACTCCTTCGAGTAAATCTTCGTATTCGAGAGCCCTACATGGTTGGTCCCAACCTTTCCTAACTCAACTAACTCCCCAAGTTAGTTGGCTTGGTTGTACCAAGGGTTCCGAGGTCTGGTTCTACGTGCATCAATCCGTGTGAACCCTGGTCTAATCGTAGGCATTCTTGGCACATTAAGCATTACTTAGCATATCTATTTTTAGGGTTGTTACATATACAAGCCCTTAGAATATAATCCTTGCATAAGAGATTGAACAATGTGGAATTTAAAAAAAATTCAACAATTAATGTCAAACTCTTTCATATAAGGAAAATAGAATGTCTAGACGTCGTCTCATCAATCATATAATTACAACATAGAAGTCTCAAATAGGGACCATAACCTTTTACAATAGAATGTATCATAATAGGAAATACATAAGTAGTCTATTAAACAATATAAAGAAATATAAGTGGCATCATGTTTGTAACGGCCTGTATTTTTGTATGTGGTAGTTCTATTCATGTTATACTTGACTTATACTTATAGTGTAGGTGAGGGATCATGTTTCTTACATGATTAGTGTTGGTTTAAACTAGCTTGGAAGGTGATGTAATGCCTTGCACGTTTTAGCATATGTATTGCAAGTTAACTCCGATGGAAAGTATTTAAGTAATTATAGTAAGGTGGTAATTGAGCTAGCAGCTGCATCACCTACTTGATCTGTATTATAGTTAAAGGGCCCAAGTTTGATAGACCAGATTTAGGCTTATATTTAGGGGCTCATTTGAAGCCCAAACCTATTAAAGAAAATGTGAATGAAAGAAGGCCCAACAGCCAAATCTGCCAATTGGCCATTATGGATAAAGCCCAAGTGAAACTAAGTAAGTACATGACCTCCTAAGATTTGTTTTACCATGTTATTGGGCCAAGTGTGTACCACCTACTTGCACTAATCTGTCCCAAGCTGATTAAAAGAACAAAGGAAAAATGGACAACCAAGGTCCAATAATATTAATTCCAAAAGGGCCCAAGTTAAAAGGACAAGCAGGTGGGGCACCTACTTGACATTATATGGCCCAAAATTGGTCAAGAGTGTCGGCCATAACACCTCCTTTTTCAAACGATAAGGATCAAGTCTTATTCTCCATTTTGAACTTGCAAAAATTTCAGATTTCCTAAGTTCTTTCTTGGTCTCTCTTGGCTTCATTAGCAGCCCTAAAAACCTTAGAGTTCTTGAGTGCTGTCTCATTTTCAAGTAAGAAGTTTGAAGGAGAGTTTGAATTCTTGAAGTACAAGTTTAGAGGATAAATTTCCAGAATTAAGGTAAGACTTCAACCCATTTGTTTTCCTCTCTTTGATCATGTTTGGATTGGAGAATTTTGTATATATTTATCAAGAATTCATGGATGATGATAAATCTTTGAGTCAATATTCTCCTATTATGCTGAAAGATTTGAGATTGTTAGTGGCTGCCTTATGAATATTGTTGTTGAGGGCTGTTTGGGTATCTCTGGAAATGATGTTTGAAGTTGTATTAATGTGTAGAGGAAGGGTGTGGTGGTTCACCATTTATGTAAGGGTTGTATGGGCCTGATTTCCATCAAATATTTTTAGCTACTGTTTTGGAGAACCTTATTGTGATTAGCTGCTGATGTTAGCTTAATCATGACTTATGTTGTAGATTAGCACCCAATAAGGAAGGCTAAATCGTGATAGTGGTATTGGTCATAAATATAAGGTATGTAAGGCTATTCGATCTATATCCTTTTGGCATGAAATCTGCCACCTGCAATTAATATCAATGAAGTGATTCTCATAAGTTCTATTTCTAGAAAAGAAAGCATGGTGGCAGCGTACTATCTCCAAATAGCTAACGATATTTCTTTCCCCATTCTAAGTACATGGAACTACTTCATTATATGTTCACTACTCTATACTTGTGTAATTTTCCCTTGTGCTGTTATAGAAATGGTATTTGCAAAAGAAAGTTTGATGAATCCTTCTCCTAAGCCAATTGAAGTCAATTGTGCCATTAAGGTCTTAAAGTAAAGTGTTGATGTTTCATAGCTCCTTATGTCATTGTTACTGCCTCAAAGTATTGTTTTCATGTATTCCACTACTGTTCCATAATTTTATGTCTCCAAGATGATTATGACCACCAAATCAACATCTTAAAATGTTACGATTATCCAAAATAACATCTCAAAAGAGTTATGAACTGATACAATAATCTCAAAGATTAAAGAATCTAAGTGAAGAAATCTATTTAATTAAGGGTGGCAGCTTAGGGACGAAAGCCTAGCATGGGCCGATCCCTATTGGTATAGAAGGGTGGCAGCTCAGGGGCGAAAGCCTAGCATAGGCCGATCCCAAGTTGTGTAATTATGAGGACCGCATCCCAGGGGTTAATACGCCTAGCATGGGTCATCCTCTTCTACCACTGATCAGCTGGTCACTTGTATCACATGCCCAACAAAGATTATAACATACAAAGAAGGTAAAGAAAAGAATGTAGCTTACTTGATTCCACAAGAGTAAGCAAAGGTGGTCTTCTCTCCTAATCTATGCACTCATATGTTGCTACTTGATTTCGTTTGTGCCTTGTATTACATATACTTTTTGCCTTACATATTCAGTATATTTTTCGTACTGACGTCCCGTATTGGGGACGCTGCATTTCATGCTACAGGCTCAGGTACTCCAGCTAGTAGACCTCCTCAGCAGGAGCACTCGAAATTCTGCTACTTTTGGTGAGTTCCAAGTTGATTCGGAGCTTTATTAAGTCCTTGGTAAATTCGTTTGGTATTGTATCGTAGTTAAGGGTAAGGCGGGGTCTGTCCCGACCTACTGTAGTCTTCTATCTTTTAGAGGCTTTGTAGACGTATGTACATGGTTCAGTTGTGTCTTAAGGAGTTGTGGCCTAAACGTCCAAGTCTTGTATATAACTTTTGGATCTACTTACGTTGGTTTGTATCGCTGCATCCAAAGTTAACTTGTCTCAATTGTTATAGTATATGCTCAGTAAGAACAGGTTGTAGGTTGGTTCTCTCGGGCCTTTAGGGCATCGGGTGCCTGTCCGTCTTAATGGGTTTTGAGGCGTGACAATGTTGTCCTCAGAACTATAGGACATACCATAGTCTTGGAGAATGCAATCCAAGCCTTCCTTCTTCTCAATGATAACCTACTAGTCCGCACCTACACTTGGTAGAAAAATAAGAGAAATATGGGTTAGTGCATTCAACTTGTACTAAGTATGGAAACCATGTAATTAAAACCATTACAATATGCACAAGAGGGACCTTAAGTTGAAACCACACTATTTCAAGTTAAAAGCCATAATGCACGTCCAAGTAAGGCCTTATCAATGCATACTGTAATAAAGTTCACTTTGCAATATACATACGAAGTCCCATACCCCCATACATTCTAAGCAAATCCATCAAGAAGACATAAGTATAGTCACATACATAATAAATATCATAATAGGTGAAACGAACCTTAACATCATACATAAGTCATGATAGATAAGTAATCATAAAAAATTCATGATACATAATTCATCATACATATACACTCACACAAGAACTACTTAAAGAACCCACTTGTGCAATGCATAGGTAAAGTCCCATAACCTTACCAACACTAAGTAGTACCCTTTAAGAAGCCCTAGTTAGAGCTCATATTGATATTAAATAGTTATATTCGTATCTTAATTCATGTTCATTAAACATAAAGATATTAGTAATAACTGACATATACCATGTGAGCTACATAAAATACGATGTTTAACACCCACAGTGAAAAGAGGTGTTTCACTTGCATAAGGTGGAATGGAAAGACCTAGATATAATGTGGATCCACTTCATAAGACCTATATGGGAAAATAGTTATCGGTTATGGAGATTTCTTCTAGAAACCTTAGATTTATATCGTGTGGGTTTTCATCTCATGAGACATTGTAATGTGAACCCAACTACTAGCATGAAGGAACCCATTTCATAATCATATCCAGGCGATGCTAATCACAATTCCATTTAAAAAATAATTAAGCCTTTAGTTATGAATTAGTTCATAAATAATGCTTTAAGGACTTAAGTCTCATATAGTGTAGATCTCAAAGGTTTCAAAGATGCAGATAACCTCTCAATCAAACAACCACGAACATGTGAGAATGTTCTTTCATATCATATTCATATAGTGTTTAGACGAATTGCCTTTTATTAAACATATCAACACTAACATAATCATATCATACATTCTTATTCATATCATAACACAACATCAATATTCGTATCATAGCATAACATACACGTTCATATCACAACATAGCATAATTGTTCATATCATAACATACTTGATCATAATTAGGGTTGTAGGGATGAAGAACAAAACTCAAGACCACAATTCAAAAATCAAGTGAGCACCTCCACCATAATCGATGATCAATTCAAGATAAGACAACAGATCAAGTAAACACATCCACCATATGTGGATCAACAATTCAACATAGTGCTATAATAAATTCAATGTCTTTAATGCTTCATTCAAAATTCAAACCTAACTTTATGATATTTTATTCTTCATAAAGGTTAATTTAATAATAAAATAATGAATTATGTATAAATATAGTAGATTGTGATCCTTCATTGATCAACCAAAACATATGTGGGTTTAGATTTGAGAAAGAATGGGGATTCATGGGTCTTGTGGGGATTTATTGAAAAGCCATTAAAATTACTTGAACTAATCCATTAAGCTTCGTGTATAATTGTAATTAATCAATTTATATTAATAGAAACAAGTTTAGAAAGATAGCCAAGAAATTAGTGAAAACCTAGAAATTGGGGAAATTGAGTTCTTCATGACCTAGTTGAACCTTGGTCTTCTTCTTATATGGAGTTCTTATAGAAATTATTTTGAGAGAGGGAAGTTGAATTTTTGTCTTTGAGTTGTGAGTTTAGTTGAATGACTTAAAGTCTTAGGGTTAGAGTCATATAGTTATCATTATAAAGGTAATTGGTTAACTAACCACCCCTAATAACCTTTTTAAATAACTAACTAAAACTAAGACTATTAAACTAAAACTAAAACTCAAAATCTGTGTAGCATCTACTACGCCCCTCCACATATGGATCGTTCATGGAGTTACTAACCATACTGAATGGACGTAGTTTTGTTCAGAGGATCCATTTTTGGGATACAAGTTAACCAAAACGAGTTCCCCACCTACTACCGGGACTTAAGGTTCGTAGACCAGTCTACTCGCTGTAGATTGGACTCGTAGGTCAAGCTGTCGTTTCACAGCTCTTTGGCCAAAGGGTTGGTCCTGTTCAAGGACCTCTTGGGGGTCTTTATGGGGTCGTACCCAGCATTTTGGACCCTAATAATATACTTTTACGTATTTGAACCATTTTTACACGATTAAGTCCTCATAAGACACTTCAAAACCTCATTACAAAACCTAAGACCACACTAGTACAAATCACTAGTTTTTCGAACATCATAGTTGTTGATGTTTATGCACTAACACTTTATTACTAAGTATTTACATCATATTATGTCTAAAAATATCATTTTCATCCATTTCAATTCATTGTACATCATACGAGGCTCTAGCTTAGGTCATAAGATTGTCTGGGTATTACAAAAACTGTGAATTCCTCCGAGTATATAATCCCCAATAAAAAATTTTATGAAAAATACGATATGGATATGAAGTTCAAGTGTGCAAAAGTCAAAAAATGTCAAATGAAATGGAATTTCGAATTTAAAATGGTTAAAGACTTTTTCACCTTTCAATTTGTAAGCCATTCGGCAATTCCACTAATGTAGCTAACAAACTTGGTGATGCACCAAATGACACTTTCGCCAACACAATTTAAGTGAACTCTGACTCTTTAGTTGGTCAAAAAGGGGATCAACATCGGGCTCGTTGACCTGTCCAGCGAATCATTAAACAGTACCTGAGCTCGCGTAATTGCCTATTTTTGTCAAATTATTACTTTTCAACCTGCACATCTAACAACCGTTATTCAAACAACAAAATTATAAAACCAAAAAGTTGGGTGAATTCAGAAGAAGCGTCTTATTTAACGTTATGTAATGATGAAGACATGCTTTCAAGCTTCATTCTTTGGGTTAACCATTGCATCACTCGGTAATCCTCTTTTTGGTCATGGATTTAAATGCGTCGAGATCTGAACCTCTGTGTTTCCAGCTACTTAATTGATACCTAATATGAGGAAACTTTTTGGTTTAGAGAAGAGACGTACTCTTTCATTTCCTTCAGTACCTTGTTCGATCATTCCACTTGTTGAGAATGCGTGCAAGCATATCTCTAGTGCGGAAATTTAACGGGTTAGCCCTTGGCTGTTTTGGCTTTTGACGCTTATGGGTAGGTACATATCGTTCTTTTTCACCGTCCCTCTCTCTCCAACTCATTCAACGGTCATGTCATTCCCTATATTTGTCTTTCCAACCTCCATGACAATCCTTGTTCCAGGCTTAGTTATCCATGACTTTAGATAGTTCGTATGGAAACCCCCTACTTGATTTGTTAGGAAATATTTTCCTCATTGTACATATCTTAAAAGTGAGCTTAAGCAAGATTGATTACACTAACTCTAATCGCATTCACACTCTTCAACCACCTCCTATGACGTGTTCTGATAATATGTCCATTTGGGTCATTATCTTTGCTATTTTTGCATCCCGTTTGTGGTCCTTTTAAATTTGTTCTTTTGTTATCTTGATGTTCAAATGAGATACTTGATCCACTACAAAAAATGCCTAAATCCTGGGGTTTTTAAAGCGGGGGTTAGCTATAACCACCATAAATTACATTAAATAAAGGGGGTTTGGCAACCGATAGAAAATGAAAGTAAATAGTGGGGGTTTAAACCCCCGTCATAAATAGCCGAGGTTTAAACCCTTGCTATCTGAAAATATAATTTTTATTTCAAAATATAAATACAATTTGAAATATAAAATAGAATTTAATATAAAAAATCCTGTATCTCTATTTTATGTCATATGAACTCTTTCAAAATATAAAAACAATTTAATATCTCTATTTTATATTGTATTGGAAACGCAGTTATTTCAAAATATCTCTATATCAGCTATTTATGATTTTTTTAACAAAATATTAGCTATTTTTAGTTAAATTACAAATTACAAAATAAAAAATAAAAAATATCAGCTACACTTTTTGGAAAATTCAGTACTAGCTCTTTCCATCGATACGCTTCACTTCTCTATAGAGAATATCCTCTACTGCACTTCTCTATACCGCGACTTCTCCGCTTCTTCTGCTACCTCCCTAGATTCGAAATGGGATAGGCATTCTAAGGTGATGTTTCTCATCTTAATCTTCTCACCGTTTTGAAAAATGAACCTACATCGCCTCTTTGAAATTTCTCATTTCAATCATCACTGATCTGAAATTTTTGTTCAAATTACTGATTGTATGAACTAGATAAGTTTGTGTTTTAGCTGTTTGTATAGATGCATGGAGGTAGAATTAGTTAATTTTGTTGTATTCAAAACTATCACATTTGAACGTGTATTTTGTGGTCGAATCAAGTTTATTTTGTTGTAATTTTGTTGTACTTCTCGTGGTTTAGCTGTCAATTTTGGTATTTGCCACTTATTTTCGTTGTTTGATTTTGAGTTTTTACATTTACTGCTGGTTTCCATTGGACGAAAATGAGCAGGGCATTAATGGAGGATAATAGGGTGTTCAATTGATGGATTATGATGGTTCATAGTTCAAAGCATTTAAATTAAAAATCACTTTTATATTTGTTTAGTTTTCTTTTAATTCTAGCTACATAGTTGACTTGCTAAAAAATTAGTTTATTGTATAATACAGTTAAACTATACCCTACATTGGGGGACTTGAATGATTTCTGTTTTCCCTCAAAGAAATTGAACCAACTTTTTGATTGAGTTTGTTTTAGATCTTAAATAAATGCATCACTCACACAATCTTGCTTAATCTGAGATTGAGCGATATAATCTTGCCCTGCCCCTGTTGCTCGTGCTATTCCACCACTGTTTTGGGATGAATTTTAGACTTGTTGTTACCTTCTTGATGTCTTCTTTACTTTAGCCTAAGCATACTCTATGGATATTGCCAAAAGTTTTATCCTCTGTTAGTATCTAAATAGTCTACATAAATGTTTGCTTCCTCCGTGTTTGATGCCCTATTTTCTCGAATCGTATTGCTCAACAGGTCCTTTGTTTCTTTGTTAAATTTGGATTTGTCGTCTCCGTTGATCCTTATTTCTGTTGTAGTAAGATGTATAGTTTCTCTTTGTTTATCTGCTACATGTTCCCTCAATCTTCACTTATCTCTTTATACTTTTATTCATACATAATATTCTTCTAGGTCTGTAGTCCACATGTTCTAATAGGTCTTTACATGAAGTCCTTTATTCCTTTGGTCCACATGTATTTTTTGGTAGAAGTTTTTACAGGAAGTCCTTTAGTTCACATGTTCTAATAGGTCTCCATCTTCTAATATTTGAGTCATTAGAGCCATTAGGCGCAAACATGCAATTATAACCTGGTCATGTACGCCCTCCTTCTTGTACATTGCTCTTGAGTTCAAATGTTGTTCAATATAAGAAAATGTTTTGACATCATGATTGTTGTTTAGATATTTATTTTGCATAATCTAATAGAAAATATTCCTTTTGTTTAATTTATCAAGTCTGACCCCCCTTTCAATATTTGCTTTATGTGGAACTTGAACTAGAGAGCTTCTAGATCTTGTTTGTTTAAGGATAAAGAAAGTTGAGGTACTCTGACCCCCTTTCGGTATTTGTTGGTACTCTTTCATGATAGCTTAATGAACTTCCTGGCTCAAGTTCATTTGTTGATGTTGATGCTGAGCTCTCTCACTTTCATCTATATGTTTTATTTTACTTGCACAATAAATCAATGAGTTTCTGAAGAAAAAATTAGTACTTAAACATACTGATTGAATATAAAGTACAAGCCTCTAAATAATTAAGATGCTCTTACTACAACAGTACTAAATAGAGAAAAATAGACATTTCTCTATCAAATTGTTGTTCTATAAATCCACATCCACTTCCTGCTAGTGGCCATTATCTTATAATTTTGGGATGAAAATAGAAAACATAATGACCGGAAATAGATCGATTAACTTGAAATGGAAACTAACTAGATAAAATATTGTACTATGACTTACCATCTTCTTCATATACTCCAATTTTGCATATATTGGTACCTAAAATGTTAAATAAGTCTCTAATCTTATAATTTTCTCATGTAATTTATAGGTGATATTGTCTGCTAATCTTATTTTTTTCGATGGATAAATATTGGATTAAAATGCCAAGGACCACAAAAGAATATTTAGTTTGCTTGAATCAGTTTCTAGAATTTGCATTTAAAAATGGAGCTATAGAAGATAGAATAAAATGCCTGTGTCCTCGATGTTGTTTTGGAAAATGGCAGACTAGAGCTGTAGTGTTTGATCATTTGATTTACAAGTCATTTCCTCAAAATTATGTCATTTGGATTATGCAAGGGGAAACAACTATGTTGCAAAATTCTGAAAGCACTAATGTTACTCATGATACACTGCCTTCCAAAAATCCTGTAGAATTATCGATTAATGAAGCATTAAATAGCTTTAGGAGTGAAGGATTTGATGTAGGTCCGTCGCAAGTAGTGGCAGAAGAAGAGATACTAAATGATATGCCTACTTCATATGACAAAGACTTTTTTGAGTTGCTTCAAGATGGAAGGGTAAAATTGTATGAAGGGTCTGAGTACTCAAAACTAGAGTTTTTGTTAAAGTTATATCACATAATTTATTTGTCTAGGCTAAGTGACAAAAGGATGACTATGATACTGGATCTACTCAGGGATGCCTTTAAATTTGCAAAGATCCCTGATTCTTTTTTTGAGGCAAAGAAAACTATCAAGAAGTTATGTCTTGATTATGTTAAAATTGATGCTTGTCCAAACGATTGCATGTTGTATTGGGGAGATGATGTTAATGAAGAAATATGCAAGCATTGTAACACTTCGATATGGAAGCTTGATGAGATGAATTCAAACACTAAAGTGGCTGCTACAGGTAAGATAAAAAAAGAGACCTGAATTTTTTTTGCGTTACTTCCCATTAAAGACAAGATTACAAAGATTATTCATGTGCTCTAAGATGGAAGAACATATGAGGTGGCATGCGGAGGGTGGTAACAAACATGGAATCTTAAGGGATCCTAGATGTCACGCCCCAAAATACCCCGGAGACGCGGATACGGGACCTAGGACCACAAGTGATCTCAAGCTAACCCTGCTTGTATGGTCATGAGCATACTAAAGAATATAAACTGATGCGGAAGCTAAATCACACTTAAAATGAAAAGATGGGGAAATACCCATATACTATGGCTAAAATATTTGAAAACAAATAAGTTTAATATAAAGACAATATTAACTCAATGCTTAATTGAAACTAACTATGTCTTAAATAGCCTCTAAAATGACTAGTAATGCTAGGACAAGCCCCAGCTAAGTCTAGAAAAACTGAAACTAAAGACTAAAATACTAAAATGAAATTCATGACTATTGTCCTCGGAGAATGAGGACTTACCACTAGTTCAGCTAAACCGTAGATTAGAAGTCGATCTAAGCATGATCTAAATGTTGTGAACCTGAACCTACATCATGAGAAGATGTAGCGCATGTATGACTCAAAACTTGAAAGGTACTGAGCATGCAGAATAGAGTAATGCTGAACTAAAACATAACTGAATAAGCACAAAAGCAAGTAAAAATGTTCTTAACATGATATACTTAATGCTGAGATAATTGAATGCAATGACCAATTTATAATATGCTGAAACTGAATACTGAATATACTGATAAATGGTCAATGCAATAGAGTGTGACTGAACTGTGGGAGCTACTAATAACCGATAATAAAACTACATGAGATAAATGTGGAGTCCGATGTATACGCCCCATCGAGAGGACTCAATATACCCTGCCATAGGTATAAAGGCATGCTGGCGTGATCACAAAATGATGTCCACAAAGGGGACTTACAACCTACTTGGCTAGTAGTTCTGGGACTATATGGGTACGCTGAACCCTAGTCCAACTCGGTATTATGCTACTCCTAATGAATTAAGTGATTAAGACATTATGAATGAATTTTTGTAAATGCTGGATAGCTCTAAACTAAACATGCAAATTGAGAGTGCAATAATTAATCTGATAGTTACACATTAATAACTGAGGCATATATATCTGAAGTAACTGAAATATCTAATCTAACATGTATAATTCAAGAAAAGAAATACATAGATAGAGTTCTAAAATTCATTTGATAATATAAATTATAACTTTACAATCTGATTTGGACATATATCTAACTAATTAATTCTTGATGATCTGCTGTAATTCTACAAACCCTAGGTCTATTCATTATAAGAGAATCAAGAACTTACTAAAAATTAGGGACCTAATGGGTGAAAGGAACCCACTAGTGAAATCCCACATACCTGGTGATGAAATCAACGGAGAAATATTTAGATTCTGGGCTGCATTCTTGAACTAGGGTTCTTGACCTTTTTCTCGTTACTTGCTGCTATTTTTCTAAGTTTTGATTTATTCGTTTGACTTAGGTAAGTTCTTGTTATGTTTCTAAGGTCAAAATGACGTATCTTAGGGGTTAAACGAAATACGAAAAGGTCAAAAGACCCCTGAGTTAATTGATGTCAGACCAAACAACGACCTGGACTGACGGGCCGTCGTTTGGTTTCGTAGTTTGGGTATGCTCGACATGCCTTTACTAAAATAGGCATAACTTTTTACTTGCAGGTTAGACCTTAGCAAACTCGGTGGCTATGGGAAGATATTTCAATTATATATCTTTTGATAGGTCATATGACACCTAATTCATTTTCTGGTAAGATTTATGACCATTTGAAGTTAAACCAAAAACATTTCCCCCCTAACTAACTGTTAACTTTCACCTACGGTCACACCTACGGACCGTAGAACAAACGACGGTCCATGCTGGTCATTCGTCATTCATGTCAAAGGCCGGTTAGTAAGAGTCTCAATCCATAGACACCGTCGATGGATCGTAGTCTAATCTACGGACCGCCGGTCTGTCTGTGGGTCGAGACTTGGTCGATTTTGCTGAGCTGAATTTAGGGAGGGCTGTAGTGACAATCTATGGACCTGCAGTACGGGCCGTAGATCAGACTACAGTCCGTCGATTGGACCTGCAATTATTTTCTAAAAATCTTATTTCTTTTATCTAATTTGAGTACATGGGTGTTACTCCTCGAATGAAGCCTAACCTAGCTTAAATAGAGGGAGAGATATGCAATCCCTACTACTAAACATTGATGACTAATTTTCTGATTGAACTGAGTTCCAAGAACATGCAAATACGTTGAAAATGCAAGTACAAACTGAGGGAACATGATTCTAAGACTGAATTCACGCATGAATGACTGAAAAATTGAAGAGGAACTATTACCTCAAGTTGGAGTGGAATCAGAAGGAAAGAGGTGAGGATACTTCACTTTCATGGCTGCTTCTGCTTTGCAAGTAACTCCCTCTACGGACTGACTCCACCACAAAACCTTGACTAAAGCTACTTATTTGTTTCTCTACCTTCTAACCTGACAGTTAAGAATCTAAATTGGTACATCCTCATAAGAAAGACTATCTTTCATAGACACACTCTCTAATGGCACTACAGAGGTTGGGTCACCAACACACTTTTTCAAGAGTGAGATATGGAAGACTGGATGCACTGCTGCTAGTTCTACTGACAACTCTAACTCATATGACACCTAGCCAACCCTTTTCAAGATCTTGTTTGGGCCTACATATCTAGGACTGAGCTTCCATTTATTGCCAAACCTCATCACCCCTTTCATAGGTGACACTTTCAGGAAAATCCAATCATCAACTTTGAACTCTAGTTCCCTCCTACTTACATCTGCATAAAATTTCTGACTACTCTGGGCTGTCTTAGGTCTATCTCTAATGAGTTGCACTTTCTCCATAGCATAAAGGACTGAATCTGTCCTTATCAAAGCTGCTTCACCTACTCAAATAAACCAACAGGAGATCTACATCTATGCCCATACAGTGCCTCATAAAAGGCCATCTGAATGCAGGAATGGTAGCTATTGTTGTAGGAGAACTCAATAAGAGAAATATGATCATCCCAACTACCTTTGAAATCGATCACACAAGCTCTCAACATATCCTCTAGGGTATGAATGGTACGTTCTGTCTATCCATCCGTCTGCGGATGAAATGTTGTGCTAAGGTTAACTTGAGTACCATGACCCTTCTGAAATGACTTTCAAAAATGAGAGGTAAACTAAGGTTCTCCATATAAGATGATAGACAAAGGAACCCCATGAAACTTCACAATTTCATTAATGTAAAGCTTCGCATAGTCTTCTACTGAATGACTAGTCTTTACCGCCAAAGAGCGAGAAGACTTAGTCATCCTATCAACTATCACACAAATGGAGTCATGTTGTCTCCGAGTACACGGTAACCCTGTGATGAAATCCATATGGATCACTTCCCACTTCCAAGTAGGAATGTCGATCTCTTGAGTTATACCCCCTGGTTTCTGATGTTCTGCCTTGACTTGCTGGCAATTAGGGTACTTACTCACAAAATTGCTATATCACTCTTCATTCCATTCCACCAATAGACTTCCCGTAGATCGCAGTACATCTTAGTGGCACCTGGATGAATAGAATAGCTGGAGTTATGGGCTTCTACAAGAATATGTTGTCTCAACTGCCCACAGCATGAACACACAATCTACCCTGGTAGCGAAGTACACCATATTCCCTTGGGATAAAACCTCCACTCTCTGATTATGGGTTGCACCCTCAAGTTCAAGCAAGATTGGATCACTATCTTGCTTTTCCTTAACCTCTACTACCAAAGATGATTCTACCCCATTCTGAACTGTTACACCACTGTCTGATAGGCTCATAAGGCGAACTCCCAAGCGAGCAAGCCTGTGAACATCCTTCATTAGCTCCTTCCTTTCTTCCTCAACATGGGCTAAACTACCCATATATAATATACTACGAGCATCTGCTACTACATTTGCCTTACCAAGATGGTAATGCACACTCATATCATAATCCTTAAGGAACTCAAGCCATCTCCTTTGGCGAAGATTCAACTCTTTCTGGGTGAACACATACTGAAGGACGTTATGGTCAGTGAACACATCTACATGAACACTATACAAGTAGTTTCTCCAGATCGTGAGTGCAAACACCACTGTTGCAAGCTCGAGGTCATTAGTTGGGTAGTTCTTCTCTTGCACCTTAAGTTGTCTAGAAGCATAAGTTATAACCTTTTCTCGCTGCATCAACATGCAACATAGGCCAACTCTGGATGCATCACAATAGATCACATAACCATCTGAACCCTATGGTAGAGTCAAGACAGGAGCTGTAGTCAATCTAGTTTTTAATTCTGAAAAACTTTTCTCACAATCATCTGACCATCGAAACTTGACCATCTTCTGAGTCAACCTAGTCAATGGTGAGGCTATGGATGAAAATCCTTCCACTAACCTTCTATAATAACTCGCTAGACCTAAGAAACTCCTGATATCTGTAGCAGAGGTAGGTCAAGGCCATAGTTTCACTGCTTTTATCTTCTACGAATCCACTCGGATCCCCTCGCTAGATACAATGTGACCAAGAAAAGAAATGAATTGTAACCAGAACTCACATTTGTTAAACTTAGCGAATAACTAGTGATCTTTGAGAGTCTGCAGAAAAACTCTCAAATGGCTTGAATGTTCTTCCTCATTCCTAAAGTAAATGTGGATATCATCAATAAAGACGATAATGAACAAGTCCAAGTACTGTTTGAACACTTTGTTCATCAAATCCATGAAAACTGCAGGAGCATTGGTTAGTACAAATGACATAACTACAAATTCATAATGACCTACCGAGTTCAAAAGGATGTTTTCAGAATGTCACTATCTCTTACTCTGACCTGATGATAACCCGATCTGAGGTCTATCTTTGAAAAGTGACTAGCACCCTGAAGTTGGTCAAACAAGTCATCAATCCTGGGGTGGGATACATATTCTTTATTGTGACATTGTTCAACTGTCTATAGTCAATGCACATTCTGAGAGAATCATCTTTCTTCTTTACGAACATCACTGGTGCACCCTATGCAGAAATACTAGGTCTGATAAAACCCTTATTTAGAAGGTCTGTCAATTGCTCTTTCAATTCCTTAAGCTCTGTTGGAGCCAATCTTTAATAAAAATAGGCAGGGTATCTGGAAAGAGTTCAATTCCAATGTCGATTTCTTTTTCGGGAGGAATTCCAAAAAGATCTTCTGGAAACACTTCTCGAAACTCACTAACTACTGGAACTGACTCAAGAGTTGGGGTTTCTAAGATAGAATCCTTAAACCAAACTAGATGATAGAGATAACCCTTAGACATCATCTTTCTGGCCTTAAGATAGGAAATGAATTGACCGAGAGGCGCTAAGCTACTACCCTTCCATTCTAAGATTGGTTCATTTGGAAACTGAAAACGAACAATCCTAGTTCTACAGTCAACAGAGGAATAACAAGAATGTAACAAATCCATGTCAAGAATGACACCGAAGTCTATCATTTCTAACTCACAAGATCTGCTAAGGTGATTTTCTCAGATACTGTGACAGGGCAATTTTTGTATACCCATCTAACTATAACTGGGTCACCAACCGGAGTAGAGACTGAGAAAGGTTCTGAGAGAGTTTCTAGACTGACACAAAATTGGACTCCTATGTAAGGAGTTACAAAATAAAGAGAATCCCCTAGATCTAACAATGCATAAACATCATATCAAAGACTCGTAACGTACCAGTGACTACATCAGGAGAACCTTCCTAATCCTGGCAAGCCTGAAGAGCATACAACCCGTTCTGGCGCTGACCGCTACCTATACCAGATGAGTCACCCTGCTGAGTTGGGCAACTTTCTGGTGTTGCTGAAGTTGTAGGCTGACTTCTACCATTACCACCTCCTTGACCTTGTCTAGAAGGACAATCCCTCAAACTGTGACCAGACTGACCGCATCCAAAACACACTTCCTTTCGTGTAAGGCACTCACATGAACGGTTCTTAATAAACTTAGGGCAAGTGGGGTAAGTTTTGGTGCCTGAAAAATTTACATGAGACTTAGAGACTAGTGCCCTAACCTTCTGATCACACTTGTTCTTGGAGGATGGAACACAAGTTGATGAAGGGGTTGGGGCTGAAAACTTTTGCTGACTCTGTGAGCGATTTCCACCACCCAATTTCGGCTGAGAATAGTCATAGTTCTCAGTCCTAGCCTTCTTATTCTCCTCGGCATGTTCCCTAAGATTATCACCCTCATCATATTGAACATGAGTCATAATCCTAGAGATGTTCATATCTCCCAGTAACATAGCATTTTTGCACTCTGTTTTCAATAAATCTGACACTACATACAAGAACTTATTCATCTGAGACCTGGAGTCAGCAACCATGTGAGGATCATACCTGGAGAGTTGGTTAAACTTCAGCCCATAATCTTGGACTGTCATGTTACCCTGCCTTAAGTTCATTAATTCCTGGTCTTTTCCTTTTCTCAACTCTATTGGGAAAAACCTGTCCAGAAATGTCTCACTAGAGCAATCCCATGTAATAGGAGTTTCATCAGTACCCCTATTATCCTTCCACTGGGTGTACCAGATATGAGCAACATCTTTCAGCTGGTATGATGCCAACTCAACCCGATCATTCCCACTTACTTGCATCACCTCAAATATCTTCTCGATCTCATCCAAGAAATTCTGAAGATCCTCAGTGGTCTGCGATCCTAAGAACTCAGGAGGATTCATCCCAACAAAGTCACGAACGCTGACTACTATTGATCAAACATTTCCATTCTCATGAGCTTGAACCCGCTGATTGTTTTGGTTGGAGTCACTCTCAGACACCTAAATGGCGTTCTCTTTTTTCTCGTTATTCTGAGGATATCGAGTTGAGGATAAATAAGCCTAAACGAGTAAATGATGAATCAAATCATAATGAGGTTTGTGAAATGTCATCTATGTTCCCTCGACAAGGTAAAGTTGTCAGAGGCTTCATAACATTTCCTTTGACTCATCTGGAAAAAAGTCAAGCTCATTGATATGTATTACTCAATTGCGCTTCAACAAAGCCATTTATTGAGTACATGAGTCTACAGAGTATTGGACCGTAGAAGCAATAGTTAAACTTTACACTTATACATTCTTTATCATCATTTTTTTCTTTTTCTTCTCCATTTGTCTTCTTTTTCTTGTTCTTGTTGGAGGGCTGGCAATATTTTTCTGCAAAGTCATTTGGTTCGGACAAAGTTAGCATCGTAGTCATTTTAGTTGGTCTTTTTTTTATCATCACTGATATTAGGTGTTTGATAGAATTGCAAGTTAATTACTTGGCCTTTACTTTCTGTCTGTATCACTTTCCTTTGTCACTCAACTGTACTTACATCCTTAAGAAGGTTCAAATATGATATATCACACTGGATTAGCAGCCATTTGATATATCATATGAAGTATGTGAATGATATAAATGCTATTGTGTAAAGGTTTTATGAAGATTTACTCAAAAAAGGCATCAAGTATGATTTCAAGAAAATGTCCCTTTTAAATGCATGTTTTTGCATGATTGTCATACTTGGTGCATTCTTGTACTAATCCCATTCTTCTCTAATTTTTACACAAAGTGTAGGTTATGGATGCTTAAAGGATGTCTATATGATTGAGGACCTTGAAATGTGATTCTCAAGCTCAAGAAAAGGAATCCTTAAATCCAAGGATGTCCTAATGTGTAGTTTACTGTAAAAGTCATAATTGTTGTACTTATGTATTATGTTTTAAGGATCGTGTACCTAAAGTACTTTTATGATGTTGAGTCTCAGATGGCGAATAGACTTAAGGTTTAAATATGTATTATAACTTATTTTATATATATATATATATATATATATATATATATATATATATATATATATATGAAGTGAAGTTTCTAGCATATGATGTGGTATGAAAAGTTTTAAATTTTCCGCTAAATTTACTATAGTAATGCGATGAATGATAACTATGAGCTTCTATAAGACCTCCGAGAGGTCAAGTACGCCATGTTACTTCTAGGGGGTGCTCCCCTGATGTGACAATGATTTACTGGAATATTACTTGTAATTATGAGCTTAGTTTTTTTTTGTCATTTTTTATATTCAAGCTTAGATAAATACTACTTGTTTTATTGATATATAGCGGGTTGTCATTTATTGGTATTGGTTTAAAATCAAAATCTTTGCTGGATGTTTGTTGTTTCTCATCTCAATCATGTTGCCTCAAGTTTATAACTGTTTTTTTAACCCTCTTTAGCTTGAGTTTTGAGTCTTCTTATTCCCTGGTTATATTGATATATGTCTTCTCTTTTTAAGCTCATTTTGCCTGTTGAATCAAGACTCACCTAAAATTTTACTTTCGAAATGTTGCATGTCCTTGTCTTTATTCTTTCTTATCAAGTAGATGAAAGAGTGTTTGACTAATCTTGATGTATGTTTCCAACTGTCTATCAAGATTTTATCAAGATTAACAAGGCTAGGAGATGAAAGAGTGTTTGTTGATAAACTAAACTTGCATGTGAGAGAATCCAATGGTACACAGCCAACCCCACTCTTAGAATAGAAACTCCTAAATCATAACTATAAATTCAAACAAATGCAAAAAAGGTCAAGGCTTTGATTAATATTTTCTTTATATACTTAAGTATATTCAAAGTCACCAAACCAATAAACAAATAGTCCCGACATAAAAACACGTAGAAAGAAACAATACAATCTGCAAATACATTATTAAACAACCAAGCACTTGTCCTATTTTTATTTTGACCATTTCTTCCCCTCACTTTCATCTTCTTTTCTACCTTCTCCCTTCATTTCAATTACAAAGTTGAAAAAACAACAAGTTTGATGGATTAAAATTCCTCCAAGACTTAAGCAATGAGGTTTTTACAATTTCTATGGATCTTCGTGATGCCCTTCTTGCAAATTTTCGTAGGTAATGAGATTTTCTTTGTTTCATCTCAATGTCTTGATGTTCAAAATTCACTGTTGCTGCAGTTGAAGCGCAGCTTCCAGTATGATTTTACTTTGTCAAATAAATTAGCAAGATGGAACCAGAACACAACTGAATGTTGCAATTCGAATGGGGTCACATGTGACCTCTCTGGTCATGTGATTGCCTTGGAACTGGATGATGGGGTTACAGTTGGTATAGGAAAACTTACGAACTTGAAGTACCTGAATTTGTCGAATGCCAGTTTTGTTGGACAACTTCCTATGATGTTATCAAGACTAACAAGGCTAGGAGATGAAAGAGTGTTTGTTAATAAATTTTACTTTCCAAATGCTTATTCCCTGGTTATATTGATATATGTTTCCAACTGGCTTTGTTTTATATCATTTCTTTTTCTCTATTCCAGATTCAGAAGGAAACAAAAAGAAACTCAAAGTGAAAGTCAAAGAAGTGTTAAATTTACCTGGAGAAGATCGTATTGTGATCAATTTTGACTACCTGGATTGTCCATTTGGAGAAGCACAACCCCTTCTTTCTAGTTTTTGTGGAATTTTAGCTGTTGATTCATCTTTATTTCCAATGCACTTCGACAAATGGCCGAATATGCCTATGTCGTACTTTGATATCGTCTTTGATCAGATAATTGTGGTATAAACTCAATATTATGAATACTATACCGATATTATTTTCTCGAACGTTTATATTTGGATTTAATAGATAAGCTAACTAGTGTTTATTCTTGAAGCATCGTTTGCTTTCTGAGACAACTGACGTAGCTGCACGACGATATGTTTATAAGTGTATTTCAAATAAGTGGAGTGCAAATAGGTTGGACATATGGCAATTGTTCAGTAATCCACTTAAGTGCAAAACTCAAATTATGGATAATGTTCCACCTGGAATTCCAAGAGATGAGTGGACTCCTTATGTTAATTATCGTTATAAAAAAATAGGTATATGTATTTAATTGTTTCACTAGTATGTGTTGTCGTATAATTACTTTTTAATGATTGAATTTTGTGTATCTTTTTGTAAGGAAATGAGCAACAGAAATGCTGAAAGTCGAAAGAAACAAATCATTTCACACACAGGTGGATCCAAAGCTAACTCTAGAAGAATGGCTGAAATGGTTAAAGATTTTAGTTCTTTTCATTTTATTTTTGAGTTATTAAGATGACTTATTCTGTAATTATTTTTAATTATTTAAATTATTCTGATTTGATTATTTTTCTTATAGATGGCTGAGAATGGTCAAATGCCTGGAAGAGCAGAACGTTATCTTGTTACTCATAAGAATGTAAATGGAGCATATGTAATAAAGCGGCAAAAGTTATATGTGTAACTTACTGAATGTGGGAAAAAATAGCACTCCAGTTTTTTGGTTGTGTCAACTCTGTCCCTTTTCTACTAACAAGTTAAGTCAAGTAGTTTATGTTTAGTTTCTTATTTATGTTAAACCTTAGATTCTTTGTTAATGTTTTAGTCATTGCTATTGTTCAAATCAGTTTGATGGTGCCTTGTTTAGTATAGTGTGATGTCATTTTGAAATGGTTTAAAATCCTTGCTTGAGTAACTGAATTCAGCATTGGAGACTTCCTGATTTGGGACTGGAGGAGCTGCGTTTGCATTCCGTGCATTCGCATTCCTAGCGTTAGCTCTACGAGAAGGCATAATCTGAAACGTAGAACGTCAAGTCAGAATGGAATTAGATCATAATGCACGATAAGAGTAACAATATAGTGAAGTTTTCCTGAAACACTTCATAGCCTCCCTCTTATTAGATGTGGTGCACTTCACACCCATGAAAATGACTCTACTTAGTGCGGCTTTTCAGACATCCTAGGACACTCAAACCTAGTACTCTGATACCAAGTTTGTCATGCCCAAACCTACCCCCGAGTCGTGGACACGGGACATAGGA
The DNA here is from genome assembly GCA_016801875.1 of Solanum sitiens. Lineage (NCBI taxonomy): Eukaryota > Viridiplantae > Streptophyta > Magnoliopsida > Solanales > Solanaceae > Solanum > Solanum sitiens. The sequence goes on from JABWTJ010000303.1 coordinate 219,008, forward strand.
CCACAAGTATTCGAAGCTAACCCTAATGGTATGATTCATGAGCATACTAAAGAATATAAACTAATGCGGAAGCTAAGTTATACTTAAAATGAAAAGATGGAGAAATACCCATACTATAGCTGAAATATTTCAATTTCTGGGATGGACTGCTGGAACCTTGCTGCGTTATTGAACTAGGGTTCTTGATTTTTCTCTCCATTCTTGTTGCTAATTTTCTAAGTTTTGATTTATGATTTTGATTTAAGTAAGTTCTTATTGTGTTTCTAGGCTTAAACCGACTAAAATTTTATGATTTAGGGTCAAAATGATGTATCTTAGGGGTTAAACGAAGTAGGAAAAGACCGAAAGAGCTTGAGTTAATTGTTGTTGGACGAAACGACGACCTGCACTAACAAGCCATCGTTCAGTGGACTGTCCATCGTTTGGTTCCGTAGGTTGGATCTGCTTGTCAGGCCTTTACTAAAATTGGCATAACTTTTTACTCGGATGTTCGAATTTAGCAAACTCAATGGCTATAGAAAGATAATTCAATTATATATCTTTTGATAAGTCATAGGCCACCTAATTAATTTTGTGCTAAGATTTATGACCATTTAAAGTTGACCCAACATTTCCCCCTAACTGACTGCTAACTTTCACCTACGGTCAGACCTACGGACCGTAGATTGAACAACGGTTCGTGCTGGTCATCCATTGTTTGTGTCAGAGGCTGGGTAGTAAGATTCTCAATCCACAGACACCGTCGATGGACCGTAGTCTGATCTACGGACCATCGGTCCTTCCGTGCGTTGAGACTTAGTCAATTTTGCTAAGCTGAATTTTTGGAGGGCTGCACTGACAATTTGCGGACCTGCAGTATGGGCCGTAGATCAGACTATGGTCCGTCGGTAACCGTTGATTGGACCTGCAATTATTTTCAGAAAATCTGTTTTTTGGTATTTTTTGAGTACGGGGTGTTACACTAGAGATGGTGAGGCATGGAAGAGATTTGATACAACTCATCCTGAATTTTCTTTTGATTCTCGAAATGTTTGATTAGGGGTAGCTAGTGATGGTTTCAATCCCTCTGGAGCGATGAGTACTAATAATAGCATTTGGCCTGTAGTTTTGGTTCGATATAACCTTCCACCTTAGTTGTGCATGAAACAATCAAATGCTATTCTATCAATAATCATTCCAGGTCCACGGATGGCAGGAAATAACATAGATGTATACTTACAACCTCTTATTAAGAAGTTGAATGAGTTGTGGAGTAAAGGTGTAGAGACTTTTGATTCATCAAAGAATGAAATAATCAGAATACAGGTAGCTCTTATGTGGACAATTAGTGATTTTCTAGGACTCGGTATCTTATCTGGTTGGAACATATATACCGGTTTTGCATGTCTATCTTGTAATTTTGACATAAAACCTTGTCGACTTACTCATAGTGGAAAGTGGTTCTGTGTTAGTCATCGTTGATTTTTGGCAAGAAATCATAAATTCAGATTAATGAGGAATAATTTTGACGGAACTGTAGAAGAAAAGACACCCCCCCCCCCAAAAAAAAATAAAAGTTATCTAGATCAGATATTTTGCAACATGTGACAAATATTAATGTTACATTTGGAAGACAAGAAAAGTTGAATGATAAAAGAAAAAGAAAAAGAAAAAAATAGACAAAGTAGTGTGGGTGAAGGTTCAACTCAACAGTGGAAGGAAAAAAACCATATAGTTCGATCATCCTTATTAGGAGTCCAACTTGTTGCATCATAAATTAGATGTTATGCATATTGAGAAAAATGCTTTTGACAATGTTACATACACTTTATTAAATGATAGAGAAAAGTCAAAGGATCACCTTGAAGCTCGAAAAGATCTACAAGATATGGGTATTTGAAGACCTTTGGGCAGAAGAGAATGATGATTTTTGGCTTGGTACATTTACAATTCCAAAGGATAAGAAACTGACCTTCCATACAACTTTAAAGAATATCTCAATTCCCGAATGTTACGCCTCGTATTTTTATACGTAGTGCGCGTCATGAGCTAGTTGATGTAAGTCCAGGGAATGAGATTTTATTTTAAGTTCCAAGTGATTAAAGGAAATCAGATTGTCATTAACTTTAAGTGGGGGATTAATTAGTGGCTGTTTGGGATTAAATTAATTAAGTGGAGGGCCCCACCACTCAAGGCATTAAAGAAAATCAGATGGGAGCTAGGCTTAGTGGGATGTGTAATGGGGTACTGTCTCCACTTCATATAATGAATGAAGTGGTGAAATGACAGCAAATATATCAGATTGTCATTAAGTTCCAAGTGATTAAAGGAAATCAGATTGTCATTAACTTTAAGTGGGGGATTAATTAGTGGCTGTTTGGGATTAAATTAATTAAGTGGAGGGCCCCACCACTCAAGGCATTAAAGGAAATCAGATGGGAGCTAGGCTTAGTGGGATGTGTAGTGGGGTGCTGTCTCCACTTCATATAATGAATGAAGTGGTGAAATGACAGCAAATATATCATCTTCTTCAACTTAGCTTAGGCAGCCATGGAAAAGGAGAAAACCAGCCATGAAACTCTCGGCCAGCAGCTTCAAGGAATTTGGTTAGTAATCTCTTTGCTTGGTGTGTTAATTCTTTAGAACGCCTTTGTTAATTAGCCATTAATGTTAAGAAGGGGGTGTGACCAGTAGCTTAGAAAATTCGTTTTAGTTATTGATTGTGCTAAGTATGATCGGAAACCATAATCGGATTAGTGGTGTTGTGTTAGTGTTTGGGCTGTTTTGATTAAAGCAAAATGTGGGAAATTCTGTTTTGGAGTTATGTATATGTTAATGTGATTATGGGTATATACTCCAATGGATGAATACGATAAGGTAGATGTGTTACGAATTATAAAACGAGTTATCGCTCGGTGTGTCGTTGTTTCGTTACTATGGTTGCCGAGACAGAGCTGTTTTGGGGGGGGACTGTTTAATATGTTCGTTGGGTTATATGTGTTATTGGTATTGCTGTGGATAATTTGGATTGTTGTCGGATTGGGACAAAGTAAGGAAAATAGGGGAAGTGCTGCCGGATTTTCGTTAGATTATTAGCTAGCTTACAATAAGTGGTAAAGTGCGACGTCTATCTAATTGCGGCACAATTGTTGCTTGTTATAGATTAATAGCTTGGGCAGTAAATATTGGTCGTGCGGCTCGACTATACGGTATGTAACACTATCCTTTCTTTCTTTGTTTGGCATGACTTTTAAAAATGAGCGAATGACGGACAGGTTTGACACTTACTTTTAGAGTGTCTAGGTGACGTATATTCTTGCTTCTACAAACTATTCTTCTATATATCGGCTATGTCTAAGGCTATGGTGATTTCTCATATCTATGGTAGAGCTTCTTTGAGTCATTGAGATTTTACGTTTTCATATCGTGTTAAAGGTTTATAATCTTGATAAAACGTTAATCTTTGGTAATACCCCTTGCTGGTTCACGTTAATTGTTCTATTGAGTTATAAGAAATGATTTTAATTGCATATGGTTGCTCATAATGTTCTGCTCGTGCATAGAGTCATTTATCATTTCCCTGAGTCCCGGGCCGGGTAATGTTCGTGCGGAGTTTCTTGCATATGTCACCGAGTCCCTCACTAGAGGGCCGGGTATGTATATTATATATATGATTGGTGATGAGGATGGTTATGATGATGATGATGACGGAGATGATGTGATGATTATTTCATCGAGTCCCTCACTAGAGGGCCGGGTACGTATGATGTATATATATGATGATTATTTTGCCGAGTCCCTTACTAGGGAAGCTGGGCACCTTATATGTTAAAGACATGCATGATTTTCACTTATAAGGTACATGTGTAGTGATATCATGTTTCGACTTATCATGTTGGTATCCTGTCATCTTTACCTTATGCTTTACATACTCAGTACATTGTCCGTACTGACCCCCTTTCCTCGGGGGGGCTGCGTTTCATGCCCGCAGGTGTAGACGCACAGTTCGGTGATCCTTCCGCCTAGGATATCTACTCAGCTGATTGGGAGAGCTCCACTATTCCGGAACCCAGTCGTTTTGGTACATAACTTCCTATGTAGTCTTTTACTTATCTATGGGTACGGCGGGGCCCTGTCCCGTCGAGTTTCACTACTATACTCTAAGAGGTCTATAAACATTATGTGGGTTGTATATATATGTTTTGGATGATGGTCTGGACATGGTTTGTTTGGGATGTCCGCTTGTTCAGGGGCAGTCTTGTCGGCTGCGTATATCATTGTGTATTGTGTAGTGGCAGCCTTGTCGGCTTGCGTATGCTAGTATGCTTTGGATAGTGGCGGCCTTGTCGGCTCGCGTATGTTGTTACGGTTGAATGGTTATGACTCCTTATGAGGTAGATCCACTTTATATATATATGGCATTGGGGTTGGCTTGATTTAATTAAATTCCATATTGTCTTAGTTTCAGTTGGTTATTCTTAACAGGTTTGTATGTGAGTGTCCAAAATGGGCACTAGTCATGGCCCATCGGGTTGGGTCATGACAAAAGTGGTATCAGAGCGGTTCTTCCTCGGAAGTGTCTACAGACCGTGTCTAGTAGAGTCCTGTTTATCGCTGTGTTGTGCACCACATCTATAAACAGGAAGCTACAGGACATTTAGGATGTTATCCTTTCTTCTTATTCTAGATCGTGCGATAGAGCTATATTAACAGGATAATCCCTCTCTAACGAATCCTTGCATTTTTAGCTATGCCTCCAAAGAAAGCGACAGCCGCCCAGAAGGGCAAATTGGTAGCAGAAGGTACTAGTCATACCCGGAGAGTTACTAGGGCCCGTGCCCAGTCTATGCCTGGTATTGTGCTCCAGTCGGAGAGCTCTTCTACACCGCCACCGCCAGAGGAGCTTAGAGCAGCAGCAGCTCTAGTTTGGGGGACACCACCACCAGCCCCCGAAGCCCCAACACCTGAACCTCCAGCTCCTCAGCCAGGGGCGGAGGATAGGGCCATGAGAGATGCGGTTCAGTTGCTGACTAGATTAGTGGCAGGTCAGGCTCGCAGGCATGGACTAGGAGTTGAACATGCGGACAGATCTGATAGCTTAAGGGCTCGTGACTTTTTAAGTTGTAATCCTCCAGAGTTCTTTGGATCAAGGCCCCAGGATGATCCGCAAGAGTTTATTCGTCAGATGCAGCGTACATTGAGGATAATCAAGGCTTCGGAGACCGAGTCTGTTGAGTTGGCTACGTATCGTTTGCGGGATGTAGCTATTAATTGGTATGAGTCTTGGGAATTATCTAGGGGTGAGGGTGCTCCTCCAGCGTTATGGGATGAATTTGTGGAGGCTTTCCAAGGCCACTTCCTGCCTCCAGAGATGAAGCGAGCTAGAGTCGATAGATTCTTGCGTTTGAGGCAGAATGGCAGGAGCGTTCGAGAGTATAGCCTCGAGTTTAATTCATTGGCTAGGCATGCACCTACTATTGTGGCTGATATGGCAGACAGGGTACATCGTTATGTGATGGGATTGGATCGTTATCTGATTGACGGTTGTATGGCAGTGACTCTTCAGCCAGGTATGGACATTGCTCGGGTGCAGGCATATGCACAGGGGGTAGAGGATCGGCACCGGGGACGTCAGCCAGAAAGAGATTATAATAGAGGCCAGCATAAGAGGGCTAGATCAGCAGGTTATCCTGACGAGTTTCGAGGCGGGCAGTCTCAGCAGCATGTTAGATTTTATTCCCAGCCAGCACAGAGTGCACCCCCACGTTTCATGGGTAGGGGGGTCGATCGTACGGGATATTCTGAAGCTGGTCAGAGCTCTAGGGCGTCAGGGTCACAGATGGGCAGGGGTTTGAGCCAGTCGAGGCCACCTTTGCCTCGGTGTTCTCGCTGTGGTAGGTCCCATCCTGGGGAATGTCGTTGGACTACAGGTGCGTGTTTTTCTTGCGGCCGTTAGGGTCATACTATGAGGGAGTGTCCCTTTAGAGGTAGTGCCGGTGGTATGGCACAGCCTACTGGGTCCGTTGCTGGTTCATCTTCTTCTATAGCTATGCGCCCTCCGGGGCAGGGTATTCAGGCGCCAACAGGCTGAGGTAGAGGTCGTGGTGGAGATCCCAGTTCTAGCGGTCCCTCGAACCGCATATATGCTTTGACTAGTAGGCAGGATCAGGAGGCGTCACCTAATGTGATCACAGGTATATTATCACTATTCTCCCGAAGTGTGTATGCATTGATAGACCCAGGTTCCACCTTATCATTTATATCCCCCTTCGTTGCTAGTCGGATCGGAATAGAGTCTGAGTTGATAGAACCATTTGAGGTAGCTACACCTGTAGGAGATTCTGTCATAGCTACGCGAGTATATAAGAATTGTTCAGTGGTTATATATGGTCATCGTACCGTAGCAGATCTAATAGAGTTAAATATGATTGAGTTAGATATTATCATGGGCATGGATTGGTTGGCTGCTTGTTATGCTAATGTTGATTGCAGAGGAAAGACAGTTCGATTTCAATTTCCAGGGGAACCGATTATAGAGTGGAAGGGGAGTACAGTATCGCCGAAAGGTAAGATTATTTTATACCTTAAGGCCAGGAAGATGGTTAGAAAAGGCTATATTTATCATCTGGTTTGGGTGCATGACATAAAGGCAGAGGCACCGACTCTTCAATCAGTCCCGGTAGTTAATGAATTTCCCAATGTATTCCCAGAGGAGCTTCCAGGCCTTCTTCCAGAACGAGAGATAGAGTTTACTATAGATGTACTGCCAGATACCCAGCCTATATCTATACCTCCTTATAGAATGGCACATGCTGAGTTGAAAGAGTTGAAAGAGCAATTGAGAGATTTGCTAGAAAAGGGCTTCATTAGGCCTAATACGTCACCTTGGGGAGCACCGGTACTGTTTGTGAGGAAGAAGGATGGGTTGCTGCGGATGTGTATTAATTATAGGCAGCTGAACAAAGTAATAGTAAAGAACAGGTATCCCCTCCCAAGGATTGACGATCTATTTGACCAGTTGCAGGGTGCTAAGTGTTTTTCAAAGGTAGACTTGCGGTCAGGTTATCATCAGGTGCGGGTAAGGGAGGCAGATATTCCAAAGACGGCATTCCGGACCCGATACGGGCATTATGAGTTTAGAGTGCTGTCTTTTGGGCTGACTAATGCTCCAGCGGTGTTTATGGATTTAATGAATCGAGTGTTTAAACCATTCCTTGATATGTTTGTTATTGTATTTATAGACGATATTCTGGTCTATTCACATTCAGAAGAGGAGCATGCAGACCATTTAAGGACGGTACTTAGGGTGCTTCAGCAACAGAAGTTGTATGCTAAGTTCTCCAAGTGTGAGTTCTGGTTGACTTCAGTGGCATTCTTGGGGCATATTATTGGAGCTGATGGTATTCGGGTAGACACGCAGAAAATTGAGGCGGTAAAGACTTGGCCTAGACCTACGACACCTACTGAGGTACGCAGCTTTCTAGGGTTAGCAGGATATTACAGGAGATTTGTAGAAAAGTTTGCCTCAATTTCAGCGCCTTTGACAAGGCTAACTCAAAAGGCAGCCAAGTTCTAGTGGACTGATGCTTGTGAGCGAAGCTTCCAGCTATTGAAAGACAAATTGACTACAGCTCCAGTCCTAACTCTTCCGGAGGGACCGGACGGCTATGTTATTTATTGTGATGCTTCGGGTGTTGGGCTAGGATGTGTATTGATGCAGCATGGCAAAGTTATAGCCTATGCCTCCCGACAGCTTAGGAAGCATGAAAAGAATTATCTTACTCACGATCTGGAGTTAGCAGTCGTGGTTCATGCCTTGAAGATATGGAGGAATTATTTATATGGTCAACATGTGGACATCTATACAGATCATAAGAGTCTCCAATATATCTTTAAACAGAAGGAGCTGAACTTACGACAGAGGCGGTGGTTAGAGTTGCTAAAGGATTCTGATGTTGATATTTTATATCATCCAAGGAAAGCAAATGTTGGAGCAGATGCTCTTAGCCGTAAGTCCATGGGTAGCTTGACAGATGTACAACCAGAAAGGAGGGAGATGGTTCGGGAGATTCAGCGGCTATCCAGCCTTGGAGTCGTCTGGCTAATTCAGAAGATAGTGGAGTTTTTATTCGAGAGGTTGCTGAGTCCTCAATCATAGATGAGGTAAAGACACACCAGTACGAGGACCCTATTCTGGCACAGTATAGAGATGCATCTCTTCAAAAGGAAAAGACCCCATTTAAGGTTACACCTGACGAAGTGTTACGATATGAAGGCAGATTGTGTGTACCTGATATTGCGGGGCTACGACGGCAGGTTATGGGAGAGGCACACTCTGCCCGTTATTCTATTCACCCAGGGTCAACGAAAATGTATCATGACCACAGATGCTTATACTGGTGGGATGGCATGAAAAAGGACATAGCGGAGTTTGTTGCTCAGTGCCCGAATTGTCAACAAGTCAAGATCGAACATCAAAAGCCTGGTGGATTATTACAGAAGATAGAGATCCCGACTTGGAAATGGGAGATGATTAATATGGACTTCATTACAGGCTTACCTCGCACTCAAAGGAAGTATGACTCTATATGGGTTATTGTAGATAGGCTGACGAAATCGGCCCATTTTCTTCCAGTTAGGACTACTTATTCGGCTGAAGATTATGCGAGGTTATATGTCAGGGAGATAGTGAGACTTCATGGGGTTCCCACATCTATTATATCAGACAGAGGAGCTCAATTTATAGCCAACTTTTGGAGATCGTTTCAGAAGGGATTGGGGATACAGGTGAACCTTAGCACAGCATTTCACCCTCAGACTGATGGGCAGGCTAAGCGTACTATTCAGACATTAGAAGATATGTTGCGGGCCTGTATTATTGACTTCAAAGGTAGCTGGGATGACCACTTTCCTCTCATTGAGTTTGCTTATAATAATAGCTACCATTCTAGTATCCAGATGGCACCGTACGAGGCCTTATATGGGAGGAAATGCAGGTCACCTATTGTTTGGTTCGATGTTGGCGAGACTAAGTTAATAGGCCCGGATATGATTTAGCAAGCTGTTGACAAGGTGAAGCTTATTCAGGAAAGATTATTAGCAGCCCAATGTCGACAAAAGTCATATGCAGATAATCGGCGTCGAGATTTGGAGTTTCAGATTGGTGACTGGGTATTCCTGAAGGTATCACCCATGAAGGGTGTAATGAGATTCGGCAGGAAAGGTAAGCTCAGTCCGAGATACATTGGGCCTTATCAGATTGTTCGTAGGATAGGCAAGGTTGCCTATGAGTTGGATCTACCATCTGATTTGGAGGTGGTACATCCAGTCTTTCATGTATCGATGCTACGTAAATGTATTGGTGATACTTCTAGAATATGCCCTCTAGATGATGTTCAGGTAACAGAGGAGTTGTCATATGAGGAGAAACCCGTAGCTATACTTGATCGCCAGGTTAGAAGGTTACGTACTAAGGATGTGGCTTCCGTCAAAGTGTTGTGGCGAAATGATAATAGGGAGGAGATGACTTGGGAAGCGGAAGATGAAATGAAGAATAAGTATCCTTACTTGTTCCCCGTACATGCAGATAATTCAATTCCTAGCTTGACTATATTGATTGATAAACGAGTTTTTGTAGTAAGTTTGACTCTGTGAGGCATCTGTAGGTTACGGAATGCAGGTTGATAGGTATAACTGTTAGAGAGACCTCGCTGGATTTTTTTTTTTAAGACGCTAACTTAACATTCGAGGACGAATGTTCCTAAGGGGGGAAGGATGTTACGCCTCGTATTTTTATACATAGTACGCGTCATGAGCTAGTCGATGTAAGTCCGGGGAATGAGATTTTATTTTAAGTTCCAAGTGATTAAAGGAAATCAGATTGTCATTAACTTTAAGTGGGGGATTAATTAGTGGCTGTTTGGGATTAAATTAATTAAGTGGAGGGCCCCACCACTCAAGGCATTAAAGGAAATCAGATGGGAGCTAGGCTTAGTGGGATGTGTAGTGGGGTGCTGTCTCTACTTCATATAATGAATGAAGTGGTGAAATGACAGCAAATATATCAGATTGTCATTAAGTTCCAAGTGATTAAAGGAAATCAGATTGTCATTAACTTTAAGTGGGGGATTAATTAGTGGCTGTTTGGGATTAAATTAATTAAGTGGAGGGCCCCACCACTCAAGGCATTAAAGGAAATCAGATGGGATCTAGGCTTAGTGGGATGTGTAGTGGGGTGCTGTCTCCACTTCATATAATGAATGAAGTGGTGAAATGACAACAAATATATCATCTTCTTCAACTTAGCTTAGGCAGCCATGGAAAAGGAGAAAACCAGCCATGAAACTCTCGGCCAACAGCTTCAAGGAATTTGGTTAGTAATCTCTTTGCTTGGTGTGTTAATTCTTTAGAATGCCTTTGTTAATTAGCCATTAATGTTAAGAAAGGGGTGTGACCAGTAGCTTAGAAAAATCATTTTAGTTATTGATTGTGCTAAGTATGATCGGAAACCATAATCGGATTAGTGGTGTTGTGTTAGTGTTTGGGCTGTTTTGATTAAAGCAAAATGTGGGAAATTCTGTTTTGGAGTTATGTATATGTTAATGTGATTATGGGTATATACTCCAAGGGATGAATACGATAAGGTAGATGTGTTGCGAATTATAAAACGAGTTATCGCTCGGTGTGTCATTGTTTTGTTACTATGGTTGCCGAGACGGAGCTGTTTTGGGGGGGACTGTTTAATATGATTCGTTGGGTTATATGTGTTATTGGTATTGCTGTGGATAATTTTGGTTGTTGTCGGATTGGGACGAAGTAAGGAAAATAGGGGAAGTGCTGCCGGATTTTCGTTAGATTATTAGCTAGCTTACAATAAGTGGTAAAGCGTGACGTCTATCTAATTGCGGCACGATTGTTGCTTGTTATCGATTAATATCTTGGGCAGTAAATATTGGTCGTGCGGCTCGACTATACGGTATGTAACGCTATCCTTTCTTTCTTTGTTTGGCATGACTTTTAAAAATGAGCGAATGACGGACAGGTTTGACACTTACTTTTAGAGTGTCTAGGTGACGTATATTCTTGCTTCTACAAACTATTCTTCTATATATCGGCTATGTCTAAGGCTATGGTGATTTCTCATATCTATGGTAGAGTTTCTTAGAGTCATTGAGATTTTACATTTTCATATCGTGTTAAAGGTTTATAATCTTGATAAAACGTTAATCTTTGGTAATACCCCTTGCTGGTTCACGTTAAGTTCTATTGAGTTATAAGAAATGATTTTAATTGCATATGGTTGCTCATAATGTTCTGCTCGTGCATAGAGTCATTTATCATTTCCCCGAGTCCCGGGTCGGGTAATGTTCGTGCGGAGTTTCTTGCATATGTCACTGAGTCCCTCACTAGAGGGCCGGGTATGTATATTATATATATGATTGGTGATGATGATGGTTATGATGATGATGATGACGGAGATGATGTGATGACTATTTCACCGAGTCTATATATGATGATTATTTTGCCGAGTCCCTTACTAGGGAAGCTGGGCACCGTATATGTTAAAGATATGCATGATTTTCACTTATAAGGTACATGTGTAGCGATATCATATTTTGACTTATCATGTTGGTATCCTGTCATCTTTACCTTATGCTTTACATACTCAGTACATTGTCCGTACGGACCCCCTTTCCTCGGGGGGGCTACGTTTCATGCCCGTAGGTGTAGACGCACAGTTCGGTGATCCTTCCGCCTAGGATATCTACTCAGCTGATTGGGAGAGCTCCACTATTCCGGAGCCCAGTCGTTTTGGTACATAACTTCCTATGTAGTCTTTTACTTATCTATGGGTACGGCGGGGCCCTGTCCCGTCGAGTTTCACTACTATACTCTTAGAGGTCTGTAAACATTATGTGGGTTGTATATATATGTTTTGGATGATGGTCTGGACATGGTTTGTTTGGGATGTCCGCTTATTCAGGGGCAGTCTTGTCGGCTGCGTACATCATTGTGTATTGTGTAGTGGCAGCCTTGTCGGCTTGCGTATGCTAGTATGCTTTGGATAGTGGCGGCCTTGTCGGCTCGCGTATGTTGTTACGGTTGAATGGTTATGACTCCTTATGAGGTAGATCCACTTTATATATATATGGCGTTGGGGTTGGCTTAATTTGATTAAATTCCATATTTTCTTAGTTTCAGTTGGTTATTCTTAACAGGTTTGTATGTGAGTGTCCAAAACGGGCACTAGTCACGGCCCATCGGGTTGTGTCGTGACACCGAAGGATATTCGAGTAATATACCTCGTTGTATACATCTAGAATCAAAGAGGATCTTTGGATTAAAAAGTCATGATTGTCACATCATTATTGAACAATTACTGCCGATAGCAATTCGCAATGTTCTTCCGAATAAGGTTGTTGCAGTTTTGGTAGAGTTCTATTCCTTTTTTAGACACATTTGTCTCAAAATTTTGAGCCTCCTGGACCTAGAAAACTAAAAGAACGCATTGTTATCACTCTTTGCCACATAGAGGTGTTGTTCCTTCCATCCTTTTTTAGTGTAATGGTTCATTTAACTGTCCATTTAGTGGACGAAGTAATACAAGGTGGTCCAGTACATTATCGATGGATGTATTTTGTTGAAAGGTAAAAACGTTATTTAAAGTTACTTTATTTCAAAGTAAATGCTTGTCAAGATACTACGTTATTTTAATTGTAGCTCATAGGGAACAAATCACAGGTAGAAGGATGTATAGCAGAGGGTCCAAAAATTGAAGAATCTCTAACTCTTTTTTCTCGTTATTTGAGGAAATCGAGTTGATGATAAATAAGCCTAATCGAGTAAATGATGAATCAAATCATAATGAGGTTTCTGAAATGTCATCTATGTTCCCTCGACAAGGTAAACCTGTCGGAGTCTTCATAATATTTACTTTGACTCATTTGGAAAAAACTCAAGCTCATCGATATGTATTACTCAATTGCGCTTCAGCAAAGCCATTTATTGAGTACATGAGTCTACAGAGTATTGGACCGTAGAAGCAATACTTAAACTTTACACTTCTGCATTCTTTTTCATCATTTTTTTCTTTTTCTTCTCCATTTTTCTTCTTTTTCTTTTTCTTGTTGGAGGGGCTAGCAATATTTTTCTGCAAAGTCATTCGGTTAGTTGACAAAAATAGCACCGTAGCTGTTTTAGTTGGTCTTTTTTTATCATCACTGATATTAGGTGTTTGATGGAATTGCAAGTTAATTAGTCGGCCTTTACTTTCTGTCTGTCTCGATTTCCTTTGTCACTCAACTGTACTTACATTTTGAAGAAGGGTCAAATATGATATATCACACTGGATTATCAGCCATTTGCAAGATAAGTTTACCGGAATGTTGAAATATGATTTTAAGACCCCCAAAATGAGTTAGGGTGTCTAGAGATTAACATATTCGTCAAAGGGTCTAAGGTCCTAAAATGACTTATAATATGGCATTGAGGCAGTGTGTAATGTTTGAAGTGATTTGGAAGTCAAACGTCAATGGATGACCAAGATGTTCGGCGATTAGTCAGTCATGTGCCTCATATGTCTATGTGTGCTTATATTTGTATGTCATGAGCTTATGAAGTCTTAAAATGATTTATAATGATTTTATAGGCAGTAAATGGAGTTTCATGAAATTTGGAGGTCAAACGTCCAAGAACGTCTAAGGCATTCGAAAGTTAACCCTTGAGATGTTCATATGTGTCTTCATGGGGCCTAGCATGTTTGGACGTGTTACGTGTATTTGTTTTGGGTGAAAATGATGTGGAAGGTCTACATATTTTTAAGGTTTGTATTTACGTTGGAAATCCCGGGTATGACTTCCTAAGGGCCCCGTAAAAGAGCCCACAAGAAGGACCCGAGGGCTGTCGAGACACTGCCTTGGCAGTGTCAATCGACTGAACCAAACGACGCCCAGATGGTTGACCAATGGCCTGTTGGTGAGTTCTCATTGATGTATACTTATCCTGGAAAAGGATTAACCTAATAACATCCTAAGGTCCAATCGACTGAAGCCACACATGGCCCGTCGATGGACCTACAGGCCGTTGATGGTGATCCGTCGATGCAGCCTGGTGCCACTGCCTGCACACTGTTCCATTAAAAGGGTGAATGGGAAATTCACCCTACGTCCTAACCTGACCTAATAGGTTTATTTAGCTATTTTTGGGTGTATATAAGTGATTAAAAACGTTACCAACCTATTCTCAATCCTTTCTACACAAATTAGACTTTCCCTCGAAAAATATTCTCCCTAGAAACCTCCATTTTTGGTGAAGCTCAAGAACAGCTTGGAGCTTGGATTTTTATAGATTATTCATAAAGTTTTAGAGGTTTTCAACTAGACAAAGGTATGTTATCCTTCATCTCTAGTTATCCCTCCATCTAGAGAGTTAATCTCAAAGTTTCAAAGGAGATTTCATGATCAAACTTCTTCTTTCTTCAATCAAGCCATGGGTTCTTTATAAAAACGTTTTTAATGGTTAAATCATGATGAATTGATGATAATGTAATTGTTTTAACGTGATTTTAATCCAATTGCATTATGAACCCATGTCCCTTCCCAAAATCAATTTAGCCCTTGCATGGGCATAGTGATCATGGCTTCTTGTTAGTTGAATTGTGATTCTCTTACATTGAATTGCTTATATTTACTGTTATTTAAGTATATTGATATTTAATTATTGATGAATGATACAACTGGATCCATGTATGAAGATTTAAAAAAACTAGCCTATGTTCTATGTGTTCACTGTAAGTTCGGCTTCATGGTGATTATTATGGGATTTCGATTGTGTAAAGATCATTGTAGCTACTGTCTTAAGTTGATATTATGAATAAATTTTGGGTATGAACCTTAGTGATCGAATCAAAGGAAACTCTGTAAGATTGACCTACATGCTTTAGCCTATAGATTGATGATTCTAGAATGCTTATTGTGAGATTCAATTATGTTAAAATGATGGTTAGATACCGCGTATGAGGTAATGTTATTATGAATTATATGTAATGGATCCAATGTGGATTAATGCATGATAGTTTAAATAGGATTAACATATGTAAATTTATGCTCCATTAATTCCTTATATGAATCATGTTTACAGTGATCTAGAGTTTATTGACAATTGTAGTAGAATCTCGTCTAAGCTATGATTTCTTGAAGCTACTGCGCTAGATTGGTGTTATTGACAAAATATGATTTATAATCCATGCAAGTGAAATTGTTTGATGATCTATGTCTATGTATCCTCTAGAATAATGGTGATGTTTTGCACTAGTTGTATCATGATTTTGTAACGACTTGTACATGGTTTATTTCATGATTAAAGTACATCTAGATAATTCCCTATACATTTATTATTGATATAAAGGGGGTATTGATCAATGTTGATAAAAAGGGTTGATGAATTGGTAAGGTCTACTCTTCTCCTCTACTTCCCTATAATATTGTTGATGAAGCCTTGTATGGCATTGTGTGGTATGGTCCACTTATGGTGGCGGTGTTTATATTATTGTCATTATATATGTGTTTATCATGGCCTTAAAGGAAAAATAGATGAATATATGAATGAGTGGTTATGATAATCACCTTATGTGTAACTTATGTCTAGTCTTCTACTTTAGTAGTGAATCTAGGTTATGTTATTATTGTTATGAGCATATAAATGGTTATATAAGATCATGTGTAGGTGCTGCCATAAATGAAGTGTTAAGGATTGACGACCCCTGTCCATGTATACCTATGTAAATTTGTAAATAACTAATGTTAGGAGTCTTAAATTGTAATATGAAGTTGACTTGTCTCCTATGCTATTGTGTGGTGTGTGGTTTATGTTTGAAAGTGTAATATGGTCTAAGAAGATGGCTGTGTCACGCCTCAAAACCCATTAAGACGGACAGGCACCCGATGCCCTAAAGGCCCGAGAGAACCAACCTACAACCTGTTCTTACTGAGCATATACTATAACAATTGAGACAAGTTAACTTTGGATGCAGCGATACAAACCAACGTAAGTAGATCCAAAAGTTATATACAAGACTTGGCCGTTTAGGCCACAACTCCTTAAGACACAACTGAACCATGAACATACGTCTACAAAGCCTCTAAAAGATAGAAGACTAGAGTAGGTTGGGACAGACCCCGCCTTACCCTTAACTATGATACAATACCAAACGAATTTACCAATGACTTAATAAAGCTCCGAATCAACTTGGAGCTCACCAAAAGTAGCAGAATTTCGAGTGCTCCTACTGAGGAGGTCTACTAGCTGGAGTACCTGAGCCTGCAGCACGAAATGCAGCGTCCCCAATACGGGACATCAGTACGAAAAATGGACTGAATATGTAAGGCAAAAAGTATATGTAATACGAGGCACAAATGAAATCAAGTAGCAACATATGAGTGCATAGATTAGGAGAAAAGACCACCTTTGCTTACTCTTGTGTAATCAAGTAAGCTACATTCTTTTCTTTACCTTTTTTGTGTGTTATAATCTTTGTTGGGCATGTGATACAAGTGACCAGCTGATCAGTGGTAGAAGAGGATGACCCATGCTAGGCGTATTAACCCCTGGGATGCGGTCCTCATAATTACACAACTTGGGATCGGCCCATGCTAGGCTTTCGCCCTTGAGCTGCCACCTTTCTATACCAATAGGGATCGGCCCATGCTAGGCTTTCGCCCCTAAGCTGCCACCCTTAATTAAATAGATTTCTTCACTTAGATTCTTTAATCTTTGAGATTATTGTTAATTAGTTCATAACTCTTTTGAGATGTTATTTTGGATAATCGTAACATTTTGAGATGTTGATTGGGTGGTCATAATCATCTTGGAGATATGAAATTACGGAACAGTAGTGGAATACATGAAAACAATACTTTGAGGCAGTAACAATGACATAAGGAGCTATGAAACATCAACACCTTACTTTAAGACCTTAATGGCACAATTGACTTCAATTGGCTTAGGAGAAGGATTCATCAAACTTTCTTTTGCAAATACCAATTCTATAACAGCACAAGGGGAAATTACACAAGTATAGAGTAGTGAACATATAATGAAGTAGTTCCATGTACTTAGAATGGGGAAAGAAATATTGTTAGCTATTTGGAGATAGTACGCTGCCACCATGCTTTCTTTTCTAGAAATAGAACTTATGAGAATCACTTCATTGATATTAATTGCAGGTGGCAGATTTCATGCCAAAAGGATATAGAATCGAATAGCCTTACATACCTTATATTTATGACCAATACCACTATCACGATTCAGCCTTCCTTATTGGGTGCTAATCTACAACATAAGTCATGATTAAGCTAACATCAGCAGCTAATCACAATAAGGTTCTCCAAAACAGTAGCTAAAAATATTTGATGGAAATCAGGCCCATACAACCCTTACATAAATGGTGAACCACCACACCCTTCCTCTACACATTAATACAACTTCAAACATCATTTCCAGAGATACCCAAACAGCCCTCAACAACAATATTCATAAGGCAGCCACTAACAATCTCAAATCTTTCAGCATAATAGGAGAATATTGACTCAAAGATTTATCACAATCCATGAATTCTTGATAATCATATACAAAATTCTCCACTCCAAACATTATCAAAGAGAGGAAAACAAATGGGTTGAAGTCTTACCTTAATTCTGAAAATTTATCCTCTAAACTTGTACTTCAAGAATTCAAACTCTCCTTCAAACTCTTACTTGAAAAATTAGACAGCACTCAAGAACTCTAAGGTGTTTTAGGGCTGCTAATTGAAGCCAAGAGAGACCAAGAAAGAACTTAGGAAATCTGAAATTTTTGCAAGTTCAAAATGGAGAATAAGACTTGATCCTTATCCTTTGAAAAAGGAGGTGTTATGGCCGACACTCTTGACCAATTTTGGGCCATATAATGTCAAGTAGGTGCCCCACCTGCTTGTCCTTTTAACTTGGGCCTTTTTGGACTCAAGATTATTGGACCTTGGCTGTCCATTTTCCCTTTGTCCTTATATTCAACTTGGGACAGATTAATGCAAGTAGGTGGTACACACTTGGCCCAATAACATGGTAAAACAAATCTAAGGAGGTCATGCACTTACCTAGTTTCACTTGGGCTTTATCCATAATAGGCCAATTGGCAGATTTGGCTGCTGGGCCTTCTTTCATTAACATTTTCTTTAATAGGTTTGGGCTTCAAATGAGCCCCTAAATATAAGCCTAAATCTGGTCAATCAAACTTGGGCCCTTTAACTATAATATAGATCAAGTAGGTGATGCAGCTGCTAGCTCAATTACCACCTTACTATAATTACTTAAATACTTTCCATCGGAGTTAACTTGCAATACATATGCTAAAACGTGCAAGGCATTACATCACCTTCCAAGCTAGTTTAAACCAACACTAATCATGTAAGAAACATGATCCCTCACCTACACTATAAGTATAAGTCAAGTATAACATGAATAGAACTACCACATACAAAAATACAGGCCGTTACAAGTGGTCTACTAACCCCCTACTATTTACTCTTTTTATAGGTGCAGGTCAGAGGACAGGTTGACGACACTTGCAGCGGTTTGGACTTCAGCGTTTCTCCAAACCATTTGGTAGGTCCTCATGATTTCGAGGATGCTACAGTTTTAGTCTAGCCTTAGTCTTAGACATAGCTAGTGCATGTTGTCCCTAGCGTTTCTTTCGTACTTTTATTTGGAAGCTTTGTAATAAGGCCGTGTTTGGCAAACTATTTATGATATATTCATCTTCAGTTTTGAATTGATTCTTTATAATAGATGGTTGTTCTATTGATGTTGAGCTTAGTATATAATGTTTAATACATAATGACTATATGAAGTCTAAGTAAACTTCATACGTTTAAAAAAGTTTTAAATTTTCTGCAAATTTAACTAGATGAATGTGATGAATGCAAGATGAGGCTTGTCTGTGACCTTTGAGAGGTCAACGACGCCGGTGGGAAGATTCGGATTCAAGAATCCAGTTTGTTACATTACTTTAAAGTTCATAATTGTTGTACTTATGTATTATGTTATAAGGGTCGTGTACCTAAAGTACTTTTATGATTTTGAGTCTAAGATGGAGAAGAGACTTAAGGTCTAAATATGTATTATAACTTATGTTTTATATATATATATATATATATGAAGTGAAGTTTCTAGTATATGATGTGCTATGAAAAGTTTTAAATTTTCCGATAAATTTACTATGATAATGCAGTGAATGATAACTATGAGCTTGTATAAGACCTCCGAGAGGTCAAGTACGCCATGTTACTTCTAGGGGGTGCTCCGCGGATGTGACAATGATTTACTGGAATATTACTTGTAATTACGAGCTTAGTTTTTTTTTTTGTCATTTTTGATATTCTAGCTTAGCTAAATACTACTTCTTTTATTGATATACAGTGGGTTGTCATTTACTGGTATAGGTTTAAAATCAAAATCTTTGGTGGTAGATG
Source organism: Solanum sitiens (assembly GCA_016801875.1). Taxonomy (NCBI): domain Eukaryota; kingdom Viridiplantae; phylum Streptophyta; class Magnoliopsida; order Solanales; family Solanaceae; genus Solanum; species Solanum sitiens. The sequence continues at coordinate 238,491 of JABWTJ010000303.1, forward strand.
TTTGTTGTTTCTTATCTCAATCATGTTGCCTCAAGTTTATAACTATTTTTTAGCCCTCTTTTGTTTGAGTTTTGAGTCTGCTTATTCCCTGGCTATATTGATATATGTCTTCTTTTTTTAAGCTTTTTTTGCCTGTTGAATCAAGACTCACCTAAAATTTTATTTCGAAATGTTGCATCTCCTTGTCCTTATCCTCTCTTATCAAGAAGATGAAAGAGTGTTTGCCTAATCTTGATATATGTTTCCAACAGGCTATCAAGATTTTATTAAGATTAAAAAGGCTAGGAGATGAAAGAGTGTTTGTTGATAAACTTGCATGTGAGAGAATCCAATGGTAAACATCCAACCCCACTCTTAGAATAGAAACTCCTAAATCATAAATATAAATTCAAACAAATGCAAAAAAGGTCAAGGCTTTGATTAATATTTTCTTTATATACTTAAGTATATTCAAAGTCACCAAACCAATAAGCAAATAGGCCCAACATAAAAACACATTGAATGAAACAATACAATCTGGAAATACATTATTAAACAACCAAGCACTTGTCCTATTTTTATTTTGACCATTTCTTCCCCTCACTTTCATCTTGTTTCTACCTTCTTCCTTCATTCCAATCACGAAGTTGAAAAAACAACAAGTTTGATGGATTATAATTCCTCCAAGACTTAAGCAATGAGGTTTTTACAATTTCTATGGATCTTCTTGATGCCCTTCTTAAAAATTTTAATAGGAAATGAGATTTTCTTGGTTTTATCTCAATATCTTGATGATCAAAAGTCATTGTTGCAGCAGTTGAAGCGCAACTTCCAATATGATTTTACTTTGTCAAACAAATTGGCAAGATGGAACTAGAACACAACTGAATGTTGCAATTCGCATGGGGTTACATGTGACCTCTCTTGTCATATGATTGCCTTGGAACTGGATGATGGGGTTACAGTTGGTAAAGGAAAACTCACGAACTTGAAGTACCTGAATTTATCGAATGTCAGTTTTGTTGGACAACTTCCTATGATGTTATCAAGACTAACAAGGCTAGGAGATGAAAGAGTGTTTGTTAATAAAATTTTACTTTCCAAATGCTTATTCCCTGGTTATATTGATATATGTTTTCAACTGGCTTTGTTTTATTTCATTTCTTTTTCTCTATTCCATATTCAGAAGGAAACAAAAAGAAACTCAAAGTGAAAGTCAAAGAAGTGATAAATTTATCAGGAGAAGATCGTATTATGGTCAATTTTTTCTACCTGGATTCTCCATTTGGAGAAGCACAACCCATTGTTTCTGGTTTTTGTGGAATTTTAGCTATTGATTCGTCCTTATTTTCAATGCACTTTGACAAATGACCGAATAAGCCTATGTCATACTTTGATAGTGTCTTTGATCAAATCATAGTGGTATAAACTCTATATTATGACTACTATACCTATATTCTTTTCTCAAACCTTTATATTTGGATTTAATAAATAAGCTAACTAGTGTTTATTCATGAAGCATATATTTTATTCGAGACAACTGACGTAGCTGCACGACCATATATTTATAAGTGTATTTCAAAGAAGTGGAGTGCAAATAGGTTGGACATATGGCAATTGTTCAGCGATCCACTTAAGAGCAAAACTCAAATTATGGATAATGTTCCACCTGGAATTCCAAGAGATCAGTGGACTTCTTATGTTAATTATCGTTATATAAAAAACACAGGTATGTATTTAATTGTTTCAACTAGTATGTGTAGTCGTATAATTACATTTTAATGATTGAATTTCGTGTATCTTTTTGTAAGGAAATGTGCTACAGAAATGCTGAAAGTTGAAAGAAACAAATCATTCCACACACAAGTGGATCCAAAGCTAACTTTAGAAGAAGGGCTGACATGGTTAAAGATTTTAGTTCTTTTCATTTTATTTTAGTTATTAAGATGACTTATTGTGTAATTATTTTTAATTAGTTAAGTTATTCTGAGTTCATTATTTTTCTTATAGATTGTTGTGGATGGTCAAATGTCTGGACGAGCAGAACTTTATCTTGTTACTCATAAGAATGTAAATGGAGCATATGTAAAGAAGCGGCAAAATTTATCTGTGTAAGTTACTGAAGGTGGGAAAAAATAGCACTCCAGTTTTTTGGTTGTGTCAACTCTGCCCCTTTTCTACTAACAAGTTAAGTCAAGTAGTTTATGTTTAGTTTCTTATTTATGTTAAACCTGATATTCTTTGTTAATGTTTTCATCATTGCTATTGTTCAAATTAGTTTGATGGTGCTTTGTTTAGTATAGTGTGATGTCATTTTGAAATGGTTTTAAATCCTTGCTTGAGTAACTTATTTAAAATTATGTATAATTACTTATCTCTCGCTTTGATTGAATATGTGCATGTTCTTTGCTTAAATATTTGAACGCCTTCTGTGAATGCCAAACTCAGGAATATGTGAATGCACTTTTCTTATATTTAGGTAAAACATCTTTGTTCTCAATTACTATTTAACATTTTGATAAATTGTTCTGTGTGTGTACAATAATCATGAAAAAATTCAGCAAACTTTGACTCAAAGGATTGTGGATGAGTCTTTAATATCGCCAGATGATGGAGTTGGCAATGTTCTAGGAAAAGAGCACTCTAGAAGGGTAATGTGTTTAGGATTAGGAGTTGTTACCACTGGAGTTTTTAAACAAGCAAGACCTCGATTTAGCGGTATGAATGCTTCGAGTGTTTCATGTCCATCCAATTGCCAAGGGAACTACAATAAATTGTTGAATTCTCACAATTAAATGATTGTTGCTTTCAAGTCTTATAGGATAATGAGAGAAGGGATATTACCAGAACAATTTGTAGGGTTATTTTCTCTTCCTACTACAATGGTAAATATAATGTATACAATCTCTCTTCCTGAATGACCTTATTTATACATCAACTATGTTAGTTTTGTTGCAGCCATTTTCTGGATCCACTGTGTTTTCTAGTGACATTCTTTTAATTGTTTCTATTTGCTTCAACTTTACAAGATCTGCATTTACAAGTCCTACAGAATGTAAGTTATAAAATGAGAAAGAAAATGTGGTTAAAATTGAAGGTCAAATTTACTAAAACTTTCCATAAGCAATTCTGGAGCTTAGAATGTCGAGTGTTGATTGGTCTAGATTAGGAAAAAAAATGTGGAAATATGAGTATTTGTTTATAGAATATTGTGGAGTGTTGTTTGTTCTAGATTAATACAAGAGCAAGATAAAATCTTCTGATTCTTTTACTATCATGTGCTATAAAGAAGTAGCAAGGTCTAGAACATATTTTTGCATATTCTTGTATGTTAGAATTTAGTATTTGTTACTGTTGTTGACATACAATATAAGTATTTTTTTATATATAAATCACCATGATGGTTGGATTAGGTTTCAGTCCTAATATTTTATTGCATTCAAAAGAGGTTACAAAAGTAGGGTGAGAGCATTTATCATATCACTTATTGTGTATTTTCCTTTGCAGACAGGTGATGCTAGTGATAGTAGTCGTAGTGACAATCGTTAAAGTTTCATTAATAGTTGCAGATCATTTCTGTTGTATTGATGCTAGAGAACCCTTTTCATCAGTAAAATCAAGATTACTGAATGACAGTTTTTGTAGTAATTTGAAGTTTCTTGTAATTGTAATGGTTGAAGTGAATGATATGTTTCAATTTAGTTTGTAAAACTAATAGTAGACTTATGATATATCTTTTGTTGTTGATATATTTGTTATTTATTAATACTAATAAGACCTTTTAGGTTTGACAATGATGTACATGTTAATTAGTCATTAATATTTAAAATAGAAATTTTCTAGCACAATGCTCTTGAAGGTTACATGTTCATAATTTACAGGGGATATAACTCTTGTTAATCTTAATATAATATTCATGATTTGTGAGGGTTTTGACTCCCAAAGTTCACAAATTTCTGGGGATTTTGACTCCTAGATATTGAAGAGCAGTTTTATAAATATACATTTGTGGGTTCAAACCCCCCAGTAATAAGCCCCCGCTAATGGTAGCAGGGGTTAGTCCAAAACTCCCAGAACTTAATTGTGGCACACCTAATTGCGGGAGTTCTCTCAAATGTCGCAACACTAAATTGTGGGGGTTACTGACCGTCAAAACATCTAATTTTAACTCCCGCAATTTAGGCATTTTTTTGTAGTGATCTTCTCTATTGTACCTACCATAATTGATTTTTTTTAATTTTATCTAAAAGAGTAGATGCTATGTCAAACCATTGTTGCATGATTCCTCCTTGAACGAGCTGGTCTGACACACCCCGTTGAATAAATCTAAGATCTAATAGAAATATTTCAAAAGCATATTGTTTGGGAGTTTATTGTTTGGATATTAGAGTAGAAATATTTGGAACCTCTACCATGTCTTATGAATAGGTTCACCATCCACTCTCCTAATATTCCAAATGTTATTCCCTCAATGTTACAATCTTCGAGGGATAGAAAAACCTTACGTAAAATGCATCATTGAGCTCCTATGATTAAGTGATTCAATCCATTGGTAAATAAGTCAACCACGTTGTAGCCTCCCCAATTAGGGAAAAAGGAAACAAATGAAGTTGGACCGACTCCTGAGTGATGGTCTTGAAAGAAAATCGCCCACACACATCCACAAAGTTTCGGATGTTGTCATGAGGATCCTCACTAGAAATACCTCCAAAGAGACCATTCATTTGAAACAAATAAAACATGGTTCTATTCACTTTAAACACCTTCTTGCGCTCAACCGGAGGCGATCGAATAACACCTACACTTCCAAACTGATCTTCGTTGACATCGTGCAAGTGTAAGACCCCCATAATTAGTTAAGGTGTCTAGAGCCTCACATGTGCCTAATAGGATTGTTAACATTTTAAGTAAGTGTTTTAAACATGTATTATTTATTTGAAGTCATATGTAAGTCAAACGTCCAAGAACGCCCAAGACTTTCGAATGTTAGCCCTTGGACGTACTTGAGTGTGCCTAGCATGTTTTGATGTATGGCGTGTGTTGTTTGATGTTAAAGCTGGTATGTAAGGTCCTTGACATGTATATGCGTGTATTCACGTTGGAAACGTCTGGTCAAAACTCCCCAAAGGACCTACCAAACGGTCCTTGAGGAGGACCCAACTTGTGGGCAAAAGATGTCCCAAGTTGGCAACTTACTGGCTTAGTGTTCACGGACGACTTCACAGCCAGTGGAGTTAACCACGGTCCGTGAAGGTGGTCGTTGAACTTAATTAGCCACTTGGGGGCTTGTAAAGGCAAGGGATCCACTGCCCCAAGGACCACGGACCATGATAAGGGTCGTTAACCACTTTCACGGACCGTGAAGGTGGCCGTGGTCCCTGGGTTGGCTAGCCAAGTTTGGTTTTCCAATTAAATTCCATTCGGCTATTTAGTAATTGGGATTGATTTTAAATGGTTTATACATTAAATATAAATAGTTTAAGTTCTTTTCCAAAGTCAAAAACTCCGACACCCATTAAGAAATCAAAATTCCAAATCTCTCTTCTCTTCCAAAATTCTCTCAAACCTTCATTGGAGGGAAAACTCAAGTTCAAGCTAGAGGTTGGATTTTCATGGTTTCTTCTTCAATTTATTATGGGATTATCATGTATAAAGGTATGGTGATCCTTTATTTTTAGATAACCTCTCATCTAAAGAGTTCCTTCAAAGCTTTTCAATGAGATTTCATGATCAAACCTTCAATCTTTCAATCTAGCCATTGGTTCATTCTCAAATTGATTTCAAAAGTATTCTTATGATGAATTGATGTTAATGTACAGATTTTAAAGTGAATTTAAATCCAATTTCATGATGAACCATGTTCCCTCCAATTCTCAAATTAGCCTATATTATGGGCATTGTGATCTTGGCTTTATTTTGAATGAATCATGATTCTAGCATGTTGAATTGCTTATATATAATTCCAATTATGTATATTAATGTTGAATTATTTATAGTTGATCCAATGTGGATCAAGGCTTGAGGATTTGGTGAGTTGATCTATAATCTCCTTTTTTCTATATAATTGATGATGTAGTGTGCATAATGTGATCTTGGTCTATGATGGTTGAATTATGATTTCGATTATATTATTGTACTTCGATCTACTTCCCTATATATTAATTATTGATGAATTATGAGTAGTGATCATTGATGATCAAAGCAAGGGAGTTTTGGTAAGATTGTTTTACCTCTCTATTTCTCTATAGAATTGCTAGATAATTGGACTTGTATGGCATTGTGTGATATGGTCCACTTATGGTGGAGGTGTTTACTTTATTGTCAATATATATGTGATGTGATCATAGCCTTGAAGGCAATTGTATAATGAAGGTGTGGTGATGATGATCACCAAATGTGAAGCATGCCTAGTATTCTATTCTAGTTGTGATCTAGGTTGTGTTGTTAATGTATAAGCTTGTGAATGACTATGTTAGGGTTATGCTTAGGTTCTGCCATTGATGAAGTATTGATGATCAATGAACCCCTACCTATGTGCCGCTATGTGAATGTGTTATTAGCTAATGTTAGGAGTCTTAAGTGTGATGTGAAGTTAGCTTTTCTCCTATGCTAAATTGTGGTGTGTGGTCTATGGTTGAATGTGCATTGTGGTCCTAAGAGGGTGTCTGCCTCAATGTGTTGTTAATATCCATTAGGTGATCATGTTGACCAATGTACACAAACTTACACTTCATGTATGCTTACAAGTAGTATATGTTCGTGGTGTCTAATGAAATGGTATTCTCATATGCACTTGTGTCTACTACAATGAATGAAAGCTATGTCTATGAATTATGTGATGTATCCCTTAACTAGGATGACTTGATAGGTGTAATAGATTGGGTAAGGGTATGGGACCTTGTCGATGCATTGCACATGTGTGCCTTGATAGGAGTTCCTAGGCTTGTGAATTATGTATATGAATATAAATGCATGAATATGTTATGAAAATGTCTTATATGCAATGATGTCTAGTGTATGATATGATGAAGTATGAGTGTGCATAGTTTCTAAATGTGTTTGTATGAAAGGTTTGCTCATATAGTTACACCTATACTCTTATGCATGAATGAAGTACAAGTATGAACATGTGCGGCCTAAAAGGTGTTTATTGTAACGGCCTGTATTTTTGTATGTGGTAGTTCTATTAATGTTATACTTGACTTATACTTATAGTGTAGGTGAGGGATCAAGTTTCTTACATGATTGGTGTTGGTTTAAACTAGCTTGGAAGGTGATGTAATGCCTTGCACGTTTTAGCATATGTATTGCAAGTTAACTCCGATGGAAAGTATTTAAGTAATTATAGTAAGGTGGTAATTGAGCTACTAATTGATCTATATTATAGTTAAATGGCCCAAGTTTGATTGACCAGATTTAGGCTTATATTTAGGGGCTCATTTGAAGCCCAAACCTATTAAAGAAAATGTGAATGAAAGAAGGCCCAACAGCCAAATCTGCCAATTGGCCATTATGGATAAAGCCCAAGTGAAACTAAGTAAGTACATGACCTCCTAAGATTTGTTTTACCATGTTATTGGGCCAAGTGTGTACCACCTACTTACACTAATCTGTCCCAAGCTGATTAAAAGATCAAAGGAAAAATGGACAGCCAAGGTCCAATAATATTAAGTCCAAAAGGGCCCAAGTTAAAAGGACAAGCAGGTGAGGCACCTACTTTACATTATATGGCCCAAAATTGGTCAAGAGTGTCGGCCATAACACCTCCTTTTTCAAAGGATAAGGATCAAGTCTTATTCTCCATTTTGAACTTGCAAAAATTTCAGATTTCCTAAGTTCTTTCTTGGTCTCTCTTGGCTTCAATTAGCAGCCCTAAAACAGCTCAGAGTTCTTGAGTGCTGTCTAATTTTTCAAGTAAGAGTTTGAAGGAGAGTTTGAATTCTTGAAGTACAAGTTTAGAGGATAAATTTTCAGAATTAAGGTAAGACTTCAACCCATTTGTTTTCCTCTCTTTGATAATGTTTGGAGTGGAGAATTTTGTATATGTTTATCAAGAATTCATGGATTGTGAAAAATCTTTGAGTCAATATTCTCCTATTATGCTGAAAGATTTGAGATTGTTAGTGGCTGCCTTATGAATATTGTTGTTGAGGGCTGTTTAGGTATCTCTGCAAATGATGTTTGAAGTTGTATTAATGTGTAGAGGAAGGGTGTGGTGGTTCACCATTTATGTAATGGTTGTATGGGCCTGATTTCCATCAAATATTTTTAGCTACTGTTTTGGAGAACCTTATTGTGATTAGCTGCTGATGTTAGCTTAATCATGACTTATGTTGTAGATTAGCACCCAAAAAGGAAGGCTGAATCGTGATAGTGGTATTGGTCATAAATATAAGGTATGTAAGGCTATTCGATTCTATATCCTTTTGGCATGAAATCTGCCACCTGCAACTAATATCAATGAAGTGATTCTCATAAGTTCTATTTCTAGAAAAGAAAGAATGGTGGCAGCGTACTATCTCCAAATAGCTAACAATATTTCTTTCCACATTCTAAGTACATGGAACTACTTCATTATATGTTCACTACTCTATACTTGTGTAATTTCCCCTTGTGCTGTTATAGAAATGGTATTTGCAAAAGAAAGTTTGATGAATCCTTCTCCTAAGCCAATTGAAGTCAATTGTGCCATTAAGGTCTTAAAGTAAGGTGTTGATGTTTCATAGCTCCTTATGTCATTGTTACTGCCTCAAAGTATTGTTTTCATGTATTCCACTACTGTTCCATAATTTCATGTCTCCAAGATGATTATGACCACCAAATCAACATCTCAAA
>JABWTJ010000303.1:254723-510243 GCA_016801875.1 Solanum sitiens
CTTATTTGGGCCAGATCTTGTTCATCAAGCTATGGAAAAAGTCAAAGTGATACAGCAGCGGCTAGAAACAGCTCAAAGTCGACATAAATCATATGCAGATATTAGAAGGAGAGGACTAGAATTTTCTATAGGGGATTGGGTGTTCTTGAAGGTGTCTCCGATGAAAGGGGTAATGAGGTTTGGTAAAAAGGGAAAGCTGAGTCCACGCTATATAGGGCCATATAAGATTATCCGAAAATTTGGCCAAGTAGCCTATGAGTTAGAGCTACCACAAGAGCTTTCATCAGTTCATCCGGTGTTCCATGTCTCAATGCTACGGAAATGCGTAGGTGACCCATTTCGTATTACTCCTACTGAAGACGTACAGGTTACAGGAGATCTCACTTATGAAGAAGTACCCATTGCTATTCTGGATCGACAAGTTAGGAAGTTAAGAAATAAAGAAGTAGCTTCTGTAAAAGTTCTATGGAGAAACCAACAAGTAGAAGAAGTTACATGGGAAGCAGAAGAAGCAATGAAATTGAAGTATCCTCACCTCTTCCACACTGGTGGGAATGATCAAAATGTTAGTGGAGGCATTGACAAGTAAGTATAAGTCTATATGTTCAATGTGATTAATAGTAGTACTAGCTTAGGCTTGAACTTGTTTAGGCCGCACAACCATGCTAACATTCGAGGACGAATGTTCCAAGGGGGGAAGGATGTAACGGCCTGTATTTTTGTATGTGGTAGTTCTATTCATGTTATACTTGACATATACTTATAGTGTAGGTGAGGGATCATGTTTCTTACATGATTAGTGTTGGTTTAAACTAGCTTGGAAGGTGATGTAATGCCTTGCACGTTTTAGCATATGTATTGCAAGTTAACTCCGATGGAAATTATTTAAGTAATTATAGTAAGGTGGTAATTGAGCTAGCAGTTGCATCACCTACTTGATCTATATTATAGTTAAAGGGCCCAAGTTTGATTGACCAGATTTAGGCTTATATTTAAGGCTCATTTGAAGCCCAAACCTATTAAAGAAAAATGTGAATGCAAGAAGGCCCAACAGCCAAATCTGCCAATTGGCCCATTATGAATAAAGCCCAAGTGAAACTAGGTAAGTGCATGACCTCCTAAGTTTTGTTTTACCATGTTATTGGGCCAAGTGTGTACCACCTACTTGCATTAATCTGTCCCAAGTGGAATAAAAGAACAAAGGGAAAATGGACAGCCAAGGTCCAATAATATTAAGTCCAAAAAGGCCCAAGTTAAAAGGACAAGCAGGTGGGGCACCTACTTGACATTATATGGCCCAAAATTGGTCAAGAGTGTCGGCCATAACACCCCTTTTTCAAAGGATAAGGATCAAGTCTTATTCTCCATTTTGAACTTGCAAAAGTTTCAGATTTCCTAAGTTCTTTCTTGGTCTCTCTTGGCTTCAATTAGAAGCCCTAAGACACCTTAGAGTTCTTGAGTGATGTCTAATTTTTCAAGTAAGAGTTTGAAGGAGAGTTTGAATTCTTGAAGTACAAGTTTAGAGGATAAATTTCCAGGAATTAAGGTAAGACTTCAACCCATTTGTTTCCTCTCTTTGATCATGTTTGGATTGGAGAATTTTGTATATATTTATCAAGAATTCATGGATGATGATAAATCTTTGAGTCAATATTCTCCTATTATGCTTAAAGATTTGAGATTGTTAGTGGCTGCCTTATGAATATTGTTGTTGAGGGCTGTTTGGGTATCTCTGGAAATGATGTTTGAAGTTGTATTAATGTGTAGAGGAAGGGTGTGGTGGTTCACCATTTATGTAAGGGTTGTATGGGCCTGATTTCCATCAAATATTTTTTAGCTACTGTTTTGGAGAACCTTATTGTGATTAGCTGCTGATGTTAGCTTAATCATGACTCTATGTTGTAGATTAGAACCCAAGTAAGGAAGGCTTGAATCGTTTGATCGTGGTATTGGTCATAAATATAAGGTATTAAGGCTATTCGATTCTATATCCTTTTGCTATGAAAATCTGCCACCTGAATTAATATCAATGAAGTGATTCTCATCAGTTCTATTTTCTAGGAAAAGGAGCATGGTGGCAGCGTACTATATCCAAAATAGCTAACCATATATTTCTTTCCCCATTCTAAAGTACATGGAACTACTTCATTATATGTTCACTACTCTACTTGTGTAATTTCCCTTGTGCTGTTATAGAAATGGTATTTGCAAAAGAAAGTTTGATGAATACTTCTCCTAAGCCAATTGAAGTCAATTGTGCCATTAAGGTCTTAAAGTAAGGTGTTGATGTTTCATAGCTCCTTATGTCATTGTTACTGCCTCAAAGTATTGTTTTCATGTATTCCACTACTGTTCCGTAATTTCATGTCTCCAAGATGATTATGACCACCAAATCAACATCTCAAAATGTTACGATTATCCAAAATAACATCTCAAAAGAGTTATGAACTGATTAACAATAATCTCAAAGATTAAAGAATCTAAGTGAAGAAATCTATTTAATTAAGGGTGGCAGCTTAGGGGCGAAAGCCTAGCATGGGCCGATCCCTATTGGTATAGAAGGGTGGCAGCTCAGGGGCGAAAGCCTAGCATGGGCCGATCCCAAGTTGTGTAATTATGAGGACCGCATCCCAGGGGTTAATACGCCTAGCATGGGTCATCCTCTTCTACCACTGATCAGCTGGTCACTTGTATCACATGCCCAACAAAGATTATAACATACAAAGAAGGTAAAGAAAAGAATGTAGCTTACTTGATTCCACAAGAGTAAGCAAAGGTGGTCTTCTCTCCTAATCTATGCACTCATATGTTGCTACTTGATTTCATTTGTGCCTTGTATTACATATACTTTTTGCCTTACATATTCAGTACATTTTTCGTACTGACGTCCCATATTGGGGACGCTGCATTTCATGCTGCAGGCTCAGGTACTCCAGCTAGTAGACCTCCTCAGTAGGAGCACTCGAAATTCTGCTACTTTTGGTGAGCTCCAAGTTGATTCGGAGCTTTATTAAGTCCTTGGTAAATTCGTTTGGTATTGTATCGTAGTTAAGGGTAAGGCAGGGTCTGTCCCAACCTACTCTACTCTTCTATCTTTTAGAGGCTTTGTAGACGTATGTACATGGTTCAGTTGTGTCTTAAGGAGTTGTGACCTAAACGGCCAAGTCTTGTATATAACTTTTGGATCTACTTACGTTGGTTTGTATCGCTGCATCCGAAGTTAACTTGTCTCAATTGTTATAGTATATGCTCAGTAAGAATAGGTTGTAGGTTGGTTCTCTCGGGCCTTTAGGGCATCGGGTGCCTGTCCGTCTTAATGGGTTTTGAGGCGTGACATTTATGTGGTAAGTTTGCTCACATATATGGACGCACACATGAAAACATGTCTATTTTGCTTGTATGATGATCTTGTCAATAGAGGGGCTCTTGAAAGGTGTTCTCAAGAGTATTTTAAACTAGTTGGTGCTTTAAATATGCTATGTCCATGTGAAAGGACTTCTCACATGATTTAGGTTGATGAACTCTTATCTATGACTTATGAGCTAAGCATACGAGGGGTTAACTCTCATAAGCATACATTTTATAAAGTAATATTCATAAAGACTTTTCAATAAAGGGAACTTAGCTTAGCACCGAGTGAACTTGACAACGAGAGGTGTTAGCTTTCCTTAGAAGATTCACCATTGGTTTCTCATAAGGTGTTGACTTGCCTTGGAGGAACATTCACCTATGGTTCCCCATTAGGTGTTGATTTCCCTTGAGGAAGACTCACTCATGTTTTCTCATGAGATGGGGACTCAAATGCCTATGGGCATGGAGAGGGTACAATTCATATCTCTTAGTTCCATAAACTATGATTGCCCCATAGGATATAGCAAGTGATATCACTTAGTATGCTAGTATGTGTTAATGTTCTACCTTGGATAGGTAGAGCACCTTTCTTTGGTGTAAGGCTCTACAACACCAAATTTCATGTTTAGCACCCATAGTCTTAGTGTCGGTTAAGGCTATAGTTTCCCTAAAGTAAAATGGACAATGGATATAAAGTAAGGACCCTAACTAGGATAACCCAAGGGAAGTTACTTAGCGTAGGTGGGGGTATGGGACTTCACCTATGCATTGCACAAGTAGATCTTGAATAGAGTTATAGGAAGGTGCTCTAATGAATATGTATATGTTTATGTTCCTTGTGCATGAAATTATAGTGTTGTCTACTTGTTGTGATGATATGCATGGTATGATTCTATATGATGTGGTCTTACCTTTATATGCATAATGTTGGTCTTAATGAATATATGATGAAGGTCTTGCTTGACATGAAGAAGGTTGTCTATGCTTGTCTTGTTGATGTATGAAGTGCATGTTAAGGCTTGTAGTCTCTTTTTAGGTTTACATAGTATGTGTGAGGTTATGGGACTTCACATGTACATTGCACAAGTAGGCTTAGAATGGGATTGTGAGTAGAATTTTGTTATGTCTTTGTAAAGAGAAGTCCAAGTATGTTGATGTGACTATTAACTTCCTATGATCATGTTGGAAGTCTTGAATGGTATATGGTCTTGTAATGGGTCCTTCTATGTGGTCCCTAAAGTATGTTGGGTCAAATGTGAGTTATGTATCTTATTATATGAAATAGTTCTATGAATGCATGTGTTGGATTAATGAAGGTTGTATGCATGATTTCCTAGTGGCCTTAAGGTGATGCTTGAGTGTGGATAGTGTTATGGGACATTTTATATACATTGCACTAAGCATCACTAGAGGGTTTAAAAGGAAGGGTTTCACTGTAAAATGAAATAAGCTCACTGTAAGTGAAATGAGCTTACTGTAAAGTGGTGACTAATATGCCTTAAATGCAATATATGGTTTTCTGTGATGTTGTGAATATTACATATGCCTAAAATAAGTATGTGAATGACATGATGATTATTGTGTCAAGTTTTATGAAGTTTTCACAAAAGGCATGATGCATGTTTTCAAAGTAAAAGGTCCCCTTTAAATGCATGTTTTTGCATTGTTGTCATACTTAGTGCATTCTTGTACTAACACAATTCTTCTTTACTTTTTACACAGTGTAGGTTATGGATGTTTAAAGGATGTCTCTAAGGTGAAGGGCTTGATATGTGTTCCCCAAGCTCAAGGAAAGGGATCCTTATGTTTCAAGGATTCCCTACATTATGTTTATGTAAAGTCATGTAATAGTTTAGTTAATCTTCTATGTTATAAGGGTCGTGTCCCTAATTTACTCTAATGATGTTGAGTCTAATATGGAAAAGGGACTTAGAGTCTAACTATGTATTGTGATATTTTATATATATAATGGAAGTGATTTTCTAGCATACGATGTGCTATGAAAGTTTTAAATTTTTCGCTAAATTTACCTATGACAATGCGATGAATGATAACTATGGGCTTGTATAAGACCTCCAAGAGGTCAAGTATGCCATGTTACTTCTAGGGGGTGCTCGCCAGTCGTGACAGGAAGTTATCGATATCATCATCGTGCCAAAGTTAACTAGAATTTCTCTCATTAATAATCATCTCTTCAGCTATATTAAAGAAGCCAACTAATAACAAAAATAAGTTGATTTAACTACAATAAAATCAATTCAGAACTAAATTTCACTAAAAGAATTCTAAACACCATTTCCCTGGAGCGGCACCATTTTTGATAATGCTCAACTACACTTCATTCAACTCTAAGTGTAGGTGATTGCTAGCAAGTATAAACCCAACTAAGAGTTAGGATCGATCCCACGGTGAGTGATACGATAAAACATTAAATTATGAAGTAAAATGGTGTTCTAATCATTTGTTTGATCTATGAATTATCAAAAAAAAAAAAAAATGACAAGGGGTTGACAGCTAAAGCCAAATTGGGTGTTTTGAGCGAAAAGTTACCTATGAACAAGTCAAGGTTACTTCTACTGAGTTTGACCAATGAATGCCAATTTTACTAAGTTGGTGATTATTGTTTACTAGAAATTGATGAATCTTAGTAGGTAGGATAGGCTTTCGGTGCAATAGTCATATCTCAATCAACTATCATGAATCAAGCGAGTTCTCTCAAACCTCGACCAGCATAACACAAATTAACAGTCCGCTACCTCAATCAAACTATTTTCTCAAGAAACATTAATAAGATTGAATTTAGACCCACTTTTTAAAGATAAATCTACAACAACCCAATCAGTACAATTGTCATGACCCAAGGGTACCCCTAGATTTAACATAGCGCATAGAACCACAAAGGATTCCATACAAGCCGCTTAGCTCTAATAACATTAGAAATATAACAATACAAGTAAAACAATAGTCCAAGTTCAAAACATTTTATAAAAGTAAAAAGAAAGTCTAACACGATAAAAGTTTATCCCCGAAGAATGATTACTCACAAAAGCTCGGATGATATCTCAAGTCAACCTCTAGCCACGAGACTAAAGACCCTGACTGCCGGACCATAAAATTGGGGAAAATGTAGGCAAGAGTACCAAGTATGATAACCATGCATAAAACATTTAAATAATGCTAAAAAGGAACATTTAATTTATGACATGCAATTGAAAAAGCTAAAACATGATATAAAAGAGTTAGAAAACATGAGTCATAACATCATTATCAACTCAAGCTAATTTCATCTTTAAGTCCATTGAACTTATATGCGATACTTCTTGATGTAACCTTAGTTAATTATTGCTTGCTGGGAATTATAGCTAACCAAAGTTATTATGAATGTTAATTTTGAAGTCTAAGTATACTTCACATAAGTATGTAAAAATTTTAAATTTTCCGCAATTTTTACTGATCATGTGTTATGACGAATGCTAAGGGCTTGTCAGAGTCCTCTAAGAGGATGACGATGCCGGTCTCATCTGGGGTATGCTCTCCGGGTGTGACAATTTTCATAATAGGAAGCCTCATTAATTAATTTTGTGGTCTCTACAATGCCCATATTTAACATGATTTTTTTAGTTTTGTAACTGGTACAGTTGAAATTTTAACAAAAAATATGGTACTATCAGTGGATTTAATCAATTATATGCTAAGATACGTGAATCCATAATGTTATTCAATGTATGAGCTAACGTTGATAGATGATGGGATAGTGTTACATGGATGGGAAAAATATTCAAGTTTTCAATTGTGAGTCTATGTTGATGGTAGTATGTTTTTTCAAGGTGTGAATTAGTAAGGTACGAAATGATCGATCACGCTGGGTATTGACCATTTGAAAGGACTTGTACATGATTTGAGTAATAAAGTGTGTTATTTTTATTTTCATGGGACCTAAGAAAGGGTTTCATTCAAAGTTTTTACTTAGAGGATAAGGTAAAAATGGCATGGGTTGTTGGTCAAAGAATAAGATTGGTAAGTAAGTCAGCAAATGGAACAAGATTCTGGTGTATAGAAGGGTTCAATATATTTAAAAGAATTTTGTTTCATGGGAAGAATTTAAGAAAAGTGAAGGAATAAGACCTCTCGTATAAGCCCTTGGTTTGTAGTTGAAGGATTTATTGATTTTTGCCTATGAGTTTAGATATGATTGTGAGATCTAAACTAGTTTGGTACAAACTTACCAGGAGTTTATCATTGACTTTTCTAAAGATTGAGTTTTTATTTAGGTGAAAAACAATTATGTTGCGAATATTATATGTGGTTATTTCGAGCTAGATTGTTTAAATTATGATAGATAACTTATTGATGTTCAATGGTGTGAACCTACAATTTACATGATTAATGAGGATTTCGAAAGGATTGAAACAAATGTGTTGTTGGGACTATACAAACTGGTATGATGTGTTACATAGACATTTGATGGTGAGTAGAGCTATGAGATTATAGTATACCAAATTAATGGAGGACCAAGAATTTCTTAAGTGTTGGTATGAGGTATATGATGGTTTTGAATATTAGTTTAAATTTGGTATCTAAAAGATTACGTGGGGTTGACAAAGTGCTTGATTCAATAACTTTATGTTAATGGGAAAGTACTTTTAGATTTGAAATTAGTGTTGTCAGCCTTGGGTCGGCCCCGTATTTGTCATAAAATGTTTATTTGGAAAGGGAGAGCCCCATAGTTCAAAAATTTTGGAGGCGATAATGTGTTTGCTAAGAAGATTTTAATACTAGTGACGATTTGAGAGTATGATAAATGGAGGGTGTGGTTATGATGTTTTTAGTATTAAGAGTGTTGGCTTTAGTGGATTACTGTGAGAAGTATGTAGTATCAATGAATCAAATATGTGTACGATTATAATGGGGACTAGACTAATTGATTGTGAGTGGGTAAACATTAATGAAATGGAGTTAGATGGGTGTAAATATTTGATATGGTCATTATGGAAGAAGTATCATTTGTTATTCGACTTTGGTTCTGTGCGTTATTATGTGATCACCCTCTTCATTTTGGACATTATTTAGAGTTTCATTTCCTTCCTATATCACGCATGTTTCCACATCTTTGGGCGAATTCCTAGAGGTGGATCGGGTGTACCGATCCTGTAGGGTGATATTCTTGGGTAGAGTTGGTCATTTTAGTTATGATAGAATTGGTGTTGTTTGGAGTAGTTGAAGTATTCCCATGGTTCTACATGAACAACTTTGCTTATGAAAATTTATTGGAGAGATATCACGAATGTTTACAATTGTCTGACAGACTTAAGATTTATCTCATACTCGGTATCACGTTATGTCTATGTGTGATTGAATATAGGGACTATCAAATCTAGTTTTATTTGTTCGTATGTTTTTTCTACAATCAAGACTACAGGTCTAGCACTTTTGACAATGTTGTTAGAGATTTTTTATACTTGGGTGTATGACTTGCTAGGTGGTTACTTGATCATTTCCTTCTTTTGGTTATAATAAGTTTGATTTTCTCTTGCGAGTACGTGATGTCTAAAGGTTAGATTTTTATAACTTAAACTCGTGAAAATATTGTGTTATGAAAAGTAAATCTTGATAAAATATGTGATTGTTGGTGCATTATGAGTGTGTGGTGGTTGGTTAAAGTTCACTTGTGGTTTTAGTTGATAGCGATTTTATCTTAATTATGTGAGAAAAGATTCGTCGTGATGATTGTGTTAAGATCCGGTGGAATTCTATTTAGATTGAGTTCATTGATTAGTATGTGACTTGATAATCACTCTTGATTCGTAGATCTTCCAAAGTTTGATTCCATGGTTCAATTTTTAGTTGTTGATCTTAATGTAATTGTCTTAAGTATGAGCTCACTTAGAGAGATGAACACTGACTCGTAAGTAATACCTCAGGCTTTTGGTAAAGTTGGGTATTCTTCCTCCTTCTTCTTCTTCCTTAAGTTCGAGGATGAACATGATTTTTTAGTGATGGATCATGTGTCACGACCCAAAATGAGTCGTGAGTGGAACCCACACTTAACCTTCTAAGTGGGCGAACCAAGGAATCCAAACTCCAATATATGTCAATAATTTAACTACGAATAACAAAAATAATACGGAAGCTCCAAAACTTATTAAATATCTTTTCTCAAAACCTGAAAGTCATCACATCAAGGACATCTAATCTTTAAATACTAAGTCTAAGAATATCAAATACACCAAAATAAAAGAATATATGGTATGTGTCCGAAAATATAGGACATCATGTCATGACCGAGAGAATTCAACACGAGCTTGAATAAATAGCTCACCCTGGAACCTGATATGCTGGAGACTGGCTAGAGTTGAGGGCAATTCAAAGTCATTGATACACTCGTTGCACTCCATAAAAGGAAAACAAAGAAAAACACAAGTAGGGCTCAGTACGGGGCAACATGTACTGAGTAAGTATAATGGCCAACCCAAAATAGTAACTAATATACAAAGAATAATAGTATAAAATCAACTATAGTAATTAATAGGTGAGAAGCAACAAACAACATGAACAAGTGATAACTGAAGCAAGTACGTAATCAATCACAATATCAAGCACACACGAGGACTCATGCCTCCACGCCACGTTCGTTGAGAAATGGGTTCTTTGAGATTGAGTAAATTAAATTAATTCAATATCCTTTTCCTTTAATGTTACTGTGTCGTAACGTGACACTCCGATCCAATTATACCGTGTCGGAACGTGACACTCTGATCCAATTATACCGTGTCAGAATGTGACACTCCGATCCAATTATAACCTTTAATTATCATTTATTATCACAATTTTCAATTCATTGGTAATATTTCGTCGAGCCTTTTTTATTCAAGGCATCACTTCGATAAAGAGGGTTCAAGAATATAAATTCCACGGTCTCAGAATTTTAGACCAATCACAAGTCACACAACCATACAATCAAGTACATAGTAAGCTTTACAATATCATTCAATACATATGAATCACTATTAAGAGTTTACTATCAAATAGCGTAAATCATAACCTACCTCCACCGAAGAACCGAAGTCAAGCAACTACTTCTCCAATGCTTTTCCTTTCCTCAATACTTCCAAACCTTTCCAATCTATTAAGTATATATGCATAATCTGTGAGTGAACAAGCCTACAAACACACATATTATTATATGTCTAGACTAGACCCAAAAAATCATCTAATTATATAAATAATTTCCTAAAGTTCAAACCTAAAGGTAATTATTAATTTCTCCAATTTTTATGACCTTAATGGTATTCAATCAATATAATATGCCTTATATTTAATTACATGTCTTAATATGTCGAAAAATAATTTATAATACGAGACCATCATATTAATTTTAAACGCCTGAAGCCACTGGTTAAGAAACCAGCGACATCCAACCCTCCACCATACACTTACCTGAGTGTTGCACGATGCCAATACCCATATGTCATGATAGTTATACTCCTATAATATATTCCCACCGCCAGCACTCCAATTCTTTACCCCAATGAGGAGCTTTAGTTGCTAAATATATTCTCCACTAATCATATCAATATAGACACATTCATATAAATGTAACACCTTAATTTTCTTACCCCGTAACATTATAATAATTATATAATAATAATAATATGCCTCCATCACTGATCATTAATGTTTGATTGATTTTTCCAATCAACTCACGTGACAAATTAAGTGTCTTATGACTAGTCAAACTTCCATTCTATAGTTATAAACATTATCTAATTTGAGTAGCGATTGAAAATGTTATAATAATACATATTTGTATAAGTAGTAATCTCAATATTGATTTGCTCACCTGAAGCTGCCATGATTTTCTTTCGTTCAGCGCCGTTTGCTTTATTCCCCTCTTCTCCTCTTTTCTTTTCTTCTACCATTTTTTTTTACCCTAATTACTATATGACTAATTATAAAAGAAATGGTAAAAGTGACCCACAATAAATATTAATGTTATTTTCTTTAACCATCAACTAAATAAAATATTAAAACTACCCCAGCAATTTCATAATTATAATTACAAATAGTACAAATATCCATTTAGAACCTATGAAAAAGTATTTTATATCATAGAAATCTCTAGTACTCAAAAAAACCAAATGGGTCGTTACATTAGATACCAATTTACCCATCGTTTGTCTTCGAACGATCAAAGAAACTGGGGTAAGAAAAAGTATTTTAATGGACAAAAAGATGTGGATATATTTTGTGCATATAATGCTCAATATTTCAATGTATTATATGAAATGCATCAAACCAACCCATTGAATACCCCTTCTCTCATACAATGCCTCAAACAGGGTCAATCACTACTCAAATGGTAGCTATTGTTGTATGTAAACTCAACTAACAACAAAATGTATTCTCAATAGCCATCCAAACTAATTGTACGTACATATGCAACATGTTCTCAAGAAACTTGACACAACCATTAGGTGGAATCTTTTTCACATAACCACGATATAATGTTTAATCAATACTAATTCCAATCAGAAGTGAACCTAAACCAACCACCACACACTCATAATGCACAAACCAGCGTAGATCTTATCAATATTTCATTCTCACAACATAAGCTTTCCACAAGCTTAAGTTATTAAAAAAAAACTCTTTTGACATCAAGTATTTATTAAGGAGAATCGAACTCATCCTATTCAAAGAAAGGAAACGATCAAGTACCCACCATCAAGTAATACACCCAAGCATACAAAACCTCTAACAGCATTATCAAAATGCTAGATTAGTAGCTTTTATAGAAAAACTTTATGAATGACAAAACTAGATCCAATGGTCCTAACATTCAATCACACCTAGCAAAAACATGATATCCATGATGAGATAAATTTTAAGTCTATTGAACGACTGTTAATTTTCATGGTAGCTCTCTTATAAATTCTCATAAGAAAAGTTGAGTGATTAGAATCACTAGCATACTTCAACTATCCCAAGAAAAACACCCAATTTAGTCCCTATTATAATTGCACACATACTCGATTTATCGAACTACGCATCCACTAAAGTCAACACTCTTAATACTAACAAAATATCATAATCACATCGATCATCTACCTTACTCCCAAATCATCATTAGTATCAAGATATTTTTATCAATTATGTGTTCAAACTATGTCTTATATCTCTTTATATTTAAACATTTCATGAAGAAAAAAAATGAGTTTCCAAACAAGGCTAATATCACTAATTTCGAATTTTAATACCTTTTCATCGAGATAAAATTATTAAATCACCCCAAGGATTTAAACGAGAGGTCTTATTCCTTCACTTTTCTCAGATTCTTCCCATGGTGCAAAACTCTAAATATCTCAACCCTTCAATATTTCAGACTTTTGTTTCTCTAGTTTGCTTACCGATCTCATCTTTTTACCAACAACCCGTGGCGTTTTAGTTCACACTCTCAAAACTCTGAGGGAAACCCTTCCTTAGATCCTTTAACAATCAAAAGTAACAAACTTTACGACTCAAATCATGTGTAAGTTCTTTCAAATTCTCAATACTCGATGCAATCAATCCTTTATTACCTTACAAATTCATACCTTAAAAAGACATATCACCAGAAATGCCGACTTATAATGGAAAAAAAATTGAATTATAGATCTAACTATTTATCCAATGCCCTTATATATCTACAATTGCTTATACATTGAAGACTTTTATAAATTCCTATATCTTAGCTTATAACTGATCGTCTCTTCATCGACCTTACCGTATTCATCACTAAAA
The DNA here is from genome assembly GCA_016801875.1 of Solanum sitiens. Taxonomy (NCBI): domain Eukaryota; kingdom Viridiplantae; phylum Streptophyta; class Magnoliopsida; order Solanales; family Solanaceae; genus Solanum; species Solanum sitiens. Next base: position 267,855 of record JABWTJ010000303.1, read on the forward strand.
ACTCAACCATACTCATTATTAAATTCAACACTACAATAGAACTTATCTTCCCACTTGAGTTGAATATTTGTACATACCTTTCTTAAGTTTTATCCAATAGCTTTTAACCAATCTGATGACATGTGACGCTATCACCTTAACCAAGACAAAAATAGATAAATCACGCGTCCTTGAACCCAGATATGCTCCAATAAGAATTTTTTCACCTCCCTGGAAGCCAAATTCTACCAGATTTTAAAGTATCAGGTCTTACAAAGTTATTGGCTTAGGACTTGGCATCCATAGCCAAGGGACATTATTCCACATGTACCAAAGGTAGACTACCTATACACACATTCACTTTGCCAAAACGATAAACGATAGGCATTCCATCATCTTTGAGAACTCTAATCATCTCCATTGTCTTAAATTAAGATTTCTCTTATTAAATATTATACTAAAACACCTCATAATACACACTATAAATATAATGCCTCTACAATTTTAATGCAAGCACCACCCAAACACAACTGTTGTTCGAAACCAAAAAAACAATGATCTTGCGAACGTCTGAATATAATCTCCACCGTTCAAATCAACCACCAAGATGTCACAAACACGTAGTTCAAATGTTAGACTGATCCAACGGTTAATTAATTAAGAAACACGATCTGAAAGTTGCTGGTCAGAGAAAAGGTATGCAGCAAAATAATTTTTTTATTCTCTATTCTCTCTTCTCTCTTATTGAAAGCTCTCTCAAAACCTCTCTTATGTCCTAATGTCTTTCAATGAGAATACTAACAAGTAGTTCAATTTTTCTCTTAAGACCATCCTCTATTTATACAATTGTGCTTTTGCTTACAAAGTCAAAATCAACTACAAATAGGATTACAATTCCAATTCTTTTCCTAATAGAATTGGAAACCAAATAAAGAGAAGAATTTCAATTCTTTTTCAAGTAGGATTAGGCCTAGTGTCCAACTCTTAAGCAAATACTAAATTCGATATCAGAACCGGTGAAATACTTTCAAGACTTTGTTGCCACTAAACTAATTCTAAATGATAATTTTCGATACTATTACAACAAACATAAATCATATAGGTCTTATATCACTTTCTATTTTTACTATCATGCTTAGCTAGACCTTTTCATCATCAAGAAGTGAACCTTTTCCTCGACATGACACCTTAAACTCAGGTATACCAATCAAATTTAAGGGACTAACTCAATTTTATAAGCATTTTCTTATTAAATCTTCAATTTAGTTCACCCAAGTATACTCAATAGGACTTTTGTTCCCTATAAGTTTGTCATCCTAGTATCAATCTACCTTTTAAAGCTTAAGATAAAATCGCCAGTCCTCATTTAGAACCCGCAAGATACATCTCACAACCCAAATATATCAGTATTGAACCAAAAATCCACCGTTAAAATATTTCTGACAAATAATGCAATTCAAAGTGCCTGTAGTAATACAATAGTTGGTTTCTCAAATGTGAAAGCAACACCGAATCTCATTGTCTAATATATGTCATACCACTAAATACTTCTTAAGTAGTTAGTATTCACACTTGACAATCAGTGTATTCGTTTCTACATAAGACTAATACCGTACTGTGAAAGGTCATTAAATCCATCACTAGAACACATCATACTTATCGAGTAGATCGTACTCAAATAGCCCACACATTTCTAGAATAACTGCAAAACATTATCGAATTTGTCCTGTTTTTAGCCCAAAAAAATTTGCATTCTTTCTTAGATCAGGTCGATAATAAAAGTAATACACTTCAATTATCTAATCAAGTGAGCATTGGTACTATTGTAGTAGTCTTATCATGACCCTTTTTATATACACTTAATTTTTTTTAAAAATTGTAGTAGAAATTCTTCCCTCAATTGACTCAACAATATTTCATCATTCACTAAGCAACCCATATATCTTATGAGAAGTACTTTACTAACTCTATTTTCTAAAGTAATAATATTCATTATCTAGCCGTCCCTTATGATTTTTTTTTCTATGTCATCATAGCAAAGTCATCTTGATTCACCTCATCTACCTCATATCCCTCAAGATCCAGAGAATATACTTCTCCATGAAGAAGCCAGAAAATGCTACCCAAGTCATAGGTAGTGTCATTACCGGCAGGACTCAACATGAGACGGCCACCACATTTTTGCATCTTCCCAAGTTTAGTAACTCAGAAACTCAACGTCCAATTACTCTACCATATCCATCTTATGAAAAAACAATCATGAAAACAGTAAGAAAATCACAAGCATCTTCATATTTAGTACCCATGAAGAATAGGGGTTTCAACTTTAAGAACTTAATAAAAAGTCATACTAGTCAGTAGTAATAACATGCCTATAGTGAATCATGGAAACATATCTATTTTTAAGGACGCATACTCTCTTGCTGGTGTTGGTGTTTCCAATTCTACTACTCTAGTACTAATCATATGCGAATAGAGTGAAGAAGGTCAGATACCAATTTGTATTACCTAGATACCAATTGGACTCAAGTAGTACCCATGAAGAACAGGGGTTTCAACTTGAAGAACTTAATAAAAAAATCATACTAGTCAGTAGTAATAACATGCTTATAGTGAATCATGGAAACATATCTATTTTTAAGGACGCATACTCTCTTGTTTGTGTTGGTGTTTCCAATTCTACTACTCTAGTACTAATCATATGCGAATAGAGTGAAGAAGGTCAGATACCAATTTGTATCACCTAGATACCAATTGGATTCAAGTAGTAGCACGAAAGAAAGAAGGAATGAAGTTTTCCTAAAGTCCTATAGACTCTCGAAGAAAAGTAAAGGCGTCCCCATACCGTTCCGCAAGACTCTACTAGACTTGTCCTTGTGTGATGAGATCACCGAACCTAATGCTCTGATACCAAGTTTGTCACGACCCAAAATGAGTCGTGAGTGTCACCCACACTTAACCTCCTAAGTGGGCGAACCAAGGAATCCAAACTCTAAAATATCCATTTAGAACCTATCAGAAAGTATTTTATGTCATAGAAAGCTCTAGTACTCAAAACAACCAAATGGATCGTTACATCATGTAGAAACCCGCAAGGTCATTTTTGAAAACTTTTATATAATTACCATTTTACACCTCCTGATAGTTTTCTTGAGTCATATTTTATTAGTCGGTGAAGTTGGCTTAGAAATTGTAAACTATTCGATAACAATAGTTATTTAATTGACGGATATTTATTGATAATTAATATATTTTATGTGTGACAAATGGGATAAGTTCGTATATTTTTAATACCCTTACTATGACCCATATATTGAAATAAGTAATAGGGTTTGATATTCTTTTTTTGGGAAAATGGTCAAAAATATCCCTCAACTTTGGTTTATTGTTTGACTTTACCCTCGCCGTTAAAATGAAGTTAAATTTATCCATCCCTTTACTAGTTTCATCAAATTTACCACTCATTAGATGGAATCCCTAAAATTGACCCGAATTTTTTTTAAAACCCAATTCCCTATTTTAACCCGATGACCCAATCCCATTTTAAAAACCCGGTTAATCCTATTTTATCCATTCTCCCAAATTTCCTATACCCATTACCCAAATTTCCTCGTCTTAGCAATTCTATAATCTGCTTCTAACAGTTAATAAGTGATTTTTCATTTTCCCCAGCTTGGTTTTCCTCTGTAAAACGCAATACCATATTTCTTTTTAAAAATATGTATCCAAGGGAAAGCAAACAGCTGGCTTCAACAGCTATTATCCAAAAACTCGAACTTGGGACTTGAAATTGTCATATTGAGCTCCTCTTTCCAGCCAAATTTATGGGTATGCCAAAGAAGTATTGGATCAATACATGCTTCTGATGGAGAAAGAGAGAGAGAATGGGTAAATAGGATTTTTGGAGAATGGGTAAAATAGGGTCAATTGGGTTATTCAAGATGGGGTCGGGTCATCGGGTTAAAATAGGAAATAGGGTTTTAAAAAAAAAATTGGGTCAATTTTAGGTCAATTTCGGGGATTCCGTCTAATGAGGAGTAAATTTGGTGAAAGTAGTAACGTGAGGGGTAAATTAACTTCATTTTAACAGCGATGGTAAAATCAAACAATAAACCAAAGTTGAGGGGTAAATGTGACCCTTCTCCCTTTTTTTATCCATGTATGAATTATAAGCAACCTACGCACCCGATTGATAGTAATAACAACATGCTTCGACAAGAAAAAAAGTATTTTAGGTAAAATATACATACTTAAATCGCTCCAATATATGTGGTGACCCTAGGATGTGTTAGCGCAAATTATCATAAATATATCTTGGGGTGAAACAAGTTGGTTTTTATGTTTTTCAAAATATTGGTGTTTCAAACTAATGGATGAATATTGTTTTACGGGTCAGTATCGGCAAGAATTGAGGGCTATATTATAGGAAAATTATGACCAGTGATTAGGAAATGTGATATTACTGAATAGATATGCATATATCATATTTTTATTATATCATTAGGTTGAGCAATAATGATAAATTGAAGTGAAATTTTGTAGTTGTTTAACGTGGCCCCCTGGAGAAAATTTTGAGATTTATTCTAATGGATGTTGATATGTAAGGAATTCTATGCAATGTGTGGATACTGCTTAGGAATTTCACTAGGTATACATTGAGGGTGTAATGATTTTTAGGTTCGAAAGTCACGTATTTGAGTGGATGATTTGTAATTTGGATTAGTTTCTTATTATTATCACATTTTAAGTTAAATTCTAGTATATTGAGATTGGTAATTAACCATTAGGTCGATCATATTGTGTGAATACTATTATAGTATGATATTGGAGGAATTTAAGACTTAACCCTAAACTTAAGATTTAGGAACTTAATTATAGATTTAGTTGAGTTTTGGGTTAAGGCTAAAAATAAAACATATGAGTGTTGTTAGTCTCAAAATCTTATTGTGACTATTTGAACAAATTACACTGATTTGGAGGCTAAACGAAAGGAGAAGGCTCAAGTTTCGGAATAATTATTCGATTGTTTGAGGCAAGTGGATTTCTAAATTATTGTTAAGTGTATGAAATTCTTGTATTTCCTTGTAATATGTGTTTGTGGGTAATGAGACTTGGTGATGGGTCGACTTGTCCACATTAATTTATTCTAATGATGAAAAGGGGTGATAAAAGACAATGTGATTAATTGTTTGTGTGTGATGTGTTGAGAATTGTTTGAAAGACTACGTTGAAGGAATTGGTTTTAGTAAAATGATAAAAAATGGAAGAGACCATGCGTAAGGGCGAAGGATGGGGTCTCATACTAATGATGTGACGAGTATTGGTACGAGTACTGATGTTATAAAGAGAAAATTTATTACTACAAAATGCGGATTGTAATTCGAGAATGCCAAAACATATGGGCATTAGCTTATATATTATTGAGTTGACTTATAATGCGAGGTTGTGTTCTTTATTGAATCCATATACTTGTGATAACTGAGGTAATTACATATCATACTAATATTTGATTGAGATGCATCATCCTTTCTATTGAAATCATATGTGCACATGCACTGAGATGAGATTAAGTATAAGTTGGGCACGTGAAGTTCGTTCGTGTTGGGGATGGTGAGATGTTAAGATTATAACTTGGGAAAGTGGAGATCGTCCGTACGGAATTTGTTTGATTTATGATAGTGCGTTAAGATTGTTCATAGTGACACTCGGTGATCGTCTAGTCGGTATAAAGACCTCGCAAAACTCCATGGTCATGACTCTCGATGTATTTCCGAGAAGTATCATGTTTATACGGTTGAGAGAGTGTTTGATATTTTGAGGCATATCATTTCATGGTGTCATATTGCATTGGACCCAATGACATCCTTCATTCTTGATGATTTTGTGTTGTATTGGTGGTTGGAAAGTACTTGATATTTGATTAGATCTATTTGATTAACTTGATCTTGTGTGTTGTCGTGAGTGCCTTTTTTTGTGGAAGTTGTGATTGATGAATATTGTGTTTGTTGTTAAAGGTAAGTAATTTATTAAAGTGATTGTTATTGAGTTGGGTGCTATGGAAACGGTGAACTTAGGTTGGTCTGGTTTTATGCAGGTTGTAGTTGTGGAGGTTCAGTTAATGTGTAAGGAGTACCCGTATTTTATTCCATTAGATTGTGTTTAGAAGTGTACTTGGTTAGTACTGTGTGGTTTAGTACTCACCCCTTGCTTCTATAATTTTTTGTAGGTTACGAGCATCGATTTTTTTATACTTTCCATTCTCTTATTTTTCTAAGGCTTCTTAGAGATTTATAAGGTTGTTGTTTGTCATCTCAACAGACCTTCTTTCTCCTTAATTATGATCTTTTTTATTCTAGAAACAATGTCACATTAGTCTCCTATTTTCTTTTATTCAATTGTAATACTTTAGATGCTTGTACACGTGACAACCAGATTTTGGGGGTGTTTTTGAGTTGATAATAAATTTTTTGCATTTTATTGTAATGGTTGATTTAGGTTGACTTGTCTTAGTGGGATAAGACGAGTGTCATAACATCAATTTTTGGGTCGTGACAAAATGGTATTAAAGCCCCAGGTTCATAGGTCTCACATGTGTACAATCTAAGTCTAAGTAGAGTCTTGGTACAGAGACGTTTGTACTTATGTTTAAGAGGCTATAGTGACCTTCAAGAAAAATCTTCACTTTTTGAATCTCTATCATGCATCCTTTGTCCGTTCGAATTCTTATTGCTTCATTCCATTCTCTCTCTCACTTATAGTGATGAGTCATGTGTGGTTCTTTAAGTTAGAGGTTGGTGTATTGTGTATGGCTTGGAGGTTAGAACTGATACTAAGGTGATAGCGATAGATTTATGAAAAAGATGTGTGGTCAGATTTAAAATGTTCAATTTGAAATGGATTAGTTAGGTGATGGCTTGACGAATTTTATTTTTTATATTTTCTAAATGATAAGGTTGAATAATGGCTTGAGGGACTTCATGAATATGTTATCCTTTTCAGCTTAGTTTCCCCAACTGAGAAATAGTACTTGTGTGATATAGGTAATATCTTTAGTGGTTCGATAACTGAAAGTGGAATAATTAAAAGGATGGCTAGATGATGAATATTGTAACTATGGAAAATAACTAAAGTTATCATAACATATATGAGTTTCTTAGCGAATGATGAGAATGATGTTGGGAAAATTGAGGTCAGAAATTTTATCACGATTTTATAGATTGTGTGATTATCAAAGAAGGTTATGATATGACTACTTAGTATCGTTGCTTACTTGGTTAGAGTTATGGAGTGTGTTACTCCTACTATCGACCTGATCTATGAAATAGTGCACAATTCTTTGGACTAGAGATCAAATAGATTTGGTGATGTACTACAACCATTCAATGGATCGAATTATGTGAGATTTGGATATAATCTTCTCGGCAGGTATGATGTGTTCTAGTGTTGATCTAATGAACTTTCACGATGTGGTACTCATGTTATATGAGAACGGAACATTGATGGTAAGTGCGAATACTAACTTCTTAAATAAATATCAATTGTATCACATGCTCATATAATAAGATTTGATGTTGCATTCATATTTGAAAAATCAACTAGCTTGTTGCTACAGACAAATGAGTAAAGCATTATTTATAAGTAAGATTTTAGTGGTGGATATTTGGTACGGTATCGATGTGTTTAGGTTGTGAAGTGTATCTCGAGAATTCTAAATGAGGACCGGTAATTTTATCTTAAGGTCCAAAGGAATTGATAGATACCAAAATGACAAGCTTATGGGTAAAGGAAGTCTCAAGGAGTATACTTATGTGAACGTAATTGAAACTTTTAGTAAAAAGTGCATATAAAAGTGGTTTATTCCTTTGAATTTAAATTGTATTAGTAGGTTTAAGATGTCATATTAATGAAAAGATTGACTTCGTGGTGATGACAAGAGCTAACCGAGCATGATGGTAATAAGAGTTCGTGATGGATTGTGACTGAGATGCAACTATATAATAAGGATTGTTGGTTAAAAAAAATTGAATTGTAAGAAAGACGTGTGAGTAGCTAAGGTTGTGGTTTTCTTCTATTGGTGAGTAACCTTGTTGCATAGAAAGTCATAGGAGGTGTTGAAACACCGCTTGAATAGAATTGAAGGATCTGTAGTGATAACTAGAAAGGATTAGTAGGAGGTAGTTTAGCTTTCAGAAGGAGGAGAGAGCAATATAATTTACTCTAATTGTATTGGACAGTGATGTATCTTTAGAAAGAGTGGATAATTGGATTCAGAATTATGTGGTTTCATCTATTTTACCCACATCATTGTGATAGTGTTACACGTCATTTATATCGCTTAAAAGTTGTTGGATAAGGTTTGAGAAAGAAGTGTGTAGATGTTTGACTCAAGTGTGGTGATAAGTTCTTTTATGATTTTTTAGTTTTGTAACTAGTACACTTGAAATTTTAACAAAATATATGGTATGATCGGTGGATTCGATCAATTATAGTCTGAGATACGTGAATCCATAATGTTATTCAATGTATGACCTAATGTTGACAGATGATGGGATTCCGTTACACGATTGGGGAAAAATTCAAGTTTTGAAATCTGAGTCTATGTAGATGGTAGTATGATTTGTCAAGATGTTGATTAGTAAGGTAATAAATGATCGATCGCACTGGGTATTGACCATTTGGAAGGACTTGTACATGATTTGAGTCATAAAGTGTGTTGTTTTGATTTTCAAAGGACCTAAGGAAGGGTTTAATTTAAATTTTTTATTTAGAGGATAAGGTAAAAATGTCATGGATTGCTGGTCAAAGAATAAGATTAGTAAGCGAGTCAGGAAATGGAACACGATTCTGGTGTATTAAAGGATTCAAGATATATAGATTTTTGTGTCATGAGAAGAATTTAAGAAAAGTGAAGGAATAATACCTCTTGTATAAGCCCTTGGTTTGTATTTGAAGGATCTATTAATTTTTGCCTATGAGTTTAGATATGACTGTGAGATGTGAACTAGTTCAGTACAGACGTACCAGGAATTTATCATCAACTTTTCTAAATATTGAGTGTTTGTTTGGGTAAAAAAACAATTATGTGTGGAAGATTCTATGTGGTTATTTCTAGCTAGATTGTACAAATTATGATAGACATCTTATTGATGTTCAATGGTGTGGACCTACAGTTTACATAATTGATGAGAATTTCGAGTGGATTGAAACACCTATGTTGATGGGACGATACAAGCTGGTATGATGTGTTGCATAGGAATTTGATGGTGAGTATAGGTTATGATCTTATAGTATACCAAATTATTGGAGTGACCAAAAATTTCTTAAGTGTTGGTATGAGGTATATGATGGTTTTGAATATTAGTTAAAATTTGGTATCTACAAGATTACGTGGGGTTGAAAAAGTACATGATTCAATAACTATATGTTGATGGGAAAGTACTTTTAGATTTGAAATTAGTGTTGTCAGCCTTGAATGGTACTCGTATCTATCATAAAATGCTTATTTGGAAAGAGAGAGAGCCATAGTTTGAAAATTTTGGAGGCGATAATGAGTTTGCTAAGAAGATTTTAATACTAGTGATGATTTGAGGGTAAGGTAAATGGCGGGTGTGGTCATGATGTTTGTTAGTATTAAGAGTGTTGGCTTTAATGGATTACTCCGAGAAGTATGTGGTATCAATGAATTGAATAAGTGTACGGTTGTAATAGGGACTAGACTAATTGATTGTGAGTGGATAAACATCAATGAAATGGAGTTAGATGGATGTAAATGTTTGATATGGGCATTACGGAAGGAGTATCTTGTGTTATTTGACTTTTGTGTCATACGTTATTATGCGACCACCCTCTTCATTTTGGATATTATTTAGAGTTTAATTCACTGCCTATACTACGCGTGTTTCCACATCTTTGGGTAAATTCCTAGTGGTGGATCGGATGTGGCGATCATGTGATTGTGCTCTCAGTAGGGTGATATTCTTGGGTAGAGTTGGCCATTTTAGTTATGATAGATTTGATGTTGTTTTAAGTAGTCGAAGTATTCCAGTGGTTCTACATGCACAACTTTGCTTATGAAATTTATTGGAGATATATCATGAATATATACAGTTGTCCGACAAACATAAGATTTATCTCATCATCGGTGTCACGATTTGGCTATGTGTGATTGAATATGGGGATCATTGGATCTAGTTTTGTTTGTTCTTAACGTTTTTCTATAATCACGACTACTGGTCTAGCACTTTTGACAGTGTGGTTAGAGATTTTTTATACTTAGGTGTATCGCTTGCTAGGTGGTTACTTGATTGTTTCCTTCTTTGGGTTAGATAAGTTTGATTTTCTCTTGATGAGTACCTGATGTCTAAAGGTCAGATTTTATAACTTAAACTTGTGGAAAGATTGTGTTGTGAAAAGTAAATTTTGATAAAATATGTGATGGTTTGTGCATTATGAGTATGTGGTGGTTGGTTCAAGTTCACTTTTGGTTGTAGTCAGTAGCGATTAAAGATGTTATCTTGGATATGTGAGAAACAATTCGTCGTGATGGTTGTGTTAAGGTCCGGTGGATTTCTGTTTAGATTGAGGTCATTGATTAGTTTGTGGCTTGATAATCACTCCTGATTTGTAGATCTTCTAAAGTTTGATTCGACGGTTCAGTTTTTAGTGGTTGATCTTGATGGAATGGTCTTAAGGATGAGCTCACTTAGAGAGATGAACACATAGTGGTAAGTCTAACCTCAAGCTTTTGGTAACGTTGGTTATTCTTCCTCCTCCTCCTTCTTCTGCCATATGTTTGAGGACGAACATGATTTTAGTGGTGAATAATGTAAAAACACGCAAGGTCATTTCTGAAAACATTTAATATTACCATTTTACACCTCCTAATAGTTTTCTTGAGTCATATTTGATTAATCGGTGAAGTTGGTTTAGAAATTTTAAAGTATTCCGTAACAATAATTATTTACTTGACGGATATTTATTAACAATTAATGTATTTAGTTTGTGACTAATGGGCTAGGTCCGTATTTTTTTAATACCCTATAATATATGACCCATATATTGAGATAAGTAATAGGGTTTGATATTCTTTTTTATCATTATATGAATTATATGCAACCTTCGTACTAGATTGACAGTGGGAACAACATTGCTTCGACAAGAAAACAAAACTATTTAAGGTAAAATATACATACTTAAAGTGCTCCAATTTATGTGGTGACCCTAGGATGTATTAGCATGAATTATCATTAATATATGTTGGGGTGTAACGAGTTGGTTTTTGTATTTTTCCAATATTGGTGTTTCAAACTAATGGATGAATATTGTTCTATGGGTCAGTGTCGACAAGAACTGAGGGCTATATTATAGGGAAATTATGACCAGTGATTAAAGGATGTTATATTACTGAATAGATATGCATATATCATATTATTATTATATTATTAGGTTGAGCATTAATGATAAATTGAAGTGAAAATTTGTAGTTGTTTAACGTGGGACCCTGGCAAAAATTGTGAGATTTATTCTAATGGATATTAATATGTAATGAATTCTATGAAATGTGTCGATACTTCTTAGGAATTTTACTGGCTATACAACGAGTGCGTAATTATTTTTAGGTTCGGAGGTCACGTACTTTGAGTGCATGATTTGTAATTTTGCTTAATTTCTTATTATTATCACATTTTGAGTTAAGTTCTAGTATATTGTGATACGTAATTAAATATTAGGTCGATCATATTGTATCAATACTACTCCCTCCATTTCAAAAATAATGATCTCCTTTCCTTTTTAGTCCGTTTCAAAAATAATGACCTCTTTCTTTTTATGATAACATTTTAAAATCAGCTCTCCACGTGGCATGTTTAAGGCCACGAGATCAAAGGGTAATTTTGTACATTTAACATAACTTTAATTTAGGACCACAAGATCCAAAAGTCATCTTTATACTCTTAAACTCCGTTCTAAGTCAAACCAGACCATTCTTTGTGAAACAGAGGGACTATTATATTATGATATTGGAGGAATTTAAGACTTAATCCTAAACTTAAGATTTAGGAACTTAATTATAGATTTGGTTGACTTTTAGGTCAAGGCTAAACATAAAGCATATGAGTGTTGTTAGTCTCGAAATCTTATTTTTACTATGTACTTGAATGATTATTTGGAAGCTCAACAAAAGGAGACGGCTCAAGTTCCAGAATAACTATTCGATTGTTTGAGGGAAGTGGATTTCTAAACCATTGTTAAGTGTATGAAATTTGTGTATTTCCTTGTAATATGTGTTTGTGGGTAATGTGACTTAATGATGGGTTGACTTGTCCACATTGATTTATTCTAATGATGAAAAGGGGTGATAAAAGACAATATGATTAATTGTTGGTGTGATGTGTTGACAATTGTTTGAAAGACTTCATTCAAGAACATTTTTCTAATAAAATAATTCAAAATGGAATAGGCCATGGGTAAGGTCGAAGGATGGGGGTCTCGTATCAATGGTGTGACGAGCATTGGTACGAGTACCGATGTTATAAAGGGAAAGTTAATTAATAAAGAATGTGGATTGTAATCCGAGAATGTCAAAACATATGGGCATTAGCTGATATATTATTGACTTGACTTGTTATGTGTGGTTATGTTATTTATTCAATCTGTATAGTTGTGATAGATGAGGTGATTATACATCATATTGATATTTGATTGTGATGCAACATCCCTTTTGTTGAAATCATATTGTGCACATGCATTGAAATGAGATTGAGTATAAATTGAGCACGTGGAGATCGTTCGTGCTAGGGATGGTGAGATGTTAAAATTATAACTTGGGCACGTGGAGATCGTCTGTGCAGAACTTTTTTTAATTTATGATAGTGCGTTGAGGTTGTCCACAAAGACACGTGGAGATCGTCTGTGTCGGTATATGTACCTTGCGAATCCCACATAGGTCATGAACTCTCTATATATTTCCTAGAAGTATCATGTATATAAGGTTGAGAGAGTACATGATATTCTAAGGCATATCATTTCATGGTGTCATATTATATTGCATCCCATGACGTCCTTCATTCTTGATGATTTGTGCTTTATTGGTGGTTGGAAATTACTTGATATTTAATTATTTTTATTTGATGAACTTGATCTTGTGTGTTGTTGATATCGTGAGTGCCTTTTTTGTCGAAGTTGTGATTTATGAATATTGTATTTGTTGTTGAGAATAAGTAATTTGTTAAAGTGATTGTTGTTGAGCTGGGTGCTAAGTGAACTACGAACTGTTAGGTTGGGTTGGTTTTATGCAGGTCATAGTTGTGGAGGTTCGGTTGGTGTGTAAGGAGTACTCGTAGTTTACTCCCTTAGCTTATGTTAGAAGCTTACTTGCTGAGTACCGTGTGGTTTGGTACTAACCCCTTGCTTCTAAATTTTATTTGTAGGTTACGAGCTTGGATTTGGTGATACTTTCCATTCTCTTATTTTTTAGGCTTCTTGGAGATTTGTGAGGTAGTTGTTTGTCATCTTAGAAGACCTTATTTCTCCTTAATTATGATCTTGTTTTATTCTAGAAACAGTGTCATATGAGACTTGTATTTTCTTTTATTCAAATGTAATACTTTAGAGGCTTGTACATGTGATAACCATATTTTGGGGGTATTTTTGAGTTGAATATGAAATTTCCGCATTTTATTGTAATGGTTGAGTTTAGGATGACTAGTTTTGGTGGGATAAGATGAGTGCCATCAAATCCATTTTTGGGTCGTGACATATTTCTAAGGAAAAAGTGGAGGAAAAGCGTTAGTTTTGTTTTGATAAAGACAAACGTGTGTTCTTCTTGTTTTCAAGGAAAACGGGGTTTTTTTCTCCATTTTTTATTGGGTTGATATCTCTATAAGTAGGGATTCTTCTGACCTAGAAAAAGTAATTTAGTTTTCTATTTAACACTTGCTCACCCAAGTATTGACAGAGTTTGGATGTGAACTTGGGATCACTGTAGAAGATCATAGTTTTTGTCTATCTTGTAGATTCATTTGAAAGTCGTCTAATTTGTTGATTCGCTTGAAGGTATTTGCTCACGCTTCAAGATATATTTATCAAATTGAATTTCAGCAAGTTTATGTGTTCTAGCATAAACATTATTGGTTATTTATTATTCATTTAAGCAGTATGATTCTTGTATGCTTCCGATGTGCATATAGTTTTCTAACACCTGCCACTTTATTTTTTCCATTCCAACCGTGATTTTTCTTGTATTTTCATTTGAATCAAAATCAACCTTAGAATTTTATCAATCCTTTGTGAGTAAATCCAATCGAGCATGTATTTCTTCCTGTCTTGCCAAATTGGTTGCATGTTCTTCGCGGAGGAAGTTCACCAATTATCCTACTTGATGTTGAACTTGTTCTCCCATAAATCCCGGTTCTGATGTCAAGTTATTATGATCCCCTGTTATAGATATATTTATGAAAATATCCAAGATAAAATCTAAAGTTTTTTTTCCTACAATCTATGATTTTTGATCGTTAAGAGAAAAACTTTAATCTTGAGTTAAGTGAAAATTCCATCACATAATATTTGTTATTTTTTATTCAATTAGCGCCTCACACTCTCCCTCAATTTTGCACTATTAAGGACCAGATTTGTATGATTTTATAGAGCGGATCTACTATATTCGTTGATTCAGCAATGAGAAGCAAGAATGATGGACCAAAAAATAATCATGTCTTTGTATATATACAAATCAGGACTAGATTTTCTACTCTTTCCTAATCGTTGGTCCCTACTGATATTTTTTTATTATAGTGAATATTATTGCCTCTGACATTCTTCCGTTAACAATGCTATTCCATCCAGTAAAATTTGTTTATGGCATCATGTGTAACACCTTGAATTTCGAAAAGAGTTAAAAGAGAGGGTTCTTTCAATTCAACCATAGTTGGGTCAACTTAAATTGACCATATCTTTTAGTACATAAACAACTAGGTGGCGAGGAAGACCCCTTTTTGGGATAGACCGAACCCTACAAGGGAGCGATAGTGAAGCCAATTCGGAAGAAAGAGAGGTGAGGTGACTAGCTTAGTAACTTTATTCAATCAAAAGGTTGGCTTAGTTTGTTGGTTTGGCCGCCTTTAATTGAAGGGGATGACCTATACAAATTGAAGATATTTGAATCTTCTTTCCAACGCCACCAAGTTTTCTTAATTTTGTGCTCAGAGTAAAAAGTTATGCCCGTTTCAGTGAGTCTCTTTATTTAAGGCATTTCATTCATTTATGGAAAGGGTATTTTGGTCTTTTCCTTTTTCCACTAGGACTAACACGTTTTTCCTCACCCAATTAAGGTCCTTATCAGACGCTAAGTTACTTTTTCACGTTCCTAAACACTCCAAAATAAGAGAAGAAGAGTTCAACAGAAAAATGAGCTAGGTTTTGAGCATTCGTCAAGATCGTGTCGATTTTCACCAAGAATATCATTCTTTCCAGGTATGCAAGGCTTTTCACTGTGTTGTATTTGTTCTTAAACATGTCATACATATACTTTATCCATGAAGTTATTGTATACAAAGAGTTCTTGAGTAGTTCTTGACATTGTTCAATTCTTGAACAATAGAGGTTGGTAGTTCTTGTGGGTTCTGAATCTTTAGTAAGAGTTGGGTTTCCCAAAGGGATTGAGCTTAATTCTTCACGTATTTGTGTTGGATTTGATATTCGAAAAGATTTTAGGAGAATTTCCCCCATTCTAAACTAGTTAGGACCTTGTTTTAGCTTGAAAAATTCAACAGATTTTCTGGGTACCGCCCATAGTTCCTGGACGTTTTCTCAGTAGTTTGAGGCATGCGTCCCACGCCACTCAATATGTCCCAAACATTATTTGGTAGTTAGGGGTTGGCGCTCTATTAATCAACGTCATCAAAGAAACTTCATCAAGTATGAAGCATAGACGACTGTTAGTTAGTATATAACCCAACCAGGGGTTGGGATCGTTCCCAGAGGTAGTGGTACTAAGAATAATTCAGCTAAGCACAAATCTATCCCATGCTAGTCAAAGCTACTAAAAATTATCGAATAAAAACATAGTACATTGGAGGGGTGACACAAAGTTCAATTTACAATGGGGGTTTTGTAATCAAATTTACAGCTAAAGGTAGTAAAAACAATAAGAGAGATTAATGGGGAAACGGGATTCTTGGGATGTGATCGGAATATGAGATAAAAGACACCGAAGGGTAGTTGCTATTGATAGTACATTGTTGAATACATGTAACTAGTCTAGACTTTAGTGGGTGAATTCTCTCTCTAGAAACTTACCCCAAATCAACTCCATTTCTCTCGACCACCAAGTTGCAGCCTTTAAGCATAACTTCCTCCTTAGCCCAATCACTCTCTCGAGATGAAAGTGTGGGAAAGGGACTAGGATTCACTCTCTCAAGCTAAACCTATGACGACCCAATAACCACTGGCTATCAACTTAGCAGTCTTAGTTTAAAACCTCTCTCTCAAGCAAGCCAAAAACACTAAGGTGAAATCGTATTTGCAACTACAACCTTATTTAGTTCAAACACAACTACTAAGTGAAATCACATTTAAACAGTAAATATACTAAGAATAAATATACTAACAATTAGCAACACCCAACAATAGATTTAACTCATATTCAGAAAATCACACACCAAGAATTGGGGTTTTAGCTAGATATAAAGAAAAGGAAGAAAATGATACCAAATCGAAGTAACATCAACTGGTATGATTTATTTTTGCGTCAATCAAGTCTAGGATGAAGAATTTCCAACACTCACTTTGAATTTCTTCAAGATGAGAATCTTCAAATCTCCAAGGTTCAAGAGCAAAGTTTCCCAAGATCTCTTAAAAACTCAAATTTGAAGCTAAGTCTAAAAATTACTGTTCAAAACTATGAAATTTGATACAAAACTAAAAACATAAACATGTATTTATAGGGTTGTGCTGTGAAGGAACACTCAGCGGAGTTATTCGGGATCACCGACGCACTCGGCGATCCACCCTTAGGTATATTTATCACCGTCTTGCGTTAGCCTTCAGCATCTTTGCTTTTTGGATCAGTGGGCGATATGATACTGCTTTGCAGAACTGCTCGGCGACACGCCGACTACTCCTCTTCACCGCCGAATTGATCCTTTCCTTCAGGGCTCAGCTCAATGGAACAAAAGCCGAGGATGGGACCTTTTTCCGGCACACCGAATGGGTTCGGCGATCCCCGGGTCTTCACTTCTTCATTCTTTCAGCTGCCTTTGTTCATTTTTGTTTGCTTGATTGTGTCCATGCTTTGTATCCAAGTATGTATACGTGATACTCAAGGTATTCTATCAGTTTTAGAGACAAAATATGCATTTGAGGACACCAAACCTATCAAAATATAGCCCTAAATGAGTTCAAATCGTGGACTCATCAACATCCCCAACATAAACTTTTGTTTTTCATCGAGCTCAGCAATTCAAAAAGTATGTCTCAAAGAGTTCTACACAAGACTCAATATGTCTCAAAGAGTGCTACACAAGACTCAATTATGAATGCACACAACAATACTCAATCATGAATGCACACAACAAGACTCAAGTTAATCATACAAGGATCAAATGTGCACTCAAAGACTCAAGTTGTGACACACCATTATCAAGGACTTTCAAGCTCACGATACTTGTTTCAAATGAAAGTTCAAGCTCAAACCAAAGCGATCAAATGCCCTCACAGAAAGAAGGATTCCATGTTCACACACAATGATACACAATTTAAAGTTTCGGAATCAATTTCAACCGCTCACACTCACAAAAATGAACACAATGCATGATTTAGCTCATAGGTTTGCCCATATTTTCTAATCAATTTTGTTTAAGCTCACTCAAGATCAAAAAGGTCTTTTTAAGGCTTGTAACGGGGTTGAGTGTATAGGTATGGTCATTTAGGCTCAGTGACTTTTATCCTCATGAGATGTGGAGCTCATAATACTTTCTTTCATCATTTTCTTTTGTGCTGATAAGTCATTCCTTTATTCACTTTCCATGGATTTTTTGGAAGAACCACATTTCTTTTTGTATTTTCATAATTTTATTTCATGACTTTCTATTTTTCATTCTTTTCTGCCTTTTTCTCTTTCTCTCTCTTTTTTTTTTTTTTTGTATGGAGGGGTTCCATCTTTCTCAACACCATGGGTTAAGGGAGACTTTTATTGCACTCTTTGACTTGCCTTCTCTTTTCTCCACACCCCCCACTTAGGCTTTTGGCCTAAGTTGGCTATTCAATCAACCACATATCAATAGGATTATAGGTAGATGATTAAGAGAGGTCATGTTTTCATCAAGTTTCATCCAAAGAAAGGTAAGGCTCGAGGGGTGTTCAAAAGAGGTTCGCATAATCACAAGGTAAGACACATAAGAGGTATATGTTGTTGACACCCAATTTTGGACCTCCACATTATAGATTAATCATCGAGCTTCTTGATTTCAAACGATTTAAAATAATTAGTTTTATATAAAATTTCAAAAAAAGGAAATAATAATAAAAAATGATATAGTTTGTAAGTTACTTTAAATATTTTTGCCACTTTTTATAAATTTTTAATAAAATATATGTTTTTGCATAACTATATAATTAGTATATTTTATAAATATCCAAAAATTGTCTCAAAAAGATTTTATTTTTTTAGTTGAATATTTTACTTAATTAGTTTACTTTAAGTTGACACATATTCTCTAGTTATTAGTTTATAATTAATTAATTTATTTTTCTTCAGATTAAGAAGTTCGTTAATTTATTAATTAAATTTAGCCGGAAGCAACTTTCCAATCCGACTGACAATACACCAAGTGCTTTAAAAATTATGTATGTGTAAGTTCTTAACTTATGGGTGTGAAGCGCGCCACATTCATGGCTAAGAGGTTGCAAGCCACTTTTTCATACTCGAGTTACTTGTAACTCCTCCAGAATCAAAGGTTATCTTGCATAATAGATTTTTTTTCAACCAATCGATTTGAACAACAAACAACACGATTCCTAAGGTTTAAGGATAGGTAGGCGGGCTTAATATTGAAAACTCGGTTGTATTTCAACATCCTCTCTCAAATCTTATTCTCGAGCATTTCGATAGATTCATAATTCGATATCAGGATAGTTTTTGAATTCTTTAATAATAGTGCGTCAAATCAAGAGTATCGAACTACAAGTGACTTGAATTCTCATATAGCCTGAGATATGTAGGAAATCCGATACCAGGGTTCAACCATAATTTCTAAAGTCGCACCAAATCCCTTTTCCGGAAGAATGAAGATGTGGTCGGTCAAAATTGGATTCGTCAATTTCTTTTGCCTCGAATTTCTTTCATCAATCCAAGTCAAACGAGGGACATTTGTTGACACCCAATTTCGGACCTCCACATTATAAATTAATCATCGAGCTTCTTCAATTTCAAATGATTTAAATAATTAGTTTTATATAAATTTTCAAAAAGAAAGGAAATAATTATTAAAAAAATATAATAGTTTGTAAGTTACTATAAATATTTTTGTCATTTTTTATAAATTTTAAATAAAATTAATGTTTTTTGCATAACTATGTATATATAATTAGTATATTCATCAATATTAAAAATTTGTCTCAAAAATATTTTATTCTTTTAGTTGAGTAATTTTTCAAATTAGTTTTTACTTTAAGTTGACATATATTCTCTAGTTAAGTTAATTATTTTTCATCAAGATTAAGAAATTCGTTAATTAATTAATATTAATCATCTTATTCGATAAAATTGTATGAAATAGCAAATTGTTAATTCAAATTAAATGTTATAGCTATAGTTTATTTTATTTTTAATTCGCAACAAACATCTCTTCTTTTTTTTTTTTGCAATCTGATTCAGTATACAATTAGCCATTTTTGATATACAATAAGTCATTTATACATTTTCATATAAGAGTTATAAAATGTGTTTGTGTTTGTATAAAACTAGAGAAAAAAAATATATATATATATATACATACAAATTCATATATTTTCGTTATATACACTAATAGTTATATAAATACAGATCTTATTATACAAACTATACTGTATAAATGAATTTATACAAAACTAAATAATTTGTATAAAATTAAATGTATCTAGTGAATCATACAAATCAAAAGCTCCATAACAAACATAAAATTTGCTATGAAACACAATTATGCAACTTATAGCTACAACATACAAATATGATTTTTATATTTGCTATATGTGAAAGTTGTTCTTCCTTAATTAACTCAATTTAGCTACGATTCAAATTCATGGTCATTTGTTTAGTTACAATTTTCTGCCAACTTCTTAGAGCCATTTTCAATCCTTTTTTTGGGCCAAACCTAGCCTATCCCAAAAGACTCAATTCGGCCCAACTTACCACATTAATTCCCTCCAACAAATAATTTCCCAGCCCATTTCCCTATCCCAGCCGGCCCACTCTGTCTATACACCAAATACCTAAGGAGTCGTTTGGTAGAAAGATTGATAATGCAGGGATTAGTAATGCAGGGATTAGCAATGCAGGGATTAGCAATGCAGGGATTATTTTTTATCAAGTGTTTGGTTCATTATTTCTCACATGATTTTGTGGGTGGTTTAAAACTCTACAAAAGACTTATTTCCAATTATACCCTTGAATTATTATGTGATTTTTTTTATTGTGTATATAACATTATTACATATTTTCATGTTCATTCCATTGGTGAGCTTTAGTGAATTCCATTGGCCAATATTTCTCATCACATTATCCTCTCAAATATGACTATTTCGAGAAATGAATTGTTAGTCCCATTGTATTGGATGGTTTTGACATAATTTAAGTGAATCATCACCCCTCCCAACTAAATGTCAAACTTGCAGAAATAACAAACTTCTTCACCCCTCCCAACTTATAACGACACTTCCTCTTCTATCATGTTAGTATTTTCTTGGCTCTCTTGAAGCCACCTTACGCACAATGTTTTAAGTTATATCGTAATTTGCATAAATGTGCAAGCCTATCACCATGGAATATTTTTATATATACGGTGTTTGAAGTTTTATATGGGTGAAACTCATTCATTTTTTGTCCGAACTTGAAGCAAAGGCCTAAAGGCCAGCAGTGTCTCACAGAATGGGTATACTTCAACATCTTATTTTACATCTGTTTTTAGTTCTGATTTTGTAGGGAGCAGTATGCAGGAGTTCCTTCCATTTCCCCCTTTAACATATCAATGAAATTGTCATGAATTCATTTTCAGGCACGTCTATTGTTGGAAGAATATGCAGTCAATGAGTTAATAGATGCCCGGATAGGAAGCAGCTACAAGGAGCACGAGGTGTAGTCACATGACTGCATTTTCAGATCATCTGTAAATTACTTTGTACCAATTCTTGTGATCAAAGATATATATTGCTGCTATATCAGTTCAAACCAGGGAGTTCTGATCAAAAGCCATATATATTTCCATTATTTCTGCACAAGGTTGCAGATACCACCATTTTGGCATGTAGAATTTTATATTTAATTCAAAACTAATGAAACTAACACATGATATAAAGAGAAAGAGGCTAAAAAGAAGGAGGCTGGAAACAAATAACATGGTCCATGACCAAACTAACATAATTCCATGATTTAACTCCAATCATTCACATTTCAATATGTACAGAGAAAAGGAGAAGTGAGAACCAAGTACATGAATTGACAAAAACAATCCAAATAAGCACATTTACATACATCATTTCAGTTTATCACAAGTAACACCATGTTCAAGTTTTTCCATAGATTCTAATTACACAAAAGCTATTATCCTCGTGCCCGTCTTACGCCAACCATTTTCAATACAGGACATAACAGAGGTATCAAAAAATAGCATTGCAATCAAACCTTTGAAGGTCTTCAGTCAAGCAAAAATAGCAAAATGGACTCTCCACTTTTCTTGAAGTCTACGGTACTTTAAAGTTTGTCATTGATGATCATAAACATCATAGTTTGACGCTCAAGTTCACCCATGCGTATAAATAGTTCCATCTTTTTGACATCATCACAAAGAACCATTGTTGCTTTGATGCGTTGCTCTGTAGAGTACAACTCAAATATGGGAGATTCAATGATGGAATAAATTTGATCTCGAAGATTAGATTGATCGCGATTTCCAATCTTGTCAATCAAAGCACCCATTCATTTGTCTTGACTTTCAGTAAATTTTTTTATAACCTCCACCATACCCTTAAGAAATGTCTCAGAATCATTTTCCGAAATCTTTTTTCTTTTTTTGCAATTCTCCTTTTCATTGACATTAGATGATCTTTTGGTATACTCACCTTGTTTATTGGTTTGTTGAGATTCAGCTTCTTCGGGTTCAAATGCGCCAGCATTTTCATTTTGAGATGCTTCAGGAAATGCAGTAGCTCCAGAAGCATTTTCAGCTTTTCCCGTAGTCATATTAGGTCTATGACTAGAACCGGCTTCTTCATCGCCATCAAGATCAATAGAAAATCCCAAACTCATGTTGTTAAACAGTCCTGAAGATTGACTCTTTTGAATTTCCTCAACAGCATCTAATGGCCCTTCTGCAAACTCTCCTGTTGCTCTATCCCTGCCAAAGATTTCCTTCCAATCCGCAAACATCGGCCATTTTTTGGTATCCATATTTTTGGCATTTGGATCAACCTAGAAAATAATCATTAAAAGAAAAGGCATGTGGCATCAGGCAGATAGTGTAAAAAAAATTACAATAACTTTTATAAAGTATTAATTACCTTTAGAAAGTCATCCCAAAATTTGGGATCATCAACTATTATAGTTCCATCACTATATTGAAATCCCAATCCACTTCGACTCTTTAGCATGGCTATACTCGCATAACATTTCTTCCAATATCTTGTTTTAGATAAGACATGTGGTTCACCTTTCAATCCGCTGTTAGGATGATGTTTGCGTAGATAACATTCTAGCTCTTTTAGGTATCCCGACCTAAAGGTTCCATTATCACTTCTCCAACCATTAATACATAACTTTTTTAATCCATTAATAAGAGTTCGTTCTTCTGCTGTAGTCCATGTCCTTCGAGTTGAAGGAGTTGAATTTCTTGATCTTTTTGATGTGTGTGAAGATGTTTGATTACTCATTTTGACTTTATATTCTTGTAGAACAGATTTTAAGAAAAAAAGGAAGACGAGTACCACAAAAGAGTCAATACATCAGAAAAGGTTGAAGTATGTGCGCATTTTGGGTCGCTAAAGAGTTAAAGATGTACAATGCTTACAAGTAACAGTTATTTATCAAACTTTTCCTGCATAAGTTTTAGTAGCCGTAGTTCTTCAAGAAAGCATGACTAACAAATATTAAGAAAATCACAAACTTCATAATAACATATTATAAAAGTTTCAAGTACAAAAAGGAATCAAGACTCTCACAATTAACTAGTATAAGATCACTAGTTCACTGAAGCAGAAGAGTTATTCTTACTTCTAATAAAATGTTCACCTTTAAAGCCCAAATTAGCTAAGCTAATCTCAAAAAAAATTATAATGTGTCATCACTGATTAGATCTTGGATTCCACATTGATTGAGATAATTCATCCCTCCAAGTAGTCCACTCTTCTGACGATTCAACAACATCAATATGTTCAGGTTGATTCTCCACTTGCTCTTCCATATCTATGTCTAAAGGATCAACATCCATCTCTCTACGGATAAAGTTGTGAATCAAACAACAAGCACTTATAATTCTGTTATGAACTTTAACAGAGTACAAAGAAGAGCTCCTAAGAATTCCCCAAC
The DNA here is from genome assembly GCA_016801875.1 of Solanum sitiens. NCBI lineage: Eukaryota > Viridiplantae > Streptophyta > Magnoliopsida > Solanales > Solanaceae > Solanum > Solanum sitiens. The sequence goes on from JABWTJ010000303.1 coordinate 291,604, forward strand.
GCCCTTTTAAGAGACCAAACGCCCTTTCAATAACATTACGAGCCCTAGCATGCTTCATATTAAAAAGTTCTTCTCGACATCGAGGTGGGGGGTTGTGACCTTGCCAATCTCTTAACCAATATCTATACCCTCTGTAGGGTGAAAGAAAACCTTTTCCATTTGTATATCCTCCATCACACAAATAATAATTACCTATAATATAAACATAAGACTTAGTTACTCCTCTATTCTTTTTATGTACAGTTATCTTTTCAAAAGAATTAAATACTCCATTCTTCTTGTGTTTTAATATGAATATATAAGCATATATACATGGCATACCCTCAGGAATTTTTAAATCATTGTGTCGCACTATAGCATCTCGTAATACACGACCATCAGCAGCTGATCCTTCCCAACCAGGTAACACATAAGTAAAATTGAGATTTCTATCACAAACTCCCAATACATTAGTGGCTATATCTCCCTTCCTTGTTCTGTATCTTGGCTTGTACTCTGATGGAACTCTAATGTGAACATAAGTACCATCTAGTGCACCTAAACAACCCTATAAAAATATAGAGTTATCTCACACTAAAAGAAAATCTTAGTAAGATTATATTTTCTAGTAATGTATAGATGCTAAAATTAATTTCACCTACCTTAAACCATTTCCATCGATCTTCAATCTCATCTTCAAGCACCGGTTTAGGATTGACAAGTAACAATGGAGTTAGTTTAAGTATAGCTCTCAAGCATTCATTAAAAGCTTGACTTACGCTCCATCCAGATCTAATATAATCGATCTTAATTGATCTATTCTTCTCGTGATGAGCCAATATGTTTAAGAACATTGCTAGCTTTTCACTACTTGACATATATTTACCATCAGTCAAACCTCCGATATCCTTAGCTAATATAACTAAATTATGAAAGGCATTTCTATCCATTCTTAACTTATCGACGCACACACTGTCACTATCATTTATGATGCAATTTAAGTGAAAAATATTTTTTGGAATTCGAGCACTCATACGGTACCTAATCTCACACCCATTTCTATATCGTCTTCTTAGCGAATGACCATGAATAGCCATAAAAAGCCAAATAAGGACTACAAGAAATTGTTGGGACATTATCTCCTCAAGAATAATATATTCAGTAGTTGAAAGATGTTGAAGATCCATAATAACACCTAATTTTTTCATAAAAATAAACAAAATCAATACACATAAAATGAGCAGAAATCCATAAATTTTAAACATAAAAGGTTTAAACCCACAAAATACTAATTTCATCAAGCACATCTCAATACACCTATTTATAACCATTTTGGGAACAAGAACAAAAGAAAACAAGAAAAGAAGAAAGTTCAAACCTTGTTAGAAAATCAAATAGTTGGAGCTGGCTAATAGGGAAGATGTTGTTCAGTAGTAACCCTAAGCTGCTGCACCTTCTCCATCGCCAAAGAAGAAAAAAGCCCGCCAAAGAAAAAGTAAAGGCGCCAAAAGCAGAATATCGTGGGTTTCTTTATCAATTGTGAAGGGTATATAAAGAAATTGAGGGGCAGTTCAGTCATTTCATTGCCTTATCCAAGGCTTACTAAACATGGTATTAGTAATCCCTAGGTATCCTTGGTATTAGATAAGACCACATATGAAGTATTAAATTATCCATGTATTAGGTATGTTTGAGTTGAATTGTGCAACCAAACATTGTATTGGATGGATTAAATTTTAATCCAAAGATTATTTGAATTAATGCATCCTACCAAACGACTCCTAAATGTGTACAATACACCAAACGACCCTAGAGTCATCTTCTTCAGACGTGAAGGAACCCAGAAATCCAGCGAAAAATACCAGCAAACCCAGAAATCTACCAAAGCGCGTCTGACCAAACCTCTGTTATTCGTCCAACTACCCTGCAGAACCCATAATCTAGGGGCTTAGACGATCACTTCTCCATCTCCTTTTCCCGCTTTTTCAGAAGAAATCTACATCCCTTCTACAATTGTCTTGAAAAGAAACAATGAATCCGTATTTCAAATTCACACCCGATTTTCCCCTAAAAATATGCCCTTTCATCCCTCTATAAATAGCCGTCTTAGTTTTCATTGAAAGGGGAGAAGAAATAGAGTTGAAAAAAGAGAGGAAAAACAGTAAGGGAAGTCTTAGGGGGATTTTGGGGAAGTCATAAATTTAGATTAATGAATATAGTATCGATATAATATCAAAAATCATAAAGCTAGGGCTAGATTTCTTGGAATTTCCTTTTGTCGCGGAGTTCATCAGAATTCTCGAAGATCATTGGAAGCTGCTTCATAGTCAAGCTCGTTGTCCTAGTCTTGCTGCCCCGACAAAGGTAATACCCCTTTTCCTTTGCTAAGTTCTTCTTTATCTCGTGTTATTGTTGTTTCGAAATTTCCAATTTCTGTGGCCGCTGTTTGTTTTCTGATTTCTTTGATGAAGATATAAAGTCATGGTTTTAACATTTGAATATGGTTAAGTGTTACTCTTCTTGCTGATGAAATATGTTGTTGTGTTATTGATCTTTTTTAAGCCATTATTTCAATCAAATTTTCCTAGTTTGTCTCGGCTTATTGTTGATGTCTAGTAGTTGGTCATTTTTTTAATTTGAGATAGCATATTTTAGTTGTTGAGGTATGAAATATGTCCTTCGGATATGATATAAGCATAAAACACTTTTTTCGCGTTTAATATGCTAGTGTAATAATGACTAAAGATTTAAATCTTGTTTAGCTCTAATTTTGTTATAATGGTCTACTTTCGTTATCCTCCATAACCTCATGCTTAGCAGTAGCTAGCTCTCCCTTTAAGCTTGTTAGTCATTAATTACTATAATTGGTCTGCAGAAAAAAGTTAATTGGAGGATATTTTTATTTTCATTGGAATTGTTTAGAATTTATATTGATGCCTAATTTGCTTGCATTCTATTATCATCTCGCGTATTTTTGATCCCTCTGTTTTCTAATTGTCTCTGCTGGAAAAAGTTCTAAGGCATTGCTTCACATTACTTTGTCTAAATTAAATTCGTGATAAGCTTCCCCTTGCTTGAGGAACAATTGTTATAAAATGGTTGCCTTAGTATTTATAAATGTGTTTTGAGTACTCCAAGTTGGTGAGTATTTCTAATTAATATAGGATTAAAAACATTTTAACTTAGTACCCTCATGTTGCCTTATTTTTTGTTCTGATTGTCTCCTTTAGAATTTGTAGTATGCTTCATATATTTGATTGCTTAAATACTCCGTAGGTTCATTGTTTTGTTGTATTATTTTTGCTCTCCTTTGACAGTAGGATTAACTTATTGGTTGCACAATTTATCGTTTGTAGTTATTTAAGTTTGATGATAGTTTATGATTGGCTTTTCTCATGATGTTTCATCAAAGTGTCCATGAATAATTATTTTTAATTCTTAATTTATCATCCTAATCCTTATTCCCTCCGTTTTAAAAAGAACGTCCCTATTTTCTTTTTAGTTTATTTCAAAAAGAATGTTCCCTTTCCTTTTTTGACGACACTTTAACTTTAACTTTCCATGTGGCATGTTTAAGACCACAAGATTAAAGGGCATTTTGGTACATTTGATATAACTTTAATTTAGAACCACAAGATTAAAAAGTCTTTTTTTTCTTTTCTTAAACGCCATTATAAGTCAAACTACGTCAACCTTTTTGAAACGGAGGAAGTATTTATTTTTGCATGTAATCCGAGACCATTTCGGATTCCATCCCCACATTTCGTTGAGTTGAATTCCTCTCGCGTCAGCTAAAGTGATGAGCAGGTCTTGGAAAGCTAAAACAAAAATAAGAAAGCTTAATCATGTCTCAAAAAACAGAAAATGAGTTGTATACATTTGATATACACTGAGATACAACAAATGTATACAAAAACAGATTGAGCCAAGAGCTCAAAATCAGTAGCGAATTTGGCCCAAGAAGGGCCCAAATTCAATTTCTCCTTTACTCTTCTAAATTATTTAATAGTGATAATTTATTCCTTCTTGGGAAAATTAGCTATATAGTCACCTAACATATTTAGTCAAAACAACAACACTTTTAAATATTCATTTAAAATGACAGAATGTCAATATTTTCCAAAATAATTTGTATTCACATTTTATTATTTATATTTGCTTTTATTAATCAAAAGAGTCCATAATTGGATCAAATTCTAATCAATAACAAATAACTATCCATTAATATCTTCCCACATCGTATACGTTTCCCACCTTTCACATTTCTCAATTAAAGTTTTTACTCCCCCCCCCCCCCCCCCCAATTTGCACGTTCTAAGATTCTCTTTCTTCAAGTTTTTTGCTCACATTGAAACGCAAGGTATTCAAAGCTCGATTCTTCAACAAAATCGGTGGAGTAATTCAAGGGATTTATCGGTTGGTAAACAAAATCTTGAGATTAATTCAAGAAATTTTGAATTTGGTAAAGTACATCTATTAGTTATTTAGAGTTCTTTTTGGTTTGTTTTCAATATCAACGTCTATTATTTTATTTAGTATTGTACCTATTACGGATTTTCAGTTAAGTTTTTTTTATTTTTATTCAAGTTTGTTTAAATATTCATCTAATATTTATGTATTTCAGATTTCTAGTCGTTTAAACAATTTTTTTTATTTTTTCTGAGTTTGTTTTAATATTTTGGAAATTCCTCCAAGACGTGTTTACTAGCAGATAAATGGTGGTCATAATCTCTTCATGGTACTGGCACTAATGAATCTGTGATCAATTTCAATGGCCCCAATATTAAAGTTGCCACAAGTTTTCCCCAAGTAATTCTTACTACAGTTGCTTTCAATACAACTTTGTGGCATTGGATTGAATTGGCTATTGCAGTTAATGTAAATGTTATGTACAATACGAAATTCATTCCAATATGGATGCTAAATTGTATGTCAAATTGATCTGTAGTTATTGAAGAATCATATTTGTATTCCTACTTCTTTCACAGCGTAACGTTTTTTTTCAAGAATTTTATATCCTTTCCTAAATTATATTCATTCTAATATGTATGATATGTGTATTTGTATTCATTATGATTTTCATGTTTGGGTTTGTATAATGACATTTGTATTTTTTTATTAGTTTGTATTCATTCTAATAAGTATACCAAATGAATTACAAAGTATAAAATTTTGCTGACAAACAAATTTGGAAGAATAATTCTCAACTCGAATTTCGATATAAGCGGTGTTCTCCAAAACTAAATTTTTTTTTTATTATGTTTTCATCATAATTGTATACCAACAACTTTTGCATTTTATGTGCCCACTTTACCATTCAAATTAAAACTTAAAATTGATATTTTACTTTCACAGTGCAAACTAAAAATTGTATTCGAGTGATCAAAATTGTATTACATAACTGTCAAATATATATTTCTTTTATTTATACAATAATGTTACTGATTGTATCACAATATAATCTAATCATAACATATAAATATGAATTAAGAAAGGATACAAACTTATTTGTATTCATTTTGCATTTGAAATACAAAATGATATCAAAATACATAATTATTTTTGGAATACAAATTGAGCCAGAAAAATAGTTGCTACAATTTTAAAGTGAAATACTAATAAAATAACAAAATTGAATATTGTAAAATAAATACAACTTTTTTTATACAACTTATTCTATGTTTTTCGAAAACAATATTTTTAGTGAAATAATAATAATATAACAAATTGGAATATAAATACATTTTAGTTTGAAGACAACCTAATTGTATCCAATACCTAATTGCATTCAGCAATCACTACAAGTCAATAAAAATTTGTATACCCACTATTCACTAATCAGTTGATGATTTTACTCCATTGTTGTACGCTGTGCAGAATTGTTACGCTTGTATCCCTATATTACAGAACATCCGTAAAAAGCTAACTAATTTGTATTAAAAAGAAAGAAAATAAAAAGTGTCGACATAAAGAAGGAAATTTATAATTTTTTCAAAAAGGTAATTGATTTGTATTTAAAATCATTTTTTATCTTTTTTTAAAAAATTTCGTTCCATGATTTTCTCTTTTCTGTTATAAATGTTTGTATTGTTTCAAACTAATCAAAATAAAATAAATCCATAACTAATCCATTAACAAACTAAAATAATGACATTTTTAATAAATAATGAAACTGTTGCTAATGAGTCCCACTAAAACATAAAATATTGTTGTTTTGAAAATTTTCCCTTGTTTTTATTAACCCTGACTTTATTTGTTTTGGTTTTAACTTGATCAAATCCCTAAAAGATGAACTATATTCTTTATGTTAGTTTATTTTAGTAAAATTTCATTTTTTTATCAACTCCTATACTTTAATTGAATAGGTTAGTCAAAACTTTTTATTTATTTTTTTATTAACAAAAGATAGCTTTCATGGTTTAATTGACCAATTTAATGAATCAAATAGATTCTAATCAACCTACTTTTTAAAAATTCTAATCATTTGCAATTTAGTTCAAATGGTAAAATTCATGTCTTATTTTTTAAAAATTGAAATTGTTCTTTATGTAACTATTTTCTTAAAATTGATCGAATATTGTAAAATATTTTATCTATTATGCTAAATCATTTTTCTAAAAATTAATCAAAATATATTTAATCTAAGTCGTTGGATAACGGTGTATTAGCAGGCGCTTGCTTTAAAAACCTTCTTGAAGTGTAAATAAGATTCTCTTACCCATTTTCTCTAAATTTATAAAGATTCAATCTGTTAGTCTTTTTAAACTAAGTTTCCTTAATTTTAAAAAAAAAACATAAGTGGTTACTCTTTTCTAAGATCTTTCTAAAAAAAGAATTTATAATTGCAATATTTTAAAAAGTTATTTTTCTAAAGATAGTAAAATTACGACATAACATATGTCCAATTGGTTCACACTATTTTAACGGTTCCTAAGATCATATAATGAGTTCACATCACTCAGTCAACCGCACTAACGGGAAATATTCTAGGTTTCATCATGCATAGTTCATGGTAAGCTCATCACACAGGGCATTGACACCAAAGTTAAACAAGACTCCACACCTTCGCAAGTGTGCATTGTTCATTGCAAGAAACTCAATTTGATAATTGACTAATCACAACGATATGCAAAGAGTTCACATATTGTCTATGCAACTTCATTTGTCCTCATTGTAGCCGCACATTTATGTTCGTTCAATTGCAAGAACTATCCAAGTCATCGCTATTGATCAAACCAAGACTTATGTTTGCCTATGAACAACCACATTCAAGTACATGCAAGAGGTGACAGAAAGAAGAAAATTTTTCGAACGGATCAAAATATTTGCAATTTAAACATAGGAAGTCACAAGCTCAAACATCCGCAAAAAGCAATGTAAAACACAATTTAAGAGAAAACAGCCCTAATGTATCAAGAAAAAAATCAAATAAATTAGAGTTGCACACAAGATTGGCCTCATCCCACCATAATCAGAAAACATTTGTCCTAAAAACAAATAGCAAAAATTCAAATTCAAAAGTAAAAATAGAGAAAGATAGAGACAGAGGTCAAGAAGAATCCTGTCTACACAGTCACTCCATTTGTCTGGAGAAAGATAGTGACAGAGGTCAAGAAGAGTCTTGTCTATACAGTCGCTCCATTTGTCTGGGCATCAGCACCCGATGTGTCGGCCTGGTATTGTATAATCGCCCCTGGAGCTATTTCAGAAAATTCAGCGGCAAATCACTTGCTGAAATTGTCCAAGTCATGAGCCGCCAAAAAGGAATCTATAGCCGTGAAGAATGCACGTCTCTACAAGGAAATAATAGGGTCTCGGGGATTGGTCCTCTTGCTGGAACCCTGGGCTTTTTGCGCTCATTATTTGTTGAGGGAGGATGTGTTGCCTTTTTATTATTCCTGAAATTTTTTGCTCTGACTTGTCGGGATGGCATAACTCTTTGAGCTACTTTTTTCCAGCCATATCTGCAAAGCATTGAGAAAAAGTTAGAAAGTATTCCAACAAAATAATGAATGTTCAGATACAAAAAAACTTTGCCAAACCAGTTGGCGAGGCGCAACCACTTAGGCGATTTGTCTAGTGCAGTGCACAGAGGATACAGGGTTCAGACAAAAGGCAAACTATAGATCTTTCGGCAAGACGCCGAATGTGCTAGGAAACTTCAAGCTTCTCGCCGACAGTTACAGAATCCAACATCACATTTAACATTAATTAAAGGCGAGAAGGGGACTTTAGGCGAACCGCCAAGTGGTTTGGCAGCTCGACCCAACTCGCCAAATGACCTAATGTGCCTACTTTCGACCCAACTTTCTGAATTCAACCCCGCTACCCCCAAAAATAAAATTAAGGCATGCACAACTAAAATTAGACTTAAACCCAGTGACAATCATGCACAACCCATGATTATTCATCCATTTTAAAGCACAATGAATCAACTATTTAACTCAGTACATGCAAAATTTACAAACCTAACAGGCAAACAAATATTCTAATCCTAACAGAGAGGCACAACACACATCATCAAAGTAATGCCATTGCATTTGAGTACAACTTTCAATACAAGATGCTTAGGGCTCGTAAACCAACCTTAGGTGCTGATTATGATTGTAACACCCCGTATCCAAAATAGACCAAAAACCAGTTTTTCAGAAAAACCTACAGGTGCAACCAACGTGGCCATCGACGGACCGTAGCCAGACCCACGATCTCTCCTACACATCCGTCAATAGGGTCAGAAACCCCCAAAGTCTCAGCCCAGGAAAATTTGGTTAAGTCCTAATTGACGGACGGACCTACGATCCGTAGGTCAGACTACGGTCCGTAGCCTATGACCATCGATCGACACCCCAATCACCAACTCTCTGACAAGAACCACGGTTGACCAGCACAGTTAGTAAGTGGACCCAAGGTCCGTAGGTCTGACCGTAGGTGGGAATTAGCAGACAGTTAGGGGGAAATGAAGTTGGGTCAACTTCAAATGATCATAACTCTTAGCACAAAATGAATTATGTGGCCCAAGACATACCAAAAAATAGATAATGAATTAGCTTTTCTTAGCCACCGACCTTGCTAAAATCAGAACTCCGAGTAAAAAGTTATGCCTGTTTTAGTAAAGGTTTGTCGAACAGACCCAACCTACGGACCAAACGACGGACCGTCGATGGAATGACGGACCGTCTGTCCAGGTCGTTTTTTGGTCAAACAACAATTAACCCAGGGGTCTTTTGGTCTTTTCCCACTTTATTTAAACTCTAAGATACGTCGTTTTGACCCTAAATCATCATATTTTAGTTAGTTTAAGCCTAGAAACATAACTAAAACTTACCTAAGTCAAATCATTAATCAAAACTTAGAAAAATTAGAAGAAAGAAAGGATAAAAAGGTCAAGAACCCTAGTTCAAGAACGCAGCAAGGTTCCAGCAGTTCCAGCCCCGAAACCTAAGTATTTTTCCGTGAATTTCATAACCAGGTATGTGGGATTTCACTAGTGGGTTCCTTTCACCCATTAGGTCCCTAGTTTTCAGTCAGTTCTTGATTCTCTTATCATGATAAAACCTAGGGTTTCTAGAACTTTGATAGAACTTCATGCATTTATTAAATATATGTTCCAAATCAGATTGTAAAGTTATTATTTAGTTTATCGCATGAATTTCACACCCCTAGCTTTGTATTTCTTTAGTTCTTGAATTACACATGCTAGGTCAGATATTTCAGTTATGCAGTTATACATGCTTCATTTTTTAATGAATCATTATCAGATTAAATGTTGCATTCTCAGTTTGCGTGTTCAGTTGTGAGCTATCCAGTATTTACAGAAATTTAGACATAATCAGTTAACTACATAAATCAATGGGAGTAGCATAATACCGAGTTGGACTAGGGTTTAGCGTACCCAATTAGTCCCAGAACTATTAGCCAAGTAGGTTGTAAGTCCCCTCTGTGGACATCAGTTTAGTGATCACGCCAGCATGCCTTTATACCTTTAGTAGGGTATATTGGATCCTCTCGATGAGGCGTATACATCGGACTCCACATTTAGCTCATGTGGTTTTATTATCGGTTATTAGTAGCTCCCACAGTTCAGTTAGACTCTCTTGCATTAACCATTTATCAGTATACTTATTATTTAGTTTCAGCATGTTATAAATTGGTCACTGCATCCAGTTAGCTTAGAATTCAGTATATCATGTTTAGATTTCCATACTTGCTTTTGTGTTTGTTCAGTTATGTTTTATTTCAGCTTTATTCTATCCTACATTCTTAATACCCTTCAAATACTGACGCATACGTGCTCTATATCTTCTCGTGATGTAGGTTCAAGTTCTCAGCATCCAGATCACGCATAGATCAATTTCCGATCTCCAGTTCTGTAGATTCAGTGGTGAGTCCTCATTCTCCGAGGAAAACAGTCATGAATTTCTTTTCAGTATATAGTCCTTCAGTTTCAGTTTTGCTAGTATTTATAGTCCAGTTTAGAGGCTATTTTCAGACATAGTTAGTTTCAACTTAGTATTGTTAATATTTGTGTTTGTATTGAACTCAACAGTTTTCATATATCTCAGTTTTAGCATATGGGTATTCCCCATCTTTTCATTTTAAGTATAATTTAGCTTCCGCAACAGTTTATATTATTTAGTATGCTCATGATACCAGCAGGGTTAGCTTGGGATGACTTGTGGTCCTAGGTTCCGTGTCTGCGTCTCGGGGGTAGCTTTGAGCGTGTTAAAACTTTGTATCAGAGCACTAGGTTGAAGAGTCCTAGGATGTCTGAAAAGCCGCACTAAGTAGAGTCCTTTTCATGGGTGCGAAGTGCACCACATCTAATGACAGGGAGGCTATAAAGTATTTTAGGAAAACTTCACTTTGTTGTTACTCTTATCGTGCGTAAGGTATGATCTAATTCCATTCAAACTTGACGTTTGACCTTTCAGATCATGCCTCCTCGTAAAGCTAACGCTAGGAATGCGAATGCCAGAAACGCAAACGCAGCTCCTCCAGTCCCAGATCAAGAAGTCTCCAATGCTGAATTCAGAAGTGCTATTTAGATGTTGGCTTAGAGTATGACCAACCAGAACAATTGGGTTCATGCTCCTGTGAATGAAAATGGTGGATCAGCAATAACAAGGTTCTGTGACTTTGTTAGGATGAATCCGCCATAGTTCTTAGGATCACAAACTAATGAAGATCCTCAGAATTTCTTGGATGAAATCAACAAGATCTTTGAGGTAATGCAAGTCACTAGGAATGATCGTGTTGAGTTGGCAGTATACCAGTTGAAGGATGTTGCTAATATCTGGTACACTTAGTGGAAGGAGAATAGGGGTGCAAATGCAGCTAGGGATTGTTTTAGTGAGACTTTTCTCGACAGGTTTTTCCCAATAGAGTTGAGAGAGGTAAAGGCTCAGGAATTCATGAACTTGAGGCAGGGTACCATGACAGTCCAAGAGTATGGGCTGAAGTTGAACCAACTCTCCAGGTATGCTCTTCACATGGTTGCTGATTCCAGGGCTCAGATGAATAAGTTCTTGTATAGAGTGTCGGATTTGGTGAAAATTGAGTGCAGAAATGCTATGTTACTTGGAGATATGAACATCTCTAGGCTTATGACTCATGCTCAGCAGGTTGAGGGTGCTAAGCTTAGGGAACATGATAAGGAAATAAGAAGGCTAGGACTGGGAACTATGACTATTCTCAGCAGAAATCGGGTGGTGGAAATCGCTCGCAGAGTCAGCAGAAGTTTTCAGCTCCAGCCCCTTCATCATCTAGTGTTCCATCCTCCAAGAACGGGTATGACCAGAAGGGTAGAGCACCAGGCTGTAAGTCTCAGGGAGGTGTTTCAGGCACCAAGACTTACCCCACTTGCCCTAACTATGGTAAGAACCATACTGGCAAGTGTCTCGTAGGAAAAGAAGGATGCTTTGGGTGCGGTCAGTCTGGTCACAGGTTGAGGTATTGTCCTTCTAGACAGGGTCAAGGAGGTGGAAATGGTAGAGCTCAATTTACAACTTCATCAGCATCGGCAAGTCGCCCGACTCAGCAGGGTAACTCATCTGGTATAGGTGGCGGTCAGCGCGAGAATAGGTTGTATGCTCTTCAGGCTCACCAGGATCAGGAAGGTTCTCCTGATCTAGTCACTGGTACGTTACGAGTCTTTGACCTTGATGTTTATGCATTGTTAGATCCAGGGGCTACTCTTTCTTTTGTAACTGCTTACATAGCAGTCCAATTCAGTGTCAGTCCAGAAACTCTCTCAGAACCTTTCTCAGTCACTACTCCAGTCGGTGACCCAGTTATAGCTAGACGGGTATACAGAAATTGCCCTGTCACAGTCTCTCAGAAAGTCATCTCAGCAGATCTTGTAGAGTTAGAAATGGTAACTTCGATGTCATTCTTGGCATGGATTGGTTACATTCTTATTATGCCTCAGTCGATTGTAGGACTAGGATTGTTCGTTTTCAGTTTCCAGTTGAACCAATCTTAGAATGGAAGGGTAGTAGCTTAGCGCCTATGGGTCGATTCATTTCTTACCTTAAGGCGAGAAATATGATCTTTAAGGGTTATCTCTATCATCTAGTTCGGGTTAAGGATTCTAGCTCTGAAACCCCAACTCTTGGGTCAGTTCGAGTAGTCTGTGAGTTTCCAGAAGTATTTCCAAAAGATCTTCCCGGAGTCCCTCCCGAAAGGGAAATCGACTTTGGAATTGATCTCCTTCCAGATACCCAGCCTATTTCTATTCCTCCTTACAGAATGGCTCCAACAGAGCTTAAGGAATTGAAGGAGCAGTTGAAAGACCTTCTAGATAAGGGTTTCATCAGACCTAGTATTTCTCCATGGGGTGCACCAGTGTTATTTGTAAAGAAGAAAGATGGTTCTCTCAGAATGTGAATTGACTATAGACAGTTGAACAAGGTCACAATCAAGAATAAGTATCCCATCCCCAGGATTGATGACTTGTTTGACCAACTTCAGGGCTCTAGCCATTTCTCAATGATAGACCTCAAATCGGGTTATCATCAGCTCAAAGTCAGAGATAGAGACATTCCAAAAACAGCATTCAGAACTTGGTATGGTCATTATGAATTTGTAGTTATGTCGTTTGGACTAACCAACGCTCCTGCAACTTTCATGGATTTGATGAACAGAGTGTTCAAGCAGTACTTGGACTTGTTTGTTATCGTCTTTATTGATGATATCCTCACTTACTCTAGGAATGAGGAACAACATGCAAGTCATTTGAGAGTTGTTCTGCAGACTCTCAAAGATCGCCAGTATTCGCTAAGTTTAGCAAATGTGAATTCTGGTTGCAAACCGTTGCTTTCCTTGGTCACATTGTATCTAGCGAAGGGATCCGAGTAGATTCACAGAAGATAGAAGCAGTGAAACAATGGCCCAGACCTACCTCTGCTACAGATATCAAAAGTTTCTTAGGTCTAGCGTGTTATTACAGAAGGTTCGTAGAAGGATTTTCATCCATTGTCTCACCATTGACTAGGTTGACTCAGAAGATGGTCAAGTTTCAGTGGTCAGATGATTGTGAGAAAAGCTTTGCAGAATTGAAAACAAGATTAACTACAACTCATGTCTTGACTCTACCAGAGGGTTCAGATGGTTATGTGATCTATTGTGATACATCCATAGTGGGCCTAGGTTGTGTGTTGATGCAGCGAGATAAGGTTATAGCTTATGCTTCTAGAAATCTTAAGGTGCATGAGAAGAACTATCCAACTCATGACCTAGAGCTTGCAGCAGTGGTGTTTTCACTCAAGATCTGGAGACACTACTTGTATGGAGTTCATGTACATGTGTTCACTGATCATAAGAGCCTTCAGTATGTGTTCACCCAGAAAGAGTTGAATCTTCTCCAGAGGAGATGGCTTGAGTTCCTTAAGGATTATGATATGAGTGTGCATTATCATCCTGCTAAGGAAAATGTAGTAGCAGATACTCTTAGCAGATTATCTATGGGTAGTGTAGCCCATGTTGAGGAAGAAAGGAAGGAGATAGTGAAGGATGTTCACAAGATTGCTCGCTTAGGAGTTCGCCTTATGAGCATATCAGACAATGGTGTAACAGTTTAGAATGGGGCAAAATCTTATTTGGTAGTGGAGGTTAAGTAAAAGCAAGACTGTGATCCAATGTTGCTTGAACTTAAAGGTATAATCCACAATCAGAAAGTTGAGGTTTTCTCCCAAGGGGGAGATGGTGTACTTCGCTACCGGGGTAGATTGTGTGTTCCTGATGTGGGCGAGTTGAGACAACATATTCTTTCAGAAGCCCATAACTCCAGGTATTCTATTCATCCAGGTGTCACTAAGATGTACCGCGATCTGCAGAAAGTCTATTGGTGGAATGGCATGAAGAGGGATATAGCAGATTTTGTGAGTAAGTGCCCCATTGACAGCAAGTCAAGGTAGAACATTCCTACTTGGAAGTGGGAAGTGATCAATATAGATTTCATCACAGGGTTACCGCGTACGCGCAGACAACATGACTCCATTTGGGTGATAGTCGATAGGATAACTAAGTCTTCTCGCTTTTTGGCAGTCAAGACTACAGATTCGGCAGATGACTATGCCAAGATTTACATTAATGAAATTATGAGGTTGCATGGGGTTCCTTCGTCTATTATCTCAGATAGAGGTCCTCAGTTTACCTCTCATTTCTGGAAGTCATTTCAGAAGGATCTTGGTACTCAAGTTAACCTTAGCAATTCATCCGCAGACGGATGGATAGGCAGAGCGTACCATTCAGACCCTAGAGGATATGTTGAGAGCTTGTGTGATCGATTTCAAAGGTAGTTGGGATGATCACTTTCCTCTGATTGAGTTCGCCTACAACAATAGCTACTATTCCAGCATTCAGATGGCCCCTTATGAGGTTTTTTATGGGCGTAGATGTAGATATCCTATTGGTTGGTTTGAAGTAGGTGAAACAGCTTTGATAGGGCCAGATTCAGTACTTTATGCTATGGAGAAAGTGCAACTCATTAGAGATAGACTTAAGACACCCCAGAGTCGTCAGAAATCTTATGCAGATGTAAGGAGGAGGGAACTAGAGTTCCAAGTTGATGATTAGGTTTTCCTGAAAGTGTCACCTATGAAAGGGGTGATGAGATTTGGCAAGAAAGGGAAGCTCAGTCCTAGATATGTAGGCCCTTACAAGATCTTGAAAAGGATTGACAAGGTGGCATATGAGTTAGAGTTGCCAACAGAATTAGCAGCAGTGCATCCAATCTTCCACATCTCACTTTTGAAGAAGTGTGTGGATGACCTAGCCTCTGTAGTGCTATTAGAGAGTGTGGCGGTGAAAGATAGTCTTTCTTATGAGGATGTACCAGTTGAGATTCTTGACCGCCAGGTTAGAAGGTTGAGAAACAAAGAAGTCGCTTCAGTCAAAGTTTTGTGGAGGAGTCAGTCCGTAGAGGGAGCTACTTGGGAAGCAAAAGCAACCATGAAAGCCAAGTATCCTCACCTCTTTCCTTCCGATTCCACTCCAGCTTGAGGTAATAGTTCCTTTTCAGTTTTCCAGTCATTCATGAGTGAATTCAGTCTTAAAATCATGTTCCCTCAGTTTGTACTTGCATTTTCAGCGTATTTGCATGTTCTCAGAACTCAATTCAGTCAGAAACTCAGTTCTCAGTGTTTAGTAGTAGGGTTTGCAGCTCTCTCCCTCTATTTTAGCTAGTTTAGTCTTCATTCGAGGACGAATGTTCCCAAGGGGAAGATAATGTAACACCTCGTATCCAAAACAGACCAAAAACCAGTTATTTAGAAAAACCTACAGGTGCAACCAACGTGGCCATCGACGGACCGTAGCCTGACCCATGGTCCGTCCTGTACATCCGTCAATGGCGTCAAAAACCCCCAAAGTCTCAACCCAGGAAAATTTAGTTAAGTCCTGATCGATGTACGAACCTACGATCCGTAAGTCAGACTACGGTCCGTAGTTTGTGACCGTCGATCAACACCCCATTCACCCACTCTCTGACAAGAACCACGGTTGACCAGCATGGTCGACCCACGGTCCGTAGGTCTGACCGTAGCTGGGAATTAGCAGACAGTTAGGGGGAAAATGCAGTTGGGTCAACTTCAAATGATCATAACTCTTAGCTCAAAATGAATAATGTGGCCCATGACATACCAAAATATAGATAATTCAATTAGCTTTCCATATCAACCAACCTTGCTAAAATCAGAGCTCCGAGTAAAATGTTATGCTCGTTTTAGTAAAGGCCTGTCGAACAGACCCAACCTACGGACCAAACGACGGACCGCCTATTGAACGACGGACCGTCTGTCCAGGTCATCATTTGGTCGGACAGCAATTAACCCAGGGGCGTTTTGGTCTTTTCTCACTTCATTTAAACTCTAATATACGTCGTTTTGACCCTAAATCATCAGATTTTAGTCAGTTTAAGCCTAGAAATATAACTAAAACTTACCTAAGTCAAATCATTAATCAAAACTTAGAAAAATTAGAAGCAAAAAAGGAGAAAAAGGTCAATAACCCTAGTTCAAGAACTCAGCAATGTTCCAGCAGTTCCAGCCCTGAAATCTAAGTATTTTTCCGTGAATTTCATTACCAGGTATGTGGGATTTCACTAGTGGGTTTCTTTCACCCATTGGGTCCCTAGTTTTCAGTCAGTTCTTGATTCTCTTATCATGATAAAACCTAGGGTTTCTAGAACTTTGATAGAACTTCATGAATTTATTAAATATATGTTCCAAATCAGATTGTAAAGTTTTAATTCAGTTTATCGCATGAATTTCACACCCCTAGCTTTGTATTTCTTTAGTTCTTGAATTACACATGCTAGGTCGGATATTTCAGTTATGCAGTTATACATGCTTCAGTTTTTAATGCATCATTATCAGATTAAATGTTGCATTCTCAGTTTTCATGTTCAATTTTGAGTTATCCAGTATTTACAAAAATTTAGACATAATCAGTTAACTACATAAATCAGTGGGTGTAGCATAATACCGAGTTGGACTAGGGTTTAGCGTACCCAATTAGTTCCAAAACTACTAGCCAAGTAGGTTATAAGTCCCCTCTGTGGGCATCAGTTTAGTGATCACGCCAGCATGCCTTTATACCTTTGGCAGGGTATATTGGGTCCTCTCGATGGGGCGTATACATTAGACTCCAGATTTAGCTCTGGTTTTATCATCGATTATTAGTAGCTCCCACAGTTCAGTCAGACTCTCTTGCATTGATCATTTATCAGTATACTAAGTATTCAGTTTCAGCATGTTATAAATTGGTCACTTCATCCAGTTAGCTCAGAATTCAGTATATCATGTTCAGATTTCCATACTTGCTTTTGTGCTTGTTTAGTTATGTTTTATTTCAGCTTTATTCTATCCTACATGCTCAGTACCCTTTAAGTACTGACGCATACGTGCTCTACATCTTTTCGTGATGTAGGTTCAGGTTCTCAGCATCCAGATCAAGCAAAGATCAATTTCTGATCTCCAGTTCAGCAGATTCAGTGGTGAGTCCTCATTCTCCGAGGACAACAATCATGAGTTTCTTTTCAGTATTTAGTCCTTTAGTTTCAGTTTTGCTAGACTTAGCTGGGGCTTGTCCCAGTCTTTCTAGTCCAGTTTAGAGGCTATTCTCAGACATAGTTAGTTTCAGCTTAGTATTGAGTTAATATTTGTTTTTGTATTAAACTCATCAGTTTTCATATATCTCAGTTTTAGCATATGGGTATTCCCCATCTTTTCATTTTAAGTATGATTTAGCTTCCGCAACAGTTTGTATTCTTTAGTATGCTCATGATCATGCCAGCAGGGTTAGCTTGGGATCACTTGTGGTCCTAGGTTCCGTGTCCGCGTCTCGGGGGTCGCTCGGGGCATGACAATGATGTATTCGAGATGTTAGGTGACAATGCAATCCAAATTCGAGCACAACTCAATAACCAAAATACAATATTGATGCACAGATATAAAAGTAGAGGTGCAGGTGTGAGTTTGGAGAATGAAAAGTGATCGAACTTTAAGGAGTTTAAGTAGGCGTTTGATTTCATGGCCATATCGCATGGCCAAACTTCAAACATTTGATTTCAAAGACCGTCCAGTTCTCACCCATTCGGTGACATTAGTTGAGATCTTGAGACAATTGATTTTATAACTTCAAAAGTATTTCTAGATGTTCATTTTAGTTGAGTTTGATTTAGACCTTTAAGTTTAATTATGCAATTGAAGATCCTATTTCTATTTGAGTATGGCTTTCACTAAGTAGGCAGGCAGGCCAAGGATTCGCTTAGGTACCAGCTATGGTCGAAATGTTGACAAAGGTCGTTTCGTCAAAATATTGACAAAATTCAACATTTAACAAACAAACACAAAAAATGCCAAAAGCTAGACACTCAACCCGATATCTTTGGAAGTGAACCAAAGTCATTCTTGACCAGATTGGCATTCCGGAGCTAACCGCATTGAAGGTATTCGATTCTGAGTACGTTTATCAAGAAATTGATCAAAGTTAAACTTTAGGCAAAGCTCTAAAGCTAAAACGCCTTCGCACCAGCTCCAACCGGAGCCTCAAATCCCGAACCGATCCACATACTAGACCAAAAAGACCCTTCCAAAAATGATGGAACTAAAGGAATTTTGATCTGATGCCAAAATCTCTATATGTTAATGACTAAAGTCAACTCTTTCAATCTTAAAGCCTCTAAACTCAAAAACCAACACCAAATCCAACTTAACATCTCAGGAAGCATGCCATCAAACCCAACATCACACCTAAGCCAAAAGAAAGCTACACGAAGGGACATAATGGTAAAAACATGTGAAACGCAAAAATAACCCACGAGGGTCATTATAGGATAGCTCAGTGATGGAAAGACTCCATGAAGAGTCGGGGCCTGTGTGTTCGTAGGTTTGATTCTTTCTCACCGTAAGTAGTTATGTTATTTTTCAAAAAGCTTTAATTAAGTAAGGTCTCACCTTTAAAATAATGATAATTTATTACTTTCTAAATTTATTAATTAAGTAATTAAAATTGTTGATGAATTGTAATTTATTAAAATAATTCTTAGTTAGTGACGCCAAATGAATGTGTTTTTTTAAACTTATATTTACTTTTCATTACGAATTTAAATAAAGGGAAAATGGTCAAAAATATCCCCAACTTTGATTTATTGTTTAAATTTACCTCGCCATTAAAATGAAGTTAATTTTACCCCGCCCGTTACTAATTTCACCAATTACCCCCCATTAGACGGATTGACCCAAATTGACCCCTTTTTTTTGTTGAAAAAAACCGATTTCTTATTTTAACCCAATAACCCGACCCCATTTAAAATAACCCGACCCATTCTCCCAAATCTCCTATTCCCATCTACCCATTCAATCAAATGTCCTTCATTCTCTCCCTCAGAAGCTAAGCCTAAGAACAAATGATGAGTTGAAGAAAAGACAACCTAGTTTCTCCATCAGAATTCGTACTAATCATTGTTAAGGTATATTAGCATGAACCTGTTGAGAGTCGGTGGCTTCTGAATCCTCAGCTACAAACATATGAAAATACATATATTAGCATGTTTCTTCTTGCCAACTATATCATATACCCTCTATCATGATGCATAAGAGAAGAATAGTACGAAGAAAAACGAGAAGGAACAAATGAAACAGATAGACAAGATGTTGCTAAGGTATTGCAAACAAAACGTCAACCAATTATCAAATCATTTTCTTGAAAGCAGGCTAATCTTCACGCTCGTCAAGGAGTGCACCATCTTGGATTAGAGTACGGAGACGTAAAGGATTCAAAATCAATGAAAAGTGTACCCTCATATGCAAAAACAATAGGGGAGGTGATGATTAGAGGAAACACAATAATGAATGGTTACTTTAAGGATGTAAAAGCAACAGAAAGTTCTTTTAAAAGGGGCTGGTTTCGTAGCGGGGATTTAGCAGTGAGACATCAAGATAGTTACATAGAAGTAAAGGATCGTTCAGTTGACACCATTATCTCCGGTGGAGAAAGCATTAGCTCAATCGAAGTGGAGAAACTAGGTTGTCTTTTCTTCAATTCATTAATTTGTTCTTAGGCTTAGCTTCTGAGGGAGAGAATGAGGGAAATTTGGGAGAATAGGTCGGGTTATTTTAAATGGGTCAGGTTATTTTAAATGGGGTCAGGTTATTGGGTTAAAATAAGAAATCGTTTTTTTTTTAAAAAAAATTCGGGTCAATTTGGGTCAATCCGTCTAATGGGGTTAAATTTGGTGAAATTAGTAACGGGAGGGATAAAATTAACTTCATTTTAACGATGCGGGTAAATTTAAATAATAAATCAAAGTTGAGGGATATTTTTGACCCTTTTCCCTTAAATAAAACGTAAAAGTAATGCTACAACTTTACCAAAATTGAAAGAGAAAATGGTTACATAAGGAAATTGAAAAAAGATTCATTTGAGTCTACTTTATGTCTCGTTACTTTTGTTACCATTGCCAACAGCCGGTGAAAACTTAAGACTTAAAAATTTGATATTTTAGAATTTTTGGAACATCCTCCAACGAAAAAATTCAATCACTATTATGACATAATTTGACATAAAAAAATTACTTATGACTGGGATATTCTTCGTGAAATTGCTAGATACACCACTCACGATGAATATACCTTTCAAGTTAGGGTTGTTCAAAATCGAATCAAAAAAATTATTGGTTTATCAAAAATGGGTTATTGATTTAGCGGTTTTTATAACAGTTTTGATTTTTTGTTATCGGGTTATCGGTTTTTAACGGGTTGATCGATAACCAAATAAAAATTTAAATAATTATTTTTATACCATTTTGTATCTAAAGTCTTTAACTTAGAGTTTGGTTTCCTACTTTTATTTGTGGTTTTCTCAAATTGCTGGTTATTCTACAATGTAAAAGTGTTTGCTTTTGAACAAGATGTAACTCGTGAACTCATGTGCACGGTTTACATTTGGTTTGTCACCTTGTTTCTAAGTGATTTTCAATGTATTTTGTTTTGTGTCAAATCATAATGGTTAAACCGATACCGATCAATAATGGATAAGCCAATAACCGATAAGCCTAGATCTTAATGGTTCTATAACGATTTAGCATCTCTACACACCGATAACCAATAAGTCAAATTTCAAAATCCAAACCGACTGATACACTCTATTTCATTGTTGTTGAATAAACAATTTAAAGTTGAATTCGGGACTAATTGGCCACCATAAAATATTGTTTTCTTAATCATCATATATTATTATAAGTGAGAACCTTCAAGGTGAAAAGTTAGATTACTATTATACCCCTATACCAAATTAAATTATTATAAAATATTATTAATTAAATTTTCTATCATTAATTAAGAGAATCATCATGTTCAATATACTCCATAATGGACACATACATTGCATAATTAAAGTTTCATAACAATCAATTAAATATTTGGGTATATGAAGAGATGAATTATTTTACTTGCAATTGTCATTTATTTCAGCTAGCTTTTCAATACTCTAGAATAACTTTTCATCTTACTAAACTAATTCAATGTTTGGAAGTTCTTTTCAACTTCCAACTACAGTTTTAGAATTTTATAAATAGCCACATTAGTGAATCATGGTAAATCATTGAGGTTCTCTTCCGGAGTATCAATACCACATGTCCTCCTCTTCTCCTTCTTTTCATTATTTATCTTTAATGTGTCAGTTAAGGGGTTCCATTGATATTACTCATATACCGTCTCTCTTAACAATATGCTTTAAGTTATTAATTGTGTCTGATTATGAGCGATTCTTGGGCTGCTAATAATTTTATCACGACACAAGGGGCAATAGATGTTGTTAAAAATATTATTGACGTGAATAATTGAAAAGTGTGTAAATACCTAAATCACATCATGAACGTCTTTGTTCAAAATTTAAGCTGCTAGCTCCTCTTTTTTTTCCCCATTGTTTTTATTTATTTAGGTTAGAGTATTACTCCATGAAGATGTTTGTTGTTTCTGATTTGAAGAGAAGAGGAAGTTGTGTTAATTGCAAGAATGTTACGACTTGCTAATTTCTTTGATTTTATCTAATAATAATATTTCATTACCGCGTGAATATGTTAATTTCAGTTCATTTGTGAAATTGTTTTTTAAATAATCCTCATGAGTTATATTCATTATTCACCCTCTCTAATTAGTTCGAGAGAAGAGTATTATAAAGGATCTAATTTCATGTAACAATTGTAGTTCCATTCATATTGGATCGTAAAATTGTTTAGTTTAAATTTTTATCTTGTCTATCCAAAAAAAAAAGCATTATGAAACTTGAATTTAATTACCAGAAAGTAGAAAAAATGGAGAGTTACGAGATTTAGGAGTTGAATATTACAATTCTATCCCCACATTAAATTTAAATATAATGTTATAAGTTTTTTAATAAAATAAATATTGAATAGTAAATCATCATATTAGTACATGAATCAATCATTTATCCACTTTTAGTCAATTTAATAATTAAGAATGTGTTCTTTTTATTAGGAAAATATATGAACTTTCTATTGTAAAAATATAGATTTTTAAGTAAATACCTATAAATTTGAAGTTGAGAAAATATGTCATTTGCAATATAAAAGTTATGTGAAATATTTTGGAATAAACGTGCATCGCACGTTCCGGAAACTAGTACTATAATAACAGTGACTACTCAGAAGTACACCAAGTGAAAATATAGTTCAAACTTGAATTCAGCTCTAATTGGCCATACACTGTCCTCCTTGAGAGCTATGCCAAGAAGGGTTCTTTCAGTGTCTTAGGATTGGGTGTGTGGAACCTTATGAAGAATGCGACTACGACTCCAATTAAAGTAGAAATCCCTGGAATGAAACCTAGAGAAAATCGTGTAATGGAGAAACAAGGATATGTTGGATCGCAAGGAACAGGATCTGCACCTGCATTATTCAGAACAAACCTCAAGTTAATTTATGGTTAACCTGAATCAAACTTGTGGCCCTTAACAACTTGATCAGCTCTATGTACAAGTTTACATGTCTACGTGTACATACTTAAAGTTTGAGTGTATATATAGATGTTAGATGACGCCAAGTTTAAAAGATGCTCTGTAGTATGCCTAAGAAAAGTTCAAAAGTACTGTTGTTTTTAAGACGTGCATGGACATAGAAGACGGAGAGAGGGGAAGCAGATGCTTACTCTCATATGACTCAAGAAAGTACAAAAAAACTCCACATAAAACTTTGTCAATAAAGCCCAATGATCCATAAACAAAAGCAGATCCATCAAGATCTTTATCAACTAGCTCGCTTTCCATCCCTATTGCTGTTACCTGTCATCAAAATGAAAATCTTCTATCATACAGCAACACACAATATGGCTTCTCAACTCATAGTTACTTTGCAGCAAGCTGAAGCGATGAATGCACTGATGTCTGATAATCTGACAATCGATTCACGACCAGTTTCATTTTTCTTGCAACTTAAATAAAGCATACAAAAGTCTGTTTACAAACACAATTGCTCCTTTATTATCTATTTTCTTGTTTTCATTAAACGAAAAAGAGATTCAGAATGATACATCACAATTATGAAATGTCTGATTAATTGCCTACATTTGATATTTTAACATACAATAAACAGGTAACAACAGAACTATACATACCGACTAATCAATCTAGAATTTTTTTTAAAAAAACAAACAAACCTCACTTACCATCATCAACGCGTTTGCAATGCCAATAAGTATGGACAAGACATACATAAAAGCATGCATGTTTATTGGGAGGAAAATTACTGCAGCTCCACAAAATAGCCAAAGGAGACCCCCAGTGGAAAAGAAGGCCTTCAATCGTTCACCACTCCATTTGAGCTCCTACAAGCAAATAGCAGTCAAAATAATTTATGGATGAACAGAAAAAGTGAGTCTGTGGAAGAATTAAATATGAACTGAATGGTGAAGAGAACCTGCAGGAGGACAGACGCAACGAAGCTTGATAAGTAGATGATGGCAGGAATCTATTCACATGAATAAGATTAATTAGAATAGATTGAATTTTTTCCTCAAAAGAAGAGCACCTTATTTCAATTTGATGGTAAGGCCCATACCAAGGCTTTTGAAGATGGGCTCATCCGTAGATCATTGATAACGTAAACAGCTAAGAAGGTCTGAACCAAATAAGAAAAAAAATACACATACTAAAAATTAGGTGACCCGAGCAATGCAATATTACCGTGTATTTGAGAGTTAAAAACTAAAAAAAACAAAACAAAGGATGAGGTTTATACTGACCTGAGAGACATTAGTCACAACTCGAGTTAACACATAGATGCTAAGTACTTGGTAATATAGGACTTTCTTCAACCAGTATGTCCAAGAAGCTGTAGCACGTTTCCCGTCAGATTCTTGCTTTAAACTGCAGAAAATACTACAACAATCAACTGTCTGCTCCAGCAACAAGGAGTTAATAGTGAGATGAACATAAAACATATAATTCTACCAAATGTGATTGGAAAAATGTAGCAAACCTTGGTTCTTTAGTTCCAAGCTGAAATATAATCACGAAGACTGCTCCTATGAAAATCGAAATATAAGCCATCAACTGGTACTGCATGTATTATTTCTTTAGTCAAAATTTAATCCAATAGTAAAAACTTGAAAATATAGATGAGCATTTGATTAGAATTAGGTACCTGATTTTTAATGTCAACCTGTGAACTAGAAGTATGCTTATTGAAGACGAAAAATGCGATCACATATAAGATTAGGCTTGCAATCTTGACCAATATTTTTCAGGGAATTGAAATGGTAAATGAGAAACAAAAGGGATTAGTATACCAAGTATCACATAGAAAATATCTGTATCAGTAAATCATGAAACTGATCATATAGAAAATATCCAACCATTGTAAAAGCATTGCGACAGCTAACACAGGCTACTCTGCTTGTTGGATTTAGTGTGACTCCATTCACCATTGACCTGCAATAAACATTTATCCATGAGTCCTTGTGCTGGATTTTTTCGCATAGATAAAAGTGGAATAGAGATAAGAGTATGTGCGTGACAGAATACAAAAGTTTTACGTACAACGCCAACCATTTGTACAAGAAAGATTGTATTTTAACACATTGAAATGGATAAGCTGAGGAGATTACATGTGTGATATCTGAGTGCAAGACCATCCACTGCAGAAAATCACTGCAGATATGCAGTAACCAGTGGTTTGAACGACAGGTGAATCAGATCTAAGAATTTTGCAAGGGAGGCAACCACCGAAGAGTGATGTAAAAGATAGAGCAACTAACAGGCATCCCATGCCATGCCATATTTTGAAATGACCAAACCTGTCTATCTGCAGCATAAAAGGAAAGAAAAAAGGCTGCAGGGTTAAATGCTCACTACAAAAATTCACTATTTTCCCACTGAAATTTTCTATTGAAAAATGTTGAGTGGCTATTTTCACAAATATTTTGATTAAATCGCTGAGAAAAGAAAAAATAGTATGTTTTCATATGGATTAGTTAGGAAATTCAGTGATTTATTTTCACCACCATGCATTTTCGCACTGACCTGATTCGCTGGGAAATGTGTGGGGAAATCATGATTTATAGCACAAATACCCCACTGATTGGCGGACAGATAATGGACGTTATCTGCACTGACTGGACAAGCTAAGTTTAACTAATTCTAGCACGAGATGTTAAGCTTAATACGATGCATCCATAAGAAATAGAACATAAAAGGCACTAGTTATTCTTCATGATGTAGCACATACCGCAAAACATATATAAGAATAATTGTGTATAGAAAAGAAGGAAAATAAAATGGAATATATTACCAGTTCACCAGCTATTATGGTCGTAAATGCATCAGCAAACTGGCCAGTAAGTGTGACTGTTGCGGCATTGCTGTGAATTAGCTAGAGAGGCTTAATTAAGAGATGAATGTCAAAAAATATAATAGGGGAGGAAATTAAAGAAAGAAGAAATAAAGATGGAACCTTGGGGACAATCCAATATCTGTCAAGTAGAGCAAGAGATATGTATACCAGCAGGAAGATGTTATATCATTCAGCATATGTCCCACACCATAAGTAAACACAGAACATCTTCCTAAGGATTTTGGTTCATCAACAACCATTTCATTCACCATCATTATGTCCTACTTATTTGACAAACAAAAATTGCATGTACAAGTTTGGTTCACAATAACATATGATTTTTACTTAGCCAAACATTACATTAGATTGTGTTTCTTCAATAACATCTATTGATTTATCTACTCTACAAGGCATATATATTTATGTTCTTTCCCTTTTTATGCATCATCATGTAGAGTGATCAATCATTGCTTCATATTTTAAACAAAGAAATAATCTGATATAATAATTAAAAAAAATAAACTTTGGAAACAAAACTGATATGATAATTTTATTTATATGTCGCCATCACTCTCCAACTACTTTATGATTCATATGGAAAATAACAAAGTAGAGATTCAATAAAATAAACAAAAAGGGATGTGGCCACTTTAAGAACATTTCCTTCCTATCTCTACACCAAAAGTTTTAATTGAAAACTAAATACAGAGATAGAAGTTGAGCATTAGTCAATAGTCATTACCTAGGTGACGAAGAACAAGACCCAATTAACCAACGTAACTATGACTCTTTAACAAAAGAGAGAGAGAAATAAGAAATAATTAAAGATGAGCACGTAGTTGCTCAGCTAAAGTTAGGAGTTCGTGGATTCTAAATCAATTTTGTTTGGGGAGTTCACATTTTGATAAACATATATTTATTTAATTTTCTAATACAAATATGAATCTATGAAAAAGCTAGTGGGTTCGTTCGAACTCATGAACCCCACCTAGCTCCGCCTCACCAACTTTCCCTTCATTTATACTGCACTGCTCTGCTCTGGTCTGCTCTGCTCTGTTCTGAATGATATGACATGATATGGGCTGCTAATTTATTATTAGTATTTGGAAAAGTTGTTATTGTATAAATCACCAAGAAGCACATATTGGTGAAACAGAGGCAGTGGCCCTATTGTCACGTCCCGCCAATTCTCAGTAAGATTTTGCATCCGGATAGAGGCGAAAAAGTCTAGAGTTTTGGAGAAGTTTGTAGAAAACTCTAGAAGCCCCTAGATCTTTCTAGAAGGCTTTGGAAAGTTCTAGAAGGAAGACTAGATATTTTCTAGGAAAACTTTGGAATTTCCTAGAAAGTGTAGAGGATTCTAGAAAGGGACCAAAGTGTAAATAAGTAGGAACTTGTAAAGTAATTTTTATTTACACTTTAGCCCCTAGGAAGTAGTATAAATAGATGGGGCATTCATTTGTAAATCACCAAGAAAGTTGTAAGCAATTTTCCAAGCAATATAAAACCTTCTTCCAAATCTTTTTAAGTCTTCCTTTCATTCTCTTAGCGATCTTAGTTTTAAAGGCTTACTTGAGCTTACAAGATCGTGAAAGATTCGTGAGTAAGTAAGTTGTCGAGTGCCGCACGGAGCATTATTAAGACTCTAAGTCCGTGACAACGTGGTATCAGAGCAAAGGTTTGTACTAAGGGAATGGCTAACGGAGGAGACGTAAATGCCGCTAGCACCACCAACGTCAGGCTGGATGGTGGAGAGGAGTGGATCTCAAGGGTTGAAACGGCGAGGCAGGCCGTGGAGATATTAGGCCGGCGCCTTAATGTGGTCGACGTCAAGCTCAAGACCCTTGAGGACTTCACACTTGAGAACATCCGTAAGGAGTTGGAGGGTCGCCAGCGGGCGGAGTTCGAGATGAATGAGGCCATCACTTCCTTGGAGTGTCGGCTCATGGAGGCGTTGAGTACGATTGAGACCATGAAGGCTGAGATAAAATCACTCAAGGAAGGTGCGAAAGTTGGAGGATCGTCGTCGTTCGATCGAGATAGGGAGGCCAAGGTCGAGGCTCCCAAGCCACCTATGTTCAAAGGCGTTCGTGACGCGCAAGAGGTGGAGAATTTTCTGTGGCATTTGGAGAATTACTTTAAGTGCAACAGTCTGAAGAGCGGCGAGAGTAAGATCAACACCGCTGTGTTGTATCTTTCGGAGATGGCCATGCTGTGGTGGAGGCGTAAAGAGTCAGAAATAGGGAAGGGTCGTTGCACCATCAATACTTGGGAACGATTCTAAGAGGAGTTTAAGAAGGCGTTCTTCCCTAACAACGTTATCTATGAGGCGAAGCGCAAGTTCAGGGAACTGAAGCATACGGGTAGCATACGCGCATATGTGCAGGAGTCACCACCCTCACGCTTCAGATTCCCAACCTCACAGATGAAGATATATTGTTCCACTTCATGGATGGGCTGCAAAGTTGGGCCAGGACGGAGTTGGAACGCCGACAGGTCAGGACTATTGATGAAGCCATCACGCAAGCCGAAGCTTTGACAGACTTTAGGCATGAAAAGCCTAACAAAGTCGAAGGAGACGAAGTGAGAGGTAGTCATGAACATAGTGGGGGAGATCGTGGCAAAGGCGAGGATCAGCCACATCCTAAGAAGCATGATACCTATAAGTCCGATGGCAAGAAGTCTGGATGTCATGGCAACATGGAGAGAAAGACAGAGGTTGCCAAAAGAGGTGGTTGCTACATATGCGGTGGGCCTCATGGCTATGCGAGGTGCCCTGAACTGAAAAGTATTGGTGCTATCCTGCGAGAGCGTAAAGGGAAGGAAGCACATGAGCAAGGACAAGGCGTGAAGACGACGCAGTTGGGCTTGATAGGACTATGTGGAGCTATCACCAAGCAACCAGAGAAGCCGAGAGTATGTGGCCCGCAGTATGTCGACATCACGATCAATGGAAGACCCGCTCGTGCTATGGTCGACACAGATGCATAGGTCAATATCATGACCAAGACGGCAGCAACAAGGTTGGGGTTGCGTTATAGTCCAAGTAACACCCAACTCAGGACGGTCAATGCACGACCAACTCCCGTGTGTGGAGTTTCGTATGGAGTAAGCATCACACTAGACGAGTGGCAAGGTAAGACCAACTTCACTGTCGCTCCTTTAGATCTCTTTGATATAATTCATGGGCAAGAGTTCTTCCAGCAGTGCCACGCTGTAATCGATCCTTACCTCCAACGACTTCTGGTCATGGAGCAAAGAGGAACATGTATGGTTCCCATGGTCAACGCATCAAAGACAGAAGGACAGGTCCGACTAACGGCCATACAGCTCAAGAAAAATCCTAAGAAGGAGAAGTCGACATTTGTAGCCACCATTACAAGTTTGAAAGAATACAATGGTGCTAAGAAGTCCTTGACACCGTGCACGAAGAAGGTTCCAAGAGGGAACAATGTCGTGATGCCAAAGAAGTCGTCGAGGCGCTTACCTCCTAAGAAGGAGGAAGGTCGTGCGGCCAAGTTAGAAGAGATAAAGAAGCAATTGAAAGAGTTGCGTGAGGGCATTGATCGAGTCAATAGACTGTTGGTCGCGCATACGAGAAAAGAAGACTCAGTTACCGATGCAGCGACGATGCGACGCGGTCTAGGTGGGGGAGAGTGTCACGTCCCGCCAATTCTCAGTAAGATTTTGCATCCGGATAGGGGCAAAAAAGTCTAGAGTTTTGGAGAAGTTTGTAGAAAACTCTAGAAGCCCCTAGATCTTTCTAGAAGGCTTTGGAAAGTTCTAGAAGGAAGACTCGATATTTTCTAGGAAAACTTTGGAATTTCCTAGAAAGTGTAGAGGATTCTAAAAAGGGACCAAAGTGTAAATAAGTAGAAACTTGTAAAGTAATTTTTATTTACACTTTAGCCCCCTAGGAAGTAGTATAAATAGATGGGGCATTCATTTGTAAATCACCAAGAAAGTTGTAAGCAATTTTCAAGCAATATAAAGCCTTCTTCCAAATCTTTTTAAGTCTTCCTTTCATTCTCTTAGCGATCTTAGTTTTAAAGGCTTACTTGAGCTTACAAGATCGTGAAAGATTCGTGAGTAAGTTGTCGAGTACTGCACGGAGCATTAGTAAGACTCTAAGTCCGTGACACTATGCTATGCAGGGTTGTTGGAGTAATTGTATTTTTCTTATCAAAACAATTGTTTTTTTATATCCTTTTTTTGGAGCATTTGATTTGAAGACAAATGAAATATTAAATTAACTATAAAAATCATGTTGTATCCCAAAAGATTTGCACCCATTCCTATGGGTAACCCATGTTTCTTCTTTATTATACTTATTAAATGATATGTTGCTTTAATTTCTCTTACTTTTTTTTTTGTTTATTTTTAAAATAATATTTCCCCCCTTCCCGACATTCTAAGGACCAAAATCTATGTAGTGCACCACCAAAGGATTTTGATAGAGTGATAGTAGTCCTTCATCTTTAATTAAATATCTTGAATTCGAGTCCTTGAGTATAGAGTCGTCTTTGTTAAGGAGTATTGTACATTGTTTAAGAAAAAAAAAGACTTTTGAAACTTGTGATATAAAACGATCCTTAAATATTTGTATGATTGTAAATTATTTCATTTAATGTAAAAGAAAATCTGAAAGTTAAATTATAAAACAAACAAAGATGACACGTTAAATTTCACTATAAACAAGAGTGCAAAGTACAACACTATTCTAATTAATCTCAAATACTCCAAGAGAATGTCACAAGATCACTCCAATATGGGTTTGCGCAAGGGTTTTTCAACACTTAAAGGATTATTTGCTACAAATATTGATAATGTAGAAATTCATAACGCATGAATTAGTAATGTATGGATTTTAACAATATATAAATTATTCATGTAGGGATTATTTTTAATCAAATGTTTTGTGCATTGCTTCCCACTTAATCTTGTGTAACCCTCGGACAATATTATCTTTTTTGTAGGACTTTCTATTTCATTTATATATATATATATATATATATATATATATATATATATATATATATATATATATATATATATATATATATATATATATATATATATATAAGATTGTTATAAATTTGGGTTGTGATGTACCATTAAGGAGAACCTTGATGACACAGTGTATTTCTATTTTTTTGTTGGTCAAGTATATCTTAAATTTTACATAGATTTAAGGCTACTTAAATTGTTCAACACCTAAGACTCATTGAATAAATAGTTCAAGTGGTTAATTAACGACCTAATTGAATAAAAATATTAAAAAAAAAAGGAAAAAAAGAATATTAGTGATCTCATCAAATTACAGTAAACGAATTTTAAGAATTAAAAAAAAACATTTATAACCATCCAATATAAATAAAAAGGAAATCAAATAAAAAAGAAGTTTAGAAAAAGGAATATGTGGATAGTTTAGTCATTTATAAATCTTATCCTAGAATTATTAAATCTTGAATTATCTCTTCAATTTCTAATGTTCTTACCATATTACTCTACAAGAAAGACAAAAGGAAAAAAAAAATAATGAAATGTTTTCATGTGCTTTAAGGTATCTTACAATTGACACCCAACTTTTTTATTTCCAGGGAGGAAATGAACTTGTTGATGTCCCGATGAAGATACAAATTTCAACTTTTCAATGTCAATATATGAATTTTTACTATTGTTAAATATCTTGTACTCTATTTGTTATGTGACAATTTTCATTTTTTTTTATAGTCAAACAGTTTATGTTTGATCATTAATTTATGCATGAAATCATTAAATTTTTCGAAATAAAATTTATATATTTATGAACTACGTAAAAAGTAATATAAGTTATAATAATTGACAATGCAAAATATTTAAAAGATGTATGAAAAATTTACGATCAAATATAAACTTATTTAAATCTCGTAATTCAAAAAAAGTTACATAAATTAAGACGGATGGAATACTTATTTTATCAAAAATCTTTCACAAAGGAAAGAATAATAGTTTTCTTAAGTTACGTATGGACCATAAAAATTTGAGCCAAAATAATAAAGCTCACGTTACAAATCTCTACCTTGACCTGAGTTTGGTGAATATTATATATTTGTTCTATCCTCAGTCACGATCTGAAATCTCTAGTCATATCTTACGTACTATAACTTACTAGTAGGTAAGTCAAACCGTGACAAGCAATAAGTATAAATAAAAATTAACTGAGAAAAGTCAAGAAAAATAATTTAGCTACTAGTGGAGTACACTCATTCTAGTTTATATTAAGTGTATTGTTAGAAGTTTTTTTTCTTCATATTTCCAAGAAAGTGAATTTTCTAGAGTTCAAGAGAATTTTTGAGATTTCTTTTCATATTTACCTTTCCTTTTTTTTTTAGAAATAATAAAATAGATAATAGTAATTAAAAAAAATATGACGTTGATATATTTTTGTTTATTTCCCTTTTTTCTCATTTTTTTTGAAAAGGATCTTGTTAAACCCTAACAAGCAAGGTTCGAACCAAGGACCTCAACCACTTAAATGAGCATGCTTATCACTGGACTACCAACTCTATTGTGTTTAAGGATACTTAAATGTTTCGGCGAAAGGTGTTTGACTGACCACTCTTACTTGATTGTAGTTCTGCCCTGCCTTCACCTATCTTACAACTCTTCATCACCCAAGTCTACCACTCTTCAACTAATTTTCAATTGGATGATAAAGCATTTAGAAAGCAATAATAGAGATTAATTGTTGATGTCCAAACAAGTTAATAGATTCCCATGGGGAATTCACGCAACTATAGTGGTTTTTCATTGTAATTAATTTTTCATTATCATTAAAATATAAATTGATTAGATGTTTAAATGAATTTAATATTAAATAGGGATAACCAATACACATTTATACAAAACAATTCATGAAACATATATGAATCAAAAACATCTATAAATAACGAAGATACACAGTAGTAGCATAAAAAAAAAAATAGAAAATTAGGATATGGTAAAATGATGTAAATAATGAAGATACGCAATAGTAATATAGAAAAAATAAATAAATAATAAAGACAGGGAAAAAAAATTAAAGAAAGAGAAATGTGATGCAAAAGAAACATATTGATGTGCAATTTTATATTATAAACTAAGGAATAAGCAAGAGCATGTTTACCCTTGTAGAAGATAAATAAAAGAACTAAACAGACGTGTGCTTTTTACATATATAATTATGAACATTTATAGTTATGGGGTTAGAACAATGTAATATTTATTATATAATAATAACTCATATAATTAATTAATAGAAACTTTCGTAATAAGAAAATCAAAAGTTTAAATTAAGTTTACAGTCTTAAGTGTTTACATCCATAGCCTAGGATAACATTTATTTATTTATTTTTCTCCTTTTTTTCTTCTATTTTCCGACTTACTTTAATTAAGAAAGTCAGTTTTTTTTTCAAAAAAGAAATTGTTTTCCACTTTCATGTATTTACCTACTGTAAATTAATTTAAGAGGGTAATTAAATATGAATTAGCTAGTAATTTATTGATCAAATCCATCGGTGTCTCTTGCAGTTGACAACAATTTTCACTTAGATACTTTAACTAGAGTTTATTCATTTTAGACACATAATGGCGGACCCGCTTGTGTCATTTTGATACTTTTATCACTAGCACTAGTTGTCTCCAAGTGCGTGTTAACCAAGTGCGTCCACATGAATTAGATGTCCAATTATATCATGCCAACTAATTAAAAATCTATTTTTTTTTAAAAGAAAAATTAATTCCTATCATTGCCATTGTGACAAGATTACAAATTTAAGAAGGAAGACTAAACCTTGCCTTGTTGTGAGGGATTACACAGTTGCAATGGACAGAAAATTGCACAAAGTGGCAATAGGGAAGAAATTCTTGAAGGAGGATCAAAATAAATCAAACCCGGTTGCTTTGTTTTAGTTCTAAAGGAAGGAAGTTGCCATCTATCTAAGTTAAAAAGACCCTTTACATGTCTCGGCAATGAGTTAGGGTCAGTATAAATCTTGACACTTGTTATTTGTAGTTTTGATGATTTGACAAACTCAGGGACCTTATGAAGGGACCTGGTTCTTGACTCAATATGTTTTTTGGCTGCCAGCTGGAGAAAGTACAAAAAGTTTGTGCACAGTCTCGAGCAGTTGCAGAAGTGGCAGATGCGCCAGAAACCTCAGCCAATGGGATTGTTTTACGTTTTGTGACCTTTCTACATAAACAAAACATCCCCATATGCACAATCAGTTTTTGCAACTTGAAAAAGATCTCAAGAACTCTTCCAAAGGCTTACAAAAGGAGTGAAGAAACATCCTCAAGATCAACTCAAATCTGAAAGAGCTGGAAGCTTAGTTGTCTTAGGATTATTTCTTCTGCACGTAAATTGTAAAATCTGTTCCTTCATCTATAAAGGAATCAGATAGCTGTTTGGTGTAAAAATCCTAAATCAGTTGAGTCCAACTGATTTAGTGGGCAGCCTTGTGTGTTGCTTAGCAAAAATCCTAAGTCATCCGGAGCGTGCTGATTTAGTGGGCAACCTGCGTGTTGCTTAGTTGAATCCTAAGTTGTCTACTGGTGATAGCTTAGTCGGCAGAGTGAAATCTGCTTAGGCTCTTCAAGCAATAGAGTTATTGCTTGGTTGTGAGATTAATAGCTTTTTCTCACGTTTTTGTAACCGATTTTACTTTTGCTTGTGAAGACTAGTGGAAACGGTTTGAAATCCTGTGAGACAGGTCGTGGTTTTACTCCCTTGAGCAAGGAGGTTTCCACGTAAACTGCTGGTGTTGATATTCTGCCTTTATTTACAGTTGTTCTTTTTTTGAGTGTGTCAAGGGACCTGGTCCATTGACTGATAGTGGACGCACAGATTCGAACAAGTAGTATCAGAGCAGGTTCTCTCTAGCTGGTTAACACCAAGAGAGTGGTTCCTGTATCAGAATGGCTGCTCCACTTAACCTAGAAGAAGGGCAATCCTCAACTCGACCGCCACGTTTCAATGGTCATTTCTATAGTTGGTGCAAAACATTAATGCATGACTATCTTATGGCTGAGGATAGTAAGTTATGGGACATTGTGTTGGATGGGCCTTTTATTCCAACCTCTGATGTAAAGGACGGTGAGACAACTAGAGTTGTTCCAAAGACTCGTCAACAATACAGCGAAGTGGACAAAAAGAAGATTGAGAAAGGCTACAAGGCTAAGAAGCTGTTGGTTTATGGTATAGGTGCTGAAGAATATAATCGTATTTTTGCCTGTGAATCAGCAAAAGAGATCTGGGATTGTCTCAGGACTGCTCATGAAGGTACTGAGCAGGTGAAGGAATAAAAGGTGGATATGCTCACTTCTCAATATGAAAATTTTAGAATGAAGGAAGGGGAAACTATTCATAACATGTATACTAAACTTTCCTCCATAACCAATGAGCTACGAAGTCTTGGAGAGACAATCAGTACTAGCAAGCAAGTTAGGAAAGTTCTTCGAATTCTTCCTAAGTCATGGGAAAGCAAAGTAGATGCTATCACTGAAGCTAAGGATCTGAAAGTTCTGACGATGGATGCTCTTATTGGAAATCTCAAGACACATGAAATGAACAGAAGTCAAGACCTCTCAAAGAAGGAGGCCAAGAAAGACAAGTCTCTAGTACTCAAATATACTCCTGGAGAAGCGTCTAGTGAAGAAAGTGATATGGACTATACTACCAAGAGATTTGAGAAGATCATAAGAAAAAACAGAGGGTTTAGAAAAGGAGGGAACCCTCCTCGAGCTGCAACTGCTAGTGACTCGTGTCACAAATGTGGAAAGGCTGGCCACTTTATAAGGGACTGTCCGATGCTCAAAGCTGGAAACAAGGAGTATCAAAGGCCAAGAGGTGAAAAGGACAAACGAAGGGACCTGGTACCTAACAAATGTGCCAGAAAAGCTGCAGCTGACTATGCAGTGAAGAAAGCTCTTGCTGCATGGGGAGACTCTTCAAGCTAGTCAAGAGATTCAGATTTCCCAAAGATGCATCAATGCTGGTGATTCAAGATGAGGCTAACGTATTCAATGGGATGTTCGCTCTCATGGCTAAGTCAGATGAAGACGTTGATGAAGATAATGTAACTCTGCTTGACTTTAAGCAAAGCTTAAATACGTGCTCTATTAAAAGGTTGAGAAGGTTAGCAAATGTCTTGATTGACTCTGTTATAGAATTATCTACTGAAAGGGACTCTATGAACAATAGTCTTGATGGTTTAAATGAAGAAAATAAAGTAATAGTAGTTCAGATGTCTGTTCTTAAGGAACAAATGATGGTTCTTGAATCTTAAAAACTAGAACTTAAAGAGAAACTGGATTTGATGATTGAGAAATCTGGTAAAAGAAAGGGGGAAGCTACTAATCTACAGGTAGAGTTAGAAAACAATTTAAACACGGCTGAAACCAGACTTGCCTTAGCCCTGGAAAGAAATGATCAGAAGGAGAGGGACCTGGTCCGTCTTAAGGAGGAACTTCAATTATCCTTAAAATAGACCAGCTCCACCAAACTGCTATCTAATGTTACAAGTCAAAGAAACTATAACAAAAGGGGGTTAGGAAATTTGAACATTACTCCTCCTTACAACCCCCACAACAAATATGTGTTTGTCTCAGACAATTTACTGTGTCTTCACTGTGGTCGAAACGACCATCTGAATGGAGATTGTCCTGCCTGGAAAGCTTCACAAGAAAATTTCTTTGTCTATTCTAAGCAGAAAAGGACTCAGCTAAAGGGACCAGGTCCTACTAGCAAAAAACCTAGACAAGAAACTGCTAGAAACAGAGGACCTGCTCCAGTTCGTAGGGTCTCAAACTTGAAGAAGACAAAGTTTCCACACTGGTCAAAAAACACTCTCATTACACCTTTGTCAGCTTATTGGGAACTCAGATTATAGTGGGTTCCAAAATCTAACAACTAATGTTCTTGCAGGCGAGTGAAGTAAGTAGCAGCACGTGTTGGTACATGGATAGTCGCTGCTCAAAGCACATGACTGGAAATACCAAAAACTTCCTTTCACTCAAGGCACTTCAAGGAGGAGATGTCAAATTTTTGGCAATGGTAAAAAGAGGGCGATTTTGACTGCCAAAAGAAGGAAAACTCATGGAGATGATTGACATGCCTAAGTGCTCAAAAGTGAGAGTGCTGACTTTTGGCACATGAGACTAGGTCGTGTGAGCTCTTCTCTACTGAACAAATTGGTTCTATGGATCTGGTCCGTGGTCTAACAAAGATGAAATTTAGTGACAGTAAAGTGTGTGATGCATGTGTCAAAGGGAAACAAACCAGATCTTTATTTAAATCAAAGAAGCAGGTTAGTTCTTCAAGGGTTCTTGAGTTAATCATATGGACTTGTGTGAACTGGTGAAGATCAGAGTCGAAGCGATAAAAATTACATCTTAGTGGTTGTGGATGACTACTCAAGATTCATGTGGACTATGTTTCTCAAGTCAAAGTCTAAGACTGCTAATATGAATGATGCTGATTATTTGCTGGAGCTATTCAAATTCCAGAACCATGAAGCGAGTATGAATGAAGCGAAATGAATCTGTACTCTGATATTGCTGATCTTAGTCCATCTGAGGAAGTGAAAGAGGATGACCAGCCTACTATGGGACCTGGTACTTATAATGATGCAAGCCAAGAGGACACTCATTCTCCTGCTACAAATGATGATTTTGAAGATGAATAAGGGCAGATGGATCAATCACAGTCTCTGGGCTCTAGATCTGGATGGAAGCATAGTGCATCTTACCCCTTGAAAATCTCATCTCTCATCTGAATTCTGGGATACAAACCATGCCAAAAACAAGGAATTTGGTTCCATTCTCAGCATTCATCTCTACTATTAAGCCTAAAAATGTGAAAGAAGCCTAATGGATGTTGACTGGGTAATCTCTATGGAAGATGAATTGCATCAATTTGAGTGAAGCAATGTGTGGTCCCTGGTCCCAAGACCTGCTGAAAAAACCATTATTTGGACCAGATGGCTGTTTAGAAATAAGCAAGGATGTGTATGGGCTGAAGCAGGCACATAGAGCCTGGTATGAAAGGTTGTCAAAATGTTTACTGAAGAATTCAAGAGGGGGAAAATTGACAATACATTGTGTTTTACAAAAAGAGATCACGAATTGCTCATCATTCAAGTGTATTTGGATGATATCATTTTTGGAGAAACTTCTGAACATCTGTATGAAGAATTTTCTACTCTCATGGGAAACGAAATTGAGATGAGTATGATGGGAGAGCTGAACTTCTTCCTAGGTCTGCAGATTAAGCAAACCTCCAGTGGCATCTTAATCTGTCAAGGGAAGCATACAAAGGAGCTGCTAAAGAAGTTTCATATGCAATCAGGTCGGACATGGTATTCAGCGTGGGAATGTATGCACGGTTCCAAACATGTCCCAGGGAATCTTCTCTAAAGATAGCTAAGAGAATCTTGAGTATCCAAAGAAAACAGGGGACCTGGTCCTGTTTTATCCTGCAGGTAATTATTTTTTTAAAAACTAGTGGGATATACAGATGCTGATTTTGCAGGATATCAAGTGGACAGAAAGAGCACTTCTGGAATGACACATTTCCTTGGATCCTTACTCATCAGTGGCTCTCTCAACAGTTGAGGCTGAGTGTGTAGCTGTTGCTTCCAGATGTGCCCAACTTCTTCGGATAAAGCAATAGATTGAGGATTTTGGAGTCCACATCAACACCATCCTCTCATGTGTGATAATGCTAGTGCAGTCAAAATGGGAAAGTCAGTCGAACACAAAATAACCAGACACATTGATGTCATGCATGACTTTTTTAGAGATAATGTTGGAAGGGGAACATCATCATGAAATACTGCAGGACTGAAGATTAGATTGAAGACATTTTTACTAAAGCTCTCACCTAGGATCGATTTGAGAGCAACAGGCTGAAGTTAGGGATGATGAACATGCATAACCTACTCTCGTCAAGAAGCCTCTAATTCCTATTTTGGCTAAGATCTAAAGGGCAGGTATCCACAATATTTGTAATGCATTGTTTAAGCAAGATCATCTTTGTACCTGAATGCAGGTATACACCCATGGAAAGCACAGGAGCAGAGAATGGCAGAACCATTCAGGAATTGTATTTCATCTGCAGTTGAGGACCTGGTCCTTCCCAAGGTTAGCACTCTTTACATTTGTTTTAAACTGTCAAATGAGAACCATCCAGATTATCACGTGTAGTCATCGGTCCTTTTGACTGTTGTCCCATCGCCTCTAATCCAAGCGATGTGTATATCTAGGGACCTGACACACCTTTTCAAGTTCTTTTTATAGTGCCTTTTCTACACTCCATCTTATTACATTCCAACTTTGCTCTCTAAGTCTAACATCAAAACCGTCTCAATCTCTCTATCTCTCTCTAGCATTTAAGTATTTTCATTCAAACAATAATGTCTCAAACTTCTTCTTCAAAGAAAATGCTAGATTCTCTAAATGAGATAGATCTAGTGGCTTCTTACATCTATTCTGAAGCAGCTTCTGTTGATATAAAGGACAAGTCATCTAAGAAAGAGAGTAAGGGTAAAAGCAAAAGAAAACTTAGACTTCTGCGGAAAAGAAGGTTGTTAAAAAAAAAGGGATTGTGGCTTCTGAAACTGATCTATTCATCATGTGAGTGTATTGAAAGGAAAAGAAATCCACTTAGTAAAGTTTCTCAGTTGATCAAGGAGTAGGACCAATTGAAACATGAATTGGATGCGATGACTGTGCTAGTGAGCAACAAGGAGGATGAAATTGCTCTGTTAAAAGTAGACCTTATCAAAGCGTAAAAAGAGGGACCTGGTACTGAGGTTGTCCAGAAGCTAGAAAATCAGAATGATGAGCTATTGGCAAAAGTTATTGCTCTTCAAGAAAAGATGATCAAGGACAATGATGCAGCAAACTCTAGACTCACCCTTGTTATCAACTCCCTCTCTCATCTACCTCCATTCTCATAGTCTTTCTTGTGTCTTTTCTTTGTGTGGACAGTATCCGGGGTTCTCAGTTTTCAGTTTAACTTAAATGTATTGAATGCTGATTTGTTATGCTCATGAAATGGAATCCTGTTTTGTTGTGTCTAAAGTCTGTTGCTTTTTGGCTTATTAACTATGTGGTGTTGTCCTTGACTGTGATCTTACTTATCAATCTTACTTCTTGTGTTGGTTTACTGCACTACTTTTTTTATGATGACAAAAGGGGGAATAAATTGGGGGTGTTCAGATGATGCTTAGGTTGGTAAGAAATACAAGAGGGGAATAAAGAAGAAGCTACAGGGGGAAGGAAAACATGCAGGTACCAGTGTAACTTAAGGACCTTGTAAAGGTACCTGGTCCATGGTGTAGGAAACTAAGGAGTCTGTCTACTCGATAGGGGGAAAAAGTGCAGGCATTGGTGTATGGTTTGTCATCATCAAAAAGGGGGAAAATGTTATTTGGAGTTTTGATGATTTGACAAACTCAGAGACCTTGTGAAGAGACCTGATTCATTGTGCAAATATACATGCAACTGCCAGGTCTTTATCGACAGAGGGAAGGAAACATGGAAGAACATGTAGACACTAGTGTACTGTTTGTCATCATCCAAAAAGGGGAAAATATTATTTGTAGTTTTGATGATTTGAAAAACTCAGGGACCTGGTTCTTGGCTCAATATGCTTTTTGGCTGCCAACTGGAGAAAGTACAAAAAGTTGGTGCAAAGTCTCCAACAGTGGCAGAAGTGGCAGATGCGCCAGAAACCTCAGCCAATGGGATTGTTTTACATTTTGTGACCTTTCTACATAAAAAAAACATCCCCATATTCACAATTAGTTTTTGCAACTTGAAAAAGATCTCAAGAACTCTTGCAAAGGCTTACAAAAGGAGTGAAGAAACATCCTCAAGATTAACTCAAATCTGAAAGAGCTGGAAGCTTAGTTGTCTTAGGATTATTTCTTCTGCACGTAAATTGTAAAATCTGTTCCTTCATCTATAAAGGAATCAGATAGCTGTTTGGTGTAAAAATCCTAAATCAGTTGAGTCCAACTGATTTAGTGGGCAGCCTTGTGTGTTGCTTAGCAAAAATCCTAAGTCATCCGGAGCGTGCTGATTTAGTGGGCAACCTGCGTGTTGCTTAGTTGAATCCTAAGTTGTCTACTGGTGATATCTTAGTGGGCAGAGTGTAATCTGCTTAGGCTCTTCAAGCAATAGAGTTATTGCTTGGTTGTGAGATTAATAGCTTTTTCTCACGTTTTTGTAATCGATTTTACTTTTGCTTGTGAAGACTAGTGGAAACAGTTTGAAATCCTGTGAGACAGGTCGTGGTTTTACTCCCTTGAGCAAGGAGGTTTCCATGTAAACTGCTGGTGTTGATATTCTGCCTTTATTTACAGTTGTTCATATTTTGAGTGTGTCAAGGGACCTGGTCCATTGACTGATAGTGGACGCACAGATTCTAACAACACTGCTGATGGAATGGCTCATCGATGCTAGTTTATCAGCCACTTTGTTGGCTTATCTGAAGCAGTGATCAGTCTGATATCATATCTACGGGCTAACTTCCTAATTTCTTTAACTGTTTCTCTAATCCTCCAAGGAGTGGACCAAAATATTTGGTACAATTTTGGAGAAGTGAATCCGTTCATGAGTTATATTGTTGTACCCATTGTCTATGCATCATTTTAGGCCAAAGAGAAATGCACTAGCTTCAGCTGTATTACTGGTTCCATTTCCAAGTGGAAAGATGAAGGCCATGATACAGTTGTCGTTTGCGTCTCTCACAATGCCACCTCCGCCACTTGAGTTTCTAGTACATGTCCTATCCGAGTTCATTTTGACAAAGGGCGAAGTTGGTGTAATCCACATGACAAGAAACAAGGTAATAACAACAAAATTGGTTTCGATGAGCTTGAGAAATTTTTTCCAATCATCTGGTATTTCAAGATTTGGGAAAATCTTCTTAGTTAGATGACAAATGTTGAAGGAGATTAGATAGGTAGATCTTGAGATGAATGGTCTTTCCTCATCATATCTAGAACTGCCTCTTGATCTCCAAAGCTACTACATAGGGAAATGTGCGAGGATCTTTAGTACATAGGTGGACAAATGATCTTCGGAGGTGCAATTCCAACATTTGTGAAGCAGATCTCGAAGGTTGGTATTTTTGGTGATGATGCCCATCCTGCCAGCAAAAGTACTCCACAATAGCTGTGCAAAGTTTCCATTACAGAAAAGGTGTTCTGTAATTTCCATTCCTGGATTCATACCTACACAAACAAAACAATACATTTAGACACAGAAGTTATTTAAAATTTTTTATCATCAGTAGGCAATCTGAAATGGATGGCTCTCCAAGCAACATATGACATTTTATAAGGAACCTTCTTGTTTGCCAAATCTTAGATTCAATAGGTGCAAAAGGTTTTCCTGTCTAAGGAGCCTCCAAGCTAATTCAGATACTGTTCAATACGGAGCATCTTCGGCAATAGGAGATAAGATTAAGTGACAGTTTTCGATGATATCTTTGATTTGATCAAGAGGATGGGGATTAAGGATTGTCCAGTCCCATTAGCCTTGTTTGAGAACATCTTTGATACATATATGTTGGCATACTAGAGTCTTCAATTAGATCACTTAAAGGACCATGATTGGTCCAATTATCAAACAAAAAGTTGGTGTTTCCTTTCATAACTCTCCACCAGATTTTATCATCGATTTCACCTTTATTTTTTGACATAGCTTTTCAACTATGAGATTGACCTTGTTTCCATTGGACAGTAGTAGGGTGTTCATTTCTGCAATACCTGGCCTTTAAGAAATATGTCCACAAGGATTCAGTGGTTCTAAACTTCCATCACTGTTTTGCCGTAAAAGTTTTTAGGTGACTACAAGCTTTCTGAAATTGGCCCCTCCTTCATTGTACGGGTAACTTAGGTTTCCCCAAGATATCTAATGATATTTCATTCCTTATTTATTATCAGACCAATAAAACCTATTCAGATATGTCTCAATCATCTCAAGAGTGCCTTTGGGAGGATGTACAGCTCCAAGAGTGTGATCGTTGATTTCTAGTAGTACATGTTGAATAAGAGTAGCTCTTCGTCAAGACGAAAGGTGTTTAAGATGACATCCCTTGATCCTGTTGGTAATCTTGCAGATCATATCAGTGAACATCGAGAAAATTTTTGATAATTGACAAATAGAGGAACAGATGCAAGAAATATGTTGTATGACGTGCTCCTTTCAAATCGAATCCGACTTGGATAAGGAGAACATCAACCACACAAATTAGAAGTTATAAAGTTGTGGAAGTATTGCTTTCCGACAAGCAACCAGTACATAAAGTTTTCTTTTATAAAGGAGTTCACAAGGAAGATAGTTTTCTTAATCAAATAAGTGTCCTACATGAAGCAAGATATCTACACAACGGAGGAGTTAGCAACGAATAAAGTTTTCTTATTAACTTAAGGAAAACTGCTTTGTTATTTAATTAAGGAAAATCACGTAAGAAGTTTTCCTTTCAATGCAAAGCGCAAAGAGGAGTCCTAACGCAAGAAGGAATTGTCTTAAAGAAGATTTTCAAAAAGACAAAGACAAGTTCAAGTTGAACTAAGAGTTAAGGATGCGACAAAGTCAAGTTCGATTTGGACAAGACTTTGAGGAGGTTTATTCTATAAATAAGGAAATAACTTCTTCAATGAAGTTCGCGCACCTACATATTGAGAAGATCAAAACACTATCAAGAGTTTGAGAGAGTTTTGAGATTTATTGGGAGTGTTGCCAATTTGTGAGGAAACAGTTGTAAGATTGTAATTAAGAGTTTTCATTACAATCGAGTGTGTGTGTAGGATTCATCTAACAAGTTTGAGAAACTTGACCGACGGTAGAAGACTTAAACCTGGAGTTTTTGTCTTCGGTAGCTAGGAATTAGAGTTTATAATTTCTTAGCTAGGAATTAAAGTTTATAATTCCTTAAGTTACATAGGTTTTTAATCTTTTGTTGAGACTCAGAGTTTAATAAGGTGGAGTTAAATCCTACAGAGGTGTAGGTCGTGGTTTTTACCCTGAATGAGTTGGGTTTTCCGTGATAAAATATTGTGTCATTATTTTATTTGCTTTACAAAACGTAACTGTTGTAATCTGCAAAGGAACACATAGAATATACTTGTTTCTTAGGCAAATTTGGGGGTCAGAATTCCAACAGAAAATTTCAAGGATGTTCCTTCCTATATAAATTGGACATCCTAAATATTTAATAGGAAGATGTTCATATCTCATATGAAGAATTTTCCCGACCCTTCTGATAGAAATTAAAGGAGTGTTAGGAGCCATGGTGAAAGAGCATTTGTTTTTGTTGATCAGCTGACAGAGACTCTTTCATATGTAGCTAGCGT
Organism: Solanum sitiens; assembly: GCA_016801875.1. Classification (NCBI taxonomy): domain Eukaryota; kingdom Viridiplantae; phylum Streptophyta; class Magnoliopsida; order Solanales; family Solanaceae; genus Solanum; species Solanum sitiens. The sequence goes on from JABWTJ010000303.1 coordinate 335,824, forward strand.
CTTCAGAATAACCTGGAGAGTGGATTTTCTTCCGCTACCAAAGATAATAGTATCATCTACAAAAGATAGATGGTTAACTTGGGGTCCAGAAGATTGAATTGAAAATCAATAAAAGAAGGGTCTCTATATAAAACATTAAGCAATTTAGACATTACTGAGAGTACAACCAGGCTAGTTGAGAGAAGATCTCCCTGTGTGAGACCTCTTCCAGATTTAAAGAATCCATGTCTTCTTCCATTAACTAGCAGTGTGTACTAGATATTACCTGTATATAAGGACAATCAAGGACTCTGCAAAGAAAAATTTCCTTAGAATAAAGCAAAGAAAAGGCCATGAAACTCTATCATAGGCCTTTGACATATCAAGTTTAATCACAACATTACCCCCATAATTATATTTGTTAATATCATTAACAATTTTCTGTACTAATAAGATATTTTCGATTATGTCTCTTCGTTTAAGAAAACCACTTTGATTATGGCTAATGATGTTAGGAAGTATTTTAGATAGTTTAGTATTGATTGTTAGAACAAAAAGACTCAAGAAGCTGATTTGAAAAATAAAGTTAAAGTGAACTTATGAAATTCCTTGTATATATTAATGTGCAGAAAATCTGAATTTATACAAAGAAAAAACATAAATGTTAAAACTAAATAAGAACATGTGCCACTAACTACCATAAAAGGGGCCATTAACAACCATAAATGGGGTCACTAACTTCAAAAAGTTGAGTAACTAAATGTGACTAAGTCTATCTAGAAAATAGGAAGCACTAAACTGAAATAAGTAAAAACAGTGAAATAATGATAAGATGGAAAAAATACCAATTGTCTAACACTCCTCCTTGGACTTTTTGTGGCAAACACCAATTCTTTGCCTCAGATCTTCAAACCTTTCCTTTGGCAATGACTTGGTGAAAATGTCAGCTAGTTGGTTCTCAAATGAACAATGAATAAGCAACACTTCATTAGATTGTTGGACTTCTCTAATAAAATGAAACTTGATCTTTATATGCTTAGTTCGACCATGAAAAACTAGATTTTTTGAGATTGAAACTGTTGAACTGTTGTCACACATAATCTTGGTAGCTTCTGTTTGTTCATGGCCTAAGTCCTTCATCATCTTCCTTAGCCAAATAGCTTGATTCACAACAGATGCAGCAGCTATGTACTCAGCTTCTGCTGTTGATCGAGCTGTAGTTTCTTATTTTCTAAAGCTCCAACTAAAACAACTTGTCTCCAAACAGAAAAAATATCCAGAGGTGCTTCTGGAATCATTCTGGAATCACCAACTCCACCACCCCAATCACTATCAGAGTACCCGATCAGGTTCATAGTTACTTTGGCAGATGTTGGTAAAAAAATTCCAAACTTGCTGGTTCCTTTAATATACCTTAACACTATTTTAGCCGCTGTTAGGTATGTGTCTCTAGGCGAATGCATGTACCTAGAGAGCAAACTAACAACAAATAGAATGTCAGGCCTGCTTGCTGTTAGAAATAGAAGACTACCAATTAAGCTTCTATACATACTATCGTCCACTTTTTTCGGAATCCTCATCCTTGCCAAGCTTCACACCAGTAGATATTCGAGTACTCACAGGTTTGCAGTCTTGCATTTTGAACCTGCTTAGAATATCGGAAATGTATTTCTGCTGGCATATAAAAAATTCCATCACTGGACTGCAATACTTCCATTCCAAGAAAGTACTTCATGAATCCAAGATCAATCATTTCAAAGATTTTTTCCATTTCATCCTTGAACCTTCGGATTAGTTCAATTTTGCTTCCTGTCACAAGCATGTCATCCACTTAAATTGAGATAATTAAGGACTCACTTGCAGCAATGACTTTCACATACAAAGTAGCTTCACTTTGACTTCTACTAAAGCCAAGTTGGATGAGATGACTGTCCATCCTCTCATACCATGCCCTTGGGGCTTGTTTTAGGCCATACAAGGCCTTCATTAAGAGATAAACTTGATCTTCTTTTCTGGGAGTTGAGAAACCATCAGTTTGATCTACATAAATCTCTTCAGCAAGCAAAACATTCAACAAAGCTGACTTGACATCTAGTTGATGAATCTGCTAGGAACTATGAGATGAAAATACAAGAATAAGCTTGATTGTGCCATACCTCGATACAGGAGCAAATGTTTCCTGGTAATCCATACCATATTGTTGTGCGTATCCCTTCACCACCAATCTAGCCTTATGTTTGCAAATTGTTCCATCAAGATTGATTTTTGTCTTGAAAATCCATTTTACACCAATCACCTTGTGATTTCTAGGTCTGTCAACAAGCTGCCAGGTTCCGTTTTTCTCGATCATGTCTAGTTCATCTTGCATATCTCTACTCCATGCCTGAGAGTCTTGTGCTTCAGCATAGCTTGTTGGTTCAGAGGTAACAAAGTTACACCGCTGATAGACATCTTTTAAGGATCGAGTTCCCCTCACTGGTACATCATCTACTAGTTCATCTTCTGAAGTTGAGTCTGCTCTATTGAAAATAAATCAGAATAAGAGGTCTTCTGATTTTTCCAATCCCAACCAGCTGCTTCATCAAACTTCACTTCTCGACTGAGTATTAGTTTGTATGATTTCAAACAGAAAATCCTGTAACCTTTGGATGAACTATAGCCCATAAATATGCCTTTATGAGCCTTGTTGTCCAGCTTACTCCTCTTTGTTTCTGGAACTCGATAATAACATATACACCCAAAGATTCTGAGATGGTGTAGTGATGGTTTTTTCCCACACCAAGCTTCATATGGAGTCATGTCCTGCAAGGCCTTAGTAGGCAGTCTGTTCAGCAAATATACAGAGGTATTTACTGCCTCAGACCAAAACTGATTTGGGATCTTTCTTTCGAGATAAAGACATATGGCCATCTCCATTACTGTCCTGCTCTTTTTTTCAGACACGCCATTTTGTTGTGGAGTGTATGGTAATGTTAATTGGAGTTCAATACCTGTGCTATTACAAAACTCCACAAATTGAGAAGAAGTATATTCTCCTCCATTGTCAGACCTTAAAGCCTTAATAGTAAGATTACATTGATTTTCTACTAAAGCTTTAAATTATTAAAAAACATCAAAGACTTCACTCTTAAGTCTTATGAAATAAACCCAACATATTCTGGTGTAGTCATCAATAAAGAGCAAAAAGTATTTGTTACCACTCAGTGAATCTGTTTTCATTGGCCCACAAACATCTGTATAAATGAGCTGAAGTTTCTAGTTAGCTCTCCATACTTGATTTGCTTGAAAAGATAATTTTGTTTGCTTTGCCTGTTGGCAAGTTTCACAAACTTGAGCATTAGAAAGAAATTCAGGCATATTGTCCACTAGCTCCTTCTTTTTCATCTCCACGATGCTTCTCAGATTGAAGTGACCAAAACTTTTGTGCCATAGGTTTGTACATGTTTGTGAAGTAATAGTGTAAGCCTGCTCAGTTATTTTCTCCCAATCAACTGAAAACATTCTGTTGCTCATCTTGACATAAAATAACCCTACTCCAGAAGGGTCAGAAACAACACATTCACGATTCTTAAAATGCAGAGAATAATTATTTTCAAGCATTTGTCCAACTCTCAACAAATTTTGACTCATATCAGGTGTGTACAAAACATCAGAAATAGTTTTGATACTTGATATTGTTGAGATAGACACTGTACCTCTGCCTTTGATATCTATTGCCTCACTGTTTCCCACTTTTACTATAGATTTGTAAGTATCATCGAGGAACTTGAACAGTTCAACATCATTGCACAAGTGATGTGTGCAACCACTGTCAAAAAGCCATGAATCAGAGGATTCATTCATTGAAAAGTATGAAACTGCAAAGAGTTGCTCCTCATGTGCATCTGCAGCTTCTGCTACTTGTGCTTGCAAAGCACCAGAGGCCTTTGCTCTTGATTTGCAGACCTTGGTATGTGTCCTTTCTGCTTACAATTGCCGCATATAGCATCGAATCTCCACCAACAATACTTCTCAAGATGTGTATTTCTTTTACAATATTTGCACGGATGGAACTTCTGCTTCACATCTCCACTATTGTTTCCACCATCATGCTTGCCCTTATTCTTTTGGTGGAATTGTTGCTTTCCTTTTTGCTTTTGTACAGAGAAAGCTCCTTCACTGAACTTTTCCCGTCTCATAGTCCTCCTTTTCTCTTGTGCTTGAAGAGCACTCATTAGTTCACCTAATGAAAGTTTACCCAGGTCCTTGGATTTTTCAAGAGAGGAAATCTTAGATTCAAACCTCTAAGGAAGAGTCACAAGAACTTTCTCCACAATTCGTTTGTCTGTAAATTCTTCACGAAGAAGTCTAATGTTATTAACAATTAAGGAGATTCGATCAGCATACTTACTGATAGTTTCATCCTCTTGCATATTCAAGGACTCAAAATCTCTTTTCAGGTTCAACACTTGCATTTGACGTGTTCTATCGCTGCCTTGATATTCTTCTTTCAACCTATCCCAAGCCTCTTTTGCAGTTTTGCAAGCCATGATTATGAAAAACACAGAATCTTCCACAACATTCTGCATAAGCGACTTGGCTTTAGATTTCTTTGCCTTCTCTTCGTTGTTGGATTTGATCTGAGCCAAGGTAGGATTTCCTGGTAGAGCATCAAGTGGTTTATCTTCCGTCACAGTTTCCCAAAGTTCATAGGCTTCCAAAAAATCTTGCATCTTCACAGACTAGATTTGGTAATTTTCATCGGTGAAAGTGAATGGTGGATTTAAAGGTAGGTCGTTGGATGCCATTTGTGTTGTAGGTTAAATTGTTTTTTGTCCTGTAAGATCAAGTAGAGGCGCTGATAGCACTGTTAGAACAAAAAGACTCAAGAAACTGATTTGAAAAATAAAATTAGAGTGAACTTATGCAATTCCTTGTATATATTAATCTGCAGAAAATCTGAATTTCAAAGAAAAAACATAAACATTAAAACTAAATAAGAACATGTGCCACTAACTACCATAAAAGGGGCCACTAACAGCCATAAATAGGGCCACTAACTTCAGAAAGTTGAGTAACTAAATTTGACTAAGTCTATCTAGAAAATAGGAAGCACTAAACTGAAATAAGTAAAAATAGTAAAAATAATAATAAGCTGAAAAAAATACCAATTGTCTAACATTGATAAGTTTACCATTGATCTTACTCGAAGTAGTACAGAGACTACTAGGCCCAAAGTCAGTGAAATCTTGGGGGGGGTGGGGGGAATATACTTTAGAAAGAATAACAATGCAGATATGAGAGAAAAATTTCGAAAGAAGCACCTTGGAAGAATGATATGATGGCCACATGAAAATCATTTGCTATAATTTGCCAAGCTCATTGGTAGAATTTTGCACTTAGTCCATCGGGAAGACCGTGTCTTTTACCTCTTGAAGTGTAGACAGGGAAGTAATATTATCATTGTCCTCATTTTTTACCATCCTCTCGATCACATCAAGAACATAATATCTTCTTCTATATGCTCAGCTTTGAAAAGATGGGAGAAGAACTTGACTGCAGGCATCTACTACTTGCGGTGTTCCTTCTATAACACCCAGAAAATTTTTCAAACTAAGACTCGAACCGTTCATCGTAGTGTGTGAGATTTTACCAAGGAATAAAAAATTTATCAAGGTTGGGTCACTAGATATATAACCTTGAGTTCCAAAAAGAATTAAATTGGAAATAGAAAAATTTGAATTTTTGCAAGTTAAGCTAAGTATGAGTTTTGGGATGACTTCAAACGCCCATAATTCCTAGCTCAGAATGAGTTAGTTGTTATACCAGATACTGTAGGAAAGCTCTTCAAATTATCTTTCCAACGCACCGATTTTTCTTAGTTTTGAGTTAGTATGAAGGAGATATGTCCATTCGAAGTTGGGCTGTCTAGATAAGGAAAGTCAAAACTGAATTCTAGAGGGGTATTTTGGTATTTTCCTTACCCAAACAAATTTAATTCATTTTTAGTAATGTTTTAGGGGTCTAATCTGATTAGTTTCAGTTTTATAGTCCTAATATATGCCTAGGATTTTAGTTGAGAGTTAAAGAAGAGAAAAGAAGATGAGAAAATAAAGGAAAAAAATAAAGGATCAAGGCATTCGTCGAGGTTCTTGAGTTTTGTCGCGAATATTTCACCATGGGTTTAATCTCTAAGAGGTATTTAAGCTTCCATAGTATTGGAGTTTTTCACTCACACGCCAAACATGTTATTTTCAGTGAAGTTTCATTCTCAAAAAGTTGAAGGATTTAAGTTCTTGATAGGTGTTCTTGAAGTTCATTCTAAATCTAGTTTTGTTGGGGATTTGATGACTTCTTAAGATGAAAGTGATTGTTTTGAGTGTATTAGTGTTTACTTAGTTTGGGTAATTGAATCGAAGGAAAATTGAGAAAATAAATCGATTAACAACGATTTAGGATCAGAAAATGAGAGGCAAAATTCGTCGAACTTGGTCTGCGGAAAGGCCAAGGTGGTGCGCCCTAGATGTGCCCAAGGGGCTAGGGTGGAGCCCCTAAAGTTCAACCACATGTAGTCTCTGAAGTTAGGGGATGGTGCCCTGCGCCCAGAATGTGCCAGGGTTGCCTGCCCCCACTCATTTTTCATCAGTTGTCTTGTTTGAGCTCATTTAAAGTGTATCTTCACTCCTTTTGACTCTAAACACTTAGAAATAATTCATAACATGAATCATAACCTGAATTAATAGTTCAAATTCAAGGTAAAGTTAAGATTAAGTTTTGAGAGTTCTTCTGAACCTTTTGAAAGAGTCCCTTTGAGTCCGTTTGAGGAGCCTTCTACAACTTCTAGGAACTTATTTCCAGACTCTAGTAAGTGAGGATGAGAGTGAGGAGAAGGTATTCATGATTCTATAATATCAACTAGATCCTTCATATCATGAACCATAACTCTTGAATTCATAATTCACATTCAAGAGAGAGAGTTAAGAGTAAAGTAAAAGAAAGCCTTTGAGTTCAATTGTGAATCCCTTGAGATCAACTATCGATTTGAACTATGTTTTGAGAAAGTATGTAAGAGAATGATAAGTGTCGTATGCATGAGTTCCTTGTTGATATTTTGACCATTGAGTCGAGTTGTTCATGCTCATAACTTTCGAATGAATTCATTAAATCGAGTATCATTGAGAGGATTAGTTCCTCCAAGTTCTAAGTCTTGAGTATTGAGTTCCTAATACCCTTTGAGATTATATTTCTAATAATGGGATTATTATATTTTACCAATGAAGTCTTTGAGTTGAATTGTTCATGACCATAATTCCGCATGAACCCAATAATTCAGGTAGTCTTGAGATAAGAAGTATCTTTGAGTCCTTGAATTGAGTATTTCATGCTCATAATTCTGCATGAACCCTATGATTTTAACATTCTTTAAATGATTAGTACCATTGAACTTGAGTTCCAAGTATTGAGTTCTACCTATGGTTATCGAAAACCTTGCATCGAGTCGTTCACAGCTACAAATCAACATAAACCATATTTTAAGAAGTCTTTACAAACATTTTAACTTCGTTTTAAGACTTGAGCATTGAGTTGAGTAAGAGTAAAAGTTAAGAGTTTCTTCAAAAGATTATATGGAACTAAGTATTCCCTAAGAGAAAATATTTTCACATTTAAACAAGAAAAAGAAATCTCGATTTCCAAAGATCCTTTGACTAGTTTTCAGAAAAGACTATTCTCTTTCTAAATGAAGCAAGAGAGAAAACTTTGATTTCCAAGATAGCCTTTGAGCTATGTTTTTGAGCAATTATCTCATATCACATAAAGAAGTATGTTTTTAAACATAAGAGCTATATCATATTTTGGGAGTAGTATTGAGCACCGATATGGGGGAGAGTTTATACAACTCACAGCCCCCATAAACCATGTATCCATCATGGGTAGAAAAGGGTCATACTTTTTAGATTATTCCTTTAGTGTTTTTATCATAGACTAGTGGATCCACTTAGTAGCCAGATTCTATGACCTTGACAAGATATAATACGACCCTGGCAGCGTGAGGCAAAACACTTTATCATCACAATAGCTCTTACGTGATGGTTGTCAGATAGAGAAACTCCCACACAGATATTTGTATTTTTATATACATGAATTTTACTTGTATTTTCATATACAAATATTTTTTATAATGTATCTTTGCATACAAATGGAGTATAATGTATTCTTAAATACATTGAGTTGTTTTCTATTGTTTTAAAAGCTTTCTATATTGCATATCTTATTGTTAGTTTATATTGAATTGAGTATCCAGAGTTGATTATCCTGAGTTGAGAATCCATAGTTTGAGTACCAGGATTCGAGTGTCTTATTATTGAGTTGAGGCTTATTTCACTAAGTTGAATATTTTATCTTTGCGTTGAGTATCTTATTCCAGAGTTGATTTGACATGAGTAAGTTGGTAAGAGGTAAATATGTTTCTTTTTATGAAGTTCAAGCTTATGTTATTCTTTAGAATTCCTCTTACATTCTCTTAGATTCAATGTACTGAGCCATTTCACTTGCATCATTTCGTGATGCAAATCCAGATATTCAGGATCATCAACAGGAGCTTCGTTGATACCACATGGAGTTCGAGTTATCTATGGTGAGCCTCCTTGCTTCCGAAGAGTTCCACTTTTAATTTCAATTATATCAGTTGTTAGGAGGTCGTGGTTCTTGTCCCAACTTCCATATTTGTCATTTAAAGGCTTCATAGAGATAAAATAAAGTTTCATAAGTCTATTAATTTATTTTGTAAAATGTTTTAAAGACTAAAGTTGTCTATATTGGGGTAAGTTGAATATATTATACTATACAAAGTTTTCTTTGAAGTTAAAACTTTGTATGCTTAAGTTAGTCTTCTGCTTGTAGTCAGCCAAGATGAGGGTTCAGTTCCTCTTGTAGTCAGCCAAGATGAGGGTTCGCTTGAGGACCAACAATGGTTCTCGAGTTCCAGCCACATCCAGGGTGTAGACTCAGGTCGTGATCCTTAATCTTTTTAATAATTAATATCTTCCTCTTGTACTTGATAACATTGTAAAAAAGGTAGAGCTGGTTTCTCCTTCTTCCAACCATTTAATTCTAGCTTTCTGGCTCTAAACATTTTCCTGAATTTTCACGAATCTAGTGTATTCAACTTTAGCTTTAGAGAGATTCATTCTCCTGGTTATTGTTGTTGATATAAGGCTCCTCTAGATCTCTAATGAGGGATTCTAGTCTTTTAGGCTCTTCATAGAAATCACCAAAAATAGTTCTCGACCAACTACTAAGACCTTTAATATTATTTTTTATTTTTTGATGTAGGACTTGTAAAGGGTTACCTTCTTGACTAGAAGTCCAAACTTCTTGAATCACAGACAAATACTCCTCATGATCAGACCATATGTTGAGAAACCCGTGTTGAGTTTTAGCAAAATATGAATGGGAAAAGAAAAGAGAAAATTGAAAAGCGGGGGAACCAATTTTGGAGGGAAAATGAAAAGTCATTTGCACATTGCAAATGAAAAGTCATGTCTCCCATATTGGTAGAAGAAAAGAAATTGTTGTCCTTATATTAGGAAACACTTCCTTTACTTCTTAAAGGGCTAAGAATAAGGTGCCCCCTAGCGCCGTCGTCATCGCTAGCTCGACCTCGGATTTGGATTTGGATTTGGCAAATGATGTGATTGATAATATTTGTGGACAAAATTTATTTCATCAATCTCATTAATTAAATTTTTTTTCCTAAATTTTTTCTCTCTTATAAATTAATTCAGGATGTTAGTTAATTAGTTAATTAACAAATTTAATTTAATGTAATGGGATTTATTTAAATTCGCGTGTAACGGTAACGTTTTTCCTGAAGGGACATGATCCTTCTAGAAATCGTTATTTTTCCCAAAGAGACACAACTCTAAAACGACATGTTTGAAAAAGAAGTGTTCACACCATTGTCGAACAAACGCGTTATTTGCTTCAAATGGCTATACATAAGATATTTTTTTTTCAAAACACTAATATTTTTTCCTCTCTGCATACATTTTCTCTCATAATCAAATTGTCGATCGACTGAGTTTGTGTGTGATCTTGTTAATGTTCTTACGTTCGGTGAAGTTATTGAAGTTTGAGGTACCACTACTTCTTCAAGGTTAATGCGTTTTATCTTGGGAGAAATCAATCTGCGACCTCGGGTACAGAGGGATTAAATTTTTGAAGGAAACACAATAGTTTTTGTGGACTCAGATTAAAAGTTTTCTATCTATTTCATCTTATTTCTGTTTCTGTATTTTTGACTAACCTTAATACAGGTGATAACAATCTTAAGAAATTTAATAGTTTCTGTATTTGAGGTTTCTGGAGATTAAAACCTTTATGGTTTTCTACTTTGTTTGAATTTTTTAAAATTCATTTGATTAACGATCAAAAGAACATAAAACTTTATCATTAAATTAGAAACAGGTTATGTAAGGATTTATTCTTTACTGCTAGTATTTCACATACTAAAATCGTCTGCCATTTGTGACAGGAAAAATTTGATAATTCAAGTCAAGTAAATGCTGAAACAGTGAATGTTGCAACAACATCGGTTGCACATAATCGTTCAACTGCTGCCTTAGCGCCGACTGAGAAGCCTGCAAGTTTTCTAGAGTTGACTTCAAGAGATGGCAGTAGAAGATGTTACTATGCTGAGTCTTTAGAGGTTCATTCATGAGAATGTTCATTAATGAGAATGTTCTTATTATGTCGGATGAAGCTCCGCTTGAAGAACGATTCTTGGTAATAGAATCATGGACACATTCAGATTTTTTGTGTTAATATTATATTCTGAGTTACCTGCAAGATGATCTGTACAATGTGTACAACAATGTCAAAACCTCAAAAGAACTCTGGGATGCTTTAGAAATGAAGTACAAAATAGAGGATACCAGAATAAAGAAGTTTATTGTGACAAAGTTTCTGGACTATAAGATGATAGACAGTAAGACCGTCGTTACCCAATTTCAAGAACTACATGTCATAATCCATGATCTCCTTTCTGAAGGTATAAATTTATTTAATTATTTATTCTTAATACTCACATAATCTTTAATGTAGGATTAGTTATGAATGTTGATTTTCAAGTGGCTGCCATTATTGAGAAGTTACCTCTATTATGGAAGGACTTCAAAAACTACTTGAAACATAAACGGAAGGAGATGTAGTTTAAAGATCCCATAGTAAGGCTTAGAATCGAAGAGGATAACAAGGTTGCAGAAAAAATATCACGTGGTAATTTAGCAATATCTGGAGTAAATATTATTGAAGAAGATCCCACAATATTAAAGAAAAGAAAGAAAGCATCTGGTCCAAAAAGCAATCCTCCTACGAAGAAATTCAACGGAAGCTGCTTCAATTGTGGCAAACGTGGTAAAAATGTCGGAGTCCCAAGAAGGAAAAGAAGAAGAAGGATCAAGAAAATTTGGTTGAATCCGAAGGAGAAATGGACAATCTCTATGCAATGCTTTCAGAATGTAACTTTGTTGCAAATCCAAGATAATGGTGGATAGATTCTGATGCCTCATGCCATGTTTGTTCCAACAGAGAACTATTTTCATCATACACTCCAGCACCTACAGACGAGGAGTTATTTATGGCAAACTCCGTTGTTGCAAAGGTGGAAGGAATTGACAAGGTCCTAGTAAAGATGACATCAGGCAAGGTGGTGACTTTGAACAGGGTCTCGTATGTTCGGAATTGCAAAAGAATTTAGTTTCTATTCCAATTCTTAATAAGAATGGCTTCAAATGTGTATTTGTTTCTGATAATGTAGCAGTGAGTAAGAATGAAATGTATGTAGGAAAATGTTACCTCAATGATGGCCTTTTCAAACTCAATGTAAGTGCAGTTGATATGAATAGAGATTCTGCTTCTTCTTACTTGCTTGAGTCTAAATGTTTATGGCATGAATGTTTAGGACACATTAATAAAAAAACTTTGCGAAAACTGATTAACTTAAATGTTTTGCCAAAATTTGAGTGCAATAAATTAAAATGTCAAATTTGCATTGAATCTAAGTATTCTAAGCATCCTTATAAATTTGTTGAAAGGAATTCAAATCCCTTAGAAATGATTCACACTGATATTTGTGACATGAAGTCAACACCATCACGTGGTGGGAAAAAATATTTCATAACCTTTATTGACTTGCACTAGATATTGTTATGTGTATTTGCTAAATGGTAAGGATGAAGCAATAGATGCATTTAGGCAATATTAAAAAGAAGTTTAAAATTAGTTGGATAGAAAGATCAAAATGATCAAAAGTGATAAAGGTGGAGAATATGAATCTCCATTTGCATAAATATATTTGTAAAATAGAATAATCCATCAAAATACTGCTCCTTACACTCCTCAATCTAATGGGATTGCGGAAAGGAAAAATTGAACTTTAAAGGAAATGATGAATGCCTTACATATATGTTCAAGTTTACCACAAAACTTAGGGGGGGGGGGGGGAAGCTATCCTTACAGCAAATCGAAAACTTAATAGAGTGCCTCACACGAAGGCACATGTTATTACATATGAAAAATGGAAAGGTAGAAAACCCAACTTTAAATATTTCAAAGTGTGGGGGTGTCTAGCCAAAGTCCAGGTTCCTATAACTAAGAGGGTGAAAATAAGGCCTAAGACTGTGGATTGGGTATTCATTGGATATGCCACAAACATTAAGGCATGTCGATTTTTAGTTCATAAGTCTGAATATCCAAATATTCATGATAATATGGTAATGGAATCAGATAATGCTGAATTTTTTCAACATATTTATCCGTATAAGACTGGACTTGAGTCATCTAGTGGGGGGTCTAAACAACCCTGAGAAGAACTAAAAGAGAATGAAACCAATGAAGAAAGTGCAAGGCGCAGTAAATGTCAAAGGACAAATACTTCATTTGGATATGATTTTGTAACATTCTTCGTGAAAGTGAGCCTCAAACATTCAAAGAATCAATGTTGTCTAGCGACTCAACCTCTTGAAAGGAGGCTATAAATAGTGAGATTAAACCAATCCTAAGCAATCATACCTTAGATTTGGTTGATCTTTCTCCACAGAACAAGACCTTGGGTTCAAAATAGATCTGTATAAGGAAGATGAAAGATGATGGAACTATTGACAAATATAAAGAAAGACTTATTGTCAAAGGCTTTATACAAAAAGGTCTTGATTATTTTGACATATACTCGCCAATGACTAGGATTACATCAATTTGGATGTTAATTGCCCTAGCTGTAATATACGTCTTGAAATTCATCAAATGGATGTGAAAACCGCCTTCTTAAATGGAGAGCTGGAGGAAGAAATTTATATGGAACAAACTGAGAGTTTTGTAGTTCCTGGTAAAGAAAAGAAAGTGTGCAGACTTATTAAGTCATTTTATGGACTAAAACAATCACCTAAACAATGGCATGCAAAGTTCGATCAAACCATGTTGTCAAGTGGATATAAGATCAATGAATGTGATAAATATGTTTACATTAAAGACACTCTGAATCAGGAAGTCATTGTATGCCTATATGTAGGTGACATACTGATAATGAGGAAGGACATTGCCAATGTAAAAGCTACTAAGAGTATGCTCGCTAGTAAGTTTGATATGAAAAATCTAGGAGTTGCTGATGTGATATCGGGAATTAAGGTTCTCAAAACTCCTAACAGTCTAGCATTGTCTCAAGCTTATTATATTCAAAAGGTACCTAAAAAGTTCAAGTATTTGAATTTCAAAAGGGCAAAACGCCCAATTGATGTGAACCTTCATCTTGCAAAGAATAAAGGTGAAACTCAATCTCAAATGGACTACGACAGAGTGTAGGAAAGTTTGATGTATTTCATGAATCTTACATGACCAGACATAGCTTGCGCTATCAGTAAACTGAGTCGATACACAAGTAATCCCAATAAAAATCATTGGTTAGCCATGAAGAGAGTTTTGGGATACTTATATGACATTCAAAACTATGCTTTGCATTACAACAAATATCAAGCTGTTCTTGAAGGATATAGTGATCTAAATTGGATTAGTGGGTCAATTTAAACAAAATCCACAAGTGGATACGTTTTCACTACTGGTGGAGGAGCAATATCTTGGAAATCATCCAAACAAACCTGTATAGCTTGCTCTACAATGGAGTCTGAATTCATAGCCTTAGATAAGACGGGTGAAGAAGCTGAATGACTCCAAAATTTCTTAGAAGATATTCCGTTTTGGCCTACACCAATTGACCCTATATGTATACTGTAAGGACCCTCAAAATGAATTAAGGTGATTAGAGCCTCACATGTATCTAAAAAGGTTTCAAATGTATTAAGTGTTTTACAATATGCATGTTTAATTTGAAGTCATTTGGAGGTCAAACTCCAAGAACGTCTGATGATGTTTGAAAGTTAGCCTTGAGACGTGCATGTGTGTCTTGGCATGTTTTATGTGTTTATTTTGGTTGAAATTGATATGGAAGGTCCTTAACTTGTATATGAGTGTATTTACGTTGGAAACATCTGGGTACGACTCCCGAAGGCCCCGCAAAAGGCCCTCAAGGAGGACCCAAGGGCTGCTTAGACACTGCCTTTGCAGTGTCTACCGACGCCCAAGAACGACGGCCAGTAGGTGTGGTGACGCCTCATCGATGGGAAGGATTCATTAAACAATTAGCATAGGGAAGGATCAAGCCAAATTACAACCCTCAGACCCAAACAACGGTTGCCAGTACGGCCCGTTGATGGGTCTACTGGGCATCGTTTGGTGGCGTCGATGCAGCCTGCAACATGCTGCCAAGCGCACTGTTTCATTAAGGGGTGAATGGGAAATTCACTCCACGTACTAACCTGAGACTAGAAGGTTATTTTACCAATTGAATATATTAAGTTGGTTATTAAGATCAAAACTCATTCCCAAATTCATTCTTCAAATTAGACTTTTCCCTCTAAAAAAAGAAACCTCTCTAGAAACCTCCATTGGAGATGAAGATCAAGAACAACTTGTAGATTGGATCCCCTTGGATTATTCATCATGTTTTCGTGGTTCTCTCCTACAATAAGGTATGGTTATCCTTCATCTTTAAATAACCTTCCATCTAAAGAGCTCTTTCCAATGTTTTCCATGAGAATTCTATGATGAAACCATCTATCTTTCAATTTAGCCATGGGTTCTTTCTCAAAACATTTTCAAAGGCATGCTTATGATGAATTGATGTTTATATACTGATTTTAAAGTGAATTTCAATCCAATTTCATGATGAACCCATGTCCCCTCCAATTCTCAAATTAGCCTATATTATGGGCATTGTGATCTTGACTATATGTTGATTGAATTATGATTCTAGCATGTTGAATTGCTTATATCTACTGTATATTATGTATATTGATGGTGAATTATGTGTAATTGATCAATGTGGATCAAGGTGTGAAGAATTGGTAAGGATTGACCTATGTTCTTCTACTTTTTATAGATTGCTAGTGTAGTGAATTTAATGTGATATTCGATCCTATGGTAAATGAAGCGTGATTTCGTTTATGTTATGATATATTTAGCTACTGAAATGTATTGGTATCATTGATAAATTATGAGTTGATCATTGATGATCAAAGAAAGGGAGATTGGGTAAGATTGCTCTATTTCTCTATTTTTCTATAGTATTGCTAGTAGAATTGGCCTTTCATCACTTTGTGTGGTATGATCCAGTTATGGTGCCGGTGTTTACTTCTTTTAAATATATATATGTTTTTATCATGGCCTTGAAGGCAACTTCATGTTATATGAGTGTGTGGTTATGATGATCACACTATGTGAAACATATGCCTAGTCTTCTATTCTAGTTATGATCTAAGTTGTATTGCTAATGGTATAAGCATGTGAATGACTATGTTAGGGTTAGTCTTAGGTTCTGCCATTGATGAGTTATAATGTTTAATGACCCCTTACCTATGTACCCCTACATGAAGGTGTGATTAGCTAGTGTTAAGAGTCTTGGATGCAATGTGAAGTTGTCTTGTCTCCTATGCTATTATGTGTTGTGTGGTCTATGCTTGAATGTGCATTATGGTCTTAAGAGGGTGGCTGCCTCAATATGTTATTGATAGACATTATGTGATCATGTTGATCAATGTACATACACTTACACCTTATGCATGCTTACAAGTTATATAGGCTCATAGTGTCTAATGAAAGGGTATTCTCATATACAGTTGTGTCTACTAGTATGCATGTAGAGTATATATCCATGAAGTATGTTATGTGTCCCTAAACTAGGATGAATTGATAGGTGTACTAGTATGGACACGGTTATGGGACATTGTCTATGTATTGCACATGTGTGCCTTGATAGGATAGTTCATAGGTTTGTGATCTATGTACATGAATATGAATGCATGAGTATGTTATGAATATGATTTCTATGTCATGATGTAAATTATATGATATGACAAAGTATGAATATGTATAGTGTCTAAATTTGTTTATATGAAAGGATTACTTATATAGTTACACCTATACACTTATGCATGAATGAAATGAAGTATGAACATGTGTGGTCTAAGGGTGTTTATGTGAAAGGTTTGATCACATATATGTACACATACAAGAAAACATGTTGATTATGCATGTATGATGATCTAGTCAATAGAGGGGCTCTTTAAAGGTGTTCTCAAGGGTATCCTAAACTAGATGGTGCTTCAATATGCTATGTCCATGTGAAAGGTTTTCTCACATTATTTTGGTTGATGAAAGGATACTCTAATCTATGAACTATGAGCTAAGCATATGGGGAGTCAATCTCCTAAAGCCTACTTTTATAAAGACTTTTCAATAAAGGGAATTTAGCTTAGCACCGAGTGAACTTGAATTTGAGGGGTGTCCCTTCACAATGTTGGAAGGTAGGTTCACCATAATTCTCACAAGGTGGATAACTACAATGCCCCATTTGGCATAAAGAGGGTTTCCATATTGTAACAACCCTAAAAATAGATATGCTAAGTAATGCTTAATGTGTCTAAAATGCCTACTATTACACCAGGTTTCACACGGATTGATACGCGTAGAACCAGACCTCGGAACCCTTGATACAGCCAAGCCAACTAACTTGGAGAGTTAGTTGAGCTTGGAAAGGCTGGGTCCAACCATGTAGGGCTCTCGAATACGAAGATTTACTCGAATGAGTCTTTACTGGACTTAAAAAGGAAAAATCATAGTTTTGGAGAATCTAGGGGTAAAATGGTCTTTTTCCAGGCTAAGGGTAGTATCGTAATTACCCTAAATATATAATTAATTATTTAATTAATAAGGTAGAGGGGCATTTTGGGGAGAGATGGCCAAAAATTGGCTCTTGAAGTGAAGTCTTGCTCCACCCGGGTTCGAACCTAGGTGGAAGCAATAAATTAAATTTGTTTTTAATTTAAGTTGGTAAATTAATGTAATGAATTTATATTTATTATTTATTATCTGATTTAAAATAAAAGGAAATCAGATTTTTAAATAATTAAATAAAACCTTATTTGACTAAGTCCTAAACTAGACTCCTAAGCCTAAGAAAACTCTTCTCTCCCACGCTTATCTCTCTCTCTCACGTCTCTATCACTCTCACTCACGATTCTCTCTGCCAATAACTTCAAAAACAGTAGGTAAACCAAAGTTCTTCACACTTGAAGAACTCACAACGAAAATATAAGAATACAAACGAAATCAATCACGTAGGCAAAGAGAAGTTTCTCCGTTGAGTTGGTGTTGACATTGAGGGGATTTGGACGTGTGTTTGGAGAAGCTTTGGGCAGCAAGTTCAAGGTTTGAACGTCAAAAAAGGTATGGGTTTTCTTCTCTCTTGGTCCCTTTCCCAAGAGACCCCTTAAGGTTCATATTATTCATCCGAAAACTAGGATTGTTTCCCCTTTTGCATGCCCCTGTCACTAGCTCCCAATGAATCGTAGGTTGGGTATGATTGCTGGTAGATTTAGGTGTATGTTATGTTTTCGTGATGAATATGATTATGTTTGTGTACTTGAAATCGTATGAAAGACAACCATGTATTCAATTATGTGCAAGTGTGTGCGTGTGCAAGTATGTTACTGTGAATGAGGTTCTCGGGTTAAGGCTTCAAATTTGATAATGTTTTGGTTGTCATTTTACGTGCATAAACCTATGTAAATCGTGATGTTAATTAAAATGGAAGTGTGGCTGATTTGAGTATCAATCTTTTGGCTAAACGAATCTATGAAAAATGCACCCCAAAAAGTGTTAAATGATCTATGAATTTCCCTAAGATTTCAAGTGGAAATGTTGGTGAAAATAAGCTAAAAAAATGACTAAATTTCCAGAAAACTTACAAGTTTAGTTTAGGCTAAATGTAGAGGAAAAATCTGGAAATTTATTTGAGTATAAAGGAATGAGGCCACCAGGATTCGAACCTGTGACCTCACCCGTATAATGCTTTAAAATCACGAAAAGGGAAATGGGGTCAAGGGGGATCGATACTGGGTGTACTGGCTGAAAATGTAAGGAACAAGAAAGTTAATAAAATAAAATGGGAGGCGTGGTAATCGAACCCACGACCCTCAGGCAGCGAGTGAAGTAAAGGAAAAATAAAAGAAAAGAAATGTGAGGCGTGGGAATCGAACCCACGACCTCAAAGCTGTGAAGGAGAGTAAAGGAGAAAGGGAAAATAAAAAGAAAAGAAAGGTGAGGCGTGGGAATCGAACCTACGACCTCAAGGCAGTGAAGGAAGTTAAGGAGAAAAATGAAAATAAAAGAATTGTGAGGCGTGGGAATTGAACCCACGACCTCTAGGTAGGCTGCGAAATTAGAGAAAAATAAAGAGAGGTTGTGGGGGTTTGATCCCACAACCTCATGGTCTATGCGAATTGGACAAGGAGAATTAAATGAAAAAAATAAAAGGGGCTGTGGGGGTTCGATCCCACAACCCTTCGGCCAAATAAGAGGAGATTCCAAGGAGAAAAATAAAGAGGGAATGTTGATGTTGGGGCTCGATCTAGGGTCTCAATGTCATGTGGACCAAAAATAAAATCAATAAAAAATATAAGTGTTGTCCAAGGGATTCGAAACCGGGTTCCCTTGCCCCAAATTCCGTATTGATACATAAGTCATACGTGAATTAAATATTCAAGAATAATTCTACCTACTTAGATCGAAATCGAGATCTTGGCATACATACAAGATGCATAAGTCTTGTACCACATAATCTTAGGAAGATATGAATCACTTAAACGAACTATGAATGAAGCCTCATGGCTTGTATGTATAGACCCATAAGTCTAGCATACGTTTAAAAATAAGTGAACCTAAATGAAATGATATAACCCCAGAAGGGTTAGGTAAGAGTGTAAAACACACTAAATGGCCAAGTGTATTGGCATACGATGAAATGAATATTATGTAATGAAATGATGTAACCCTAGAAGGGTTAAGTACGAGTGTAAAACACACTAAATGGCCAAGTGCATTGGCATACGATGAAATGAATATTATGTAATGAAATGATGAAACCTAAGAAGGGTTAAGTAAGAATGTGAAACACACAAATGACCAAGTGCATTGGCATATGATGAGATGAACATTCACGTAAAAAGGGGTGAGTAATTATGAAGAGCAAATGTGCTAATGTTAATGAATGTGGTGACAACATGATATGAGGCTAATGTAAAAGATGAGAGAAATCTCAAATGAGCCTAAATTAATGTTACACAAACGTACTCACCTATGAGAGTGTAAAGTTAATGAAGAGACCAGTCTCTATGAACACTCTAAAGAAAGTTTTGAGATTAACACACTTAATACTAATGATGAGATGAGAAATCATCTATTGAGCTATGATGTCCTCATACTAGAAGCCAGCTTCCATGACGTATGAGTTGAATGTAATGGAACTTTATACTGAGCACCGATAGACTAGCTATGAGCGGTGATGCCTTCTTTCGGGAAGGGCGGAGGTTCACGTAACTCTCATAAGATGAGAATGTCCGGCATGCCGGGTATGGGTCTCCTTATATCTCCTTGTCTTCGAACCTATACTGCCAATATAGGGATCTGGCGGGGTTAAATTCCCATGTACGCTAGCATGTTTTGGGTCACTTTGGCCGGTGATTCCACCACTTTTCGATGTGAGGGAGACACTGGATTTCATGATGCTCACATGATATATGTCGGTTAAAGTTAAAGTTCCCAATGAATAAATGAGGCCAGCCTCAAATGATGCATATAATGAAATGAACTATACCAAAGGTGTTAGGATAGGATAATCAAGAGGTGAGCTAGACTCAAGTAATGACACTAGGTTATTCTTGATCATTGCACAGCAAACCCGATGAGAGTCTTAAACTACATCCTACGTATAGCTGGTGTTTACACTAGCTTATGAATGAATGAAATGAAGTACGTATGAATGAATGAAGCAGACTCTGTGTTTGTTAAAGAAGGCTCCCTAGTTGAGGTCCCATATGTTGAGCCCTCATTTTGGTAAGTCTTAATGTCAAGTCCATGATTCCAAGGTCTCATGGCATATGAATGAATGTTATAAAAGATGTTATGTGCTATATGCAATACGATATATGCTATGTGTAAGATGTTATGTGCTGTGTGCAATATGATAAGTATGATGATGCATGTTACTCTCATGGCATGACTTTCCTAATCCAAATTTGGAAAGCTCACTGACTTTTCTAATCCAAATTTGGAAAGCTCACTGACTTTCCTAATCCAAATATGGAAAGTTCACTAACTTTCCTAATCCCAATTTGGCAAGTCCACTGACTTGACTTTCCATAATCATGTTGTTAGGAAAGAGCTATTCTTACTCATGCATGTCCTTGGTGTGTGCTCGCATATACTCATACTTAGTACAAGTGGTACTAATCCCATTCAACTCTATATTTTTAGGTGCAGGCACAGGTGGACGCTAGAGTTTACAGGTTGACGTTGCACTATCCGGACGTGGAGCTTTCATCCGGACTTGGTAGGCCCTCATGCTTTCGAGGATGTCTACCGTTATTATCTACATTAGATGTAGGCTTTAACTAGTGGAGCATGTTCCACTAGTTTTTCTTTCCACTTTCATTTCATACTTTGTATTGGTGCCGTTTTGGCAAAAATACGTTTAATGCAATTATGAACTATTTCTTTCAGTTGATAATCTTTATGTTAGATGGTTGATTGTGAACATTAAGAATGTAAGTAGAATGACCTTTATGCATGATAAGAAACAAAAAGTTTCAAATTTTCCACTAAAATTAACCTAGATGAAGTAAGAATGACGTAAGTAGGCTTGTCTGCGACCTCTGAGAAGTCAACGACGCCGGTCTCGTCTGGGTCAAAACTCCGGTCGTGACACATATATGCCTCCAAGTTCCATAAACTATGCTTGCCCTATAGGATCTAGCAAGTGATATCACCTAATATGCTAGCATGATGTTAATGTTCTACTTTGGCAATGTAGAGCACCTTTCCTTGGTGTGAGGTTATACAACACCAAATTCCATGTTTAGCACCCATTGTCCTAGTGTCGGTTAAGCCTATAGTTTCCCTAATGTAAAATGGACAATGGAAGTAAAGTAAGGATCCTAACTAGGATAACCTAAGGGAAGTTGCTTAGTGTAGAGGAGGGTATGAGACTTTACCTATGCATTTCACAAGTAGCTCTTTAAGGGAGTTCTAGGAAGGTGTTCTAATGTATATGTATATGTTTATGTTCCTTATGCATGACATTGTAGTGTTTCCTACTTGTTGTGATGATATGCATGGTATGA
This sequence comes from Solanum sitiens, assembly GCA_016801875.1. Classification (NCBI taxonomy): domain Eukaryota; kingdom Viridiplantae; phylum Streptophyta; class Magnoliopsida; order Solanales; family Solanaceae; genus Solanum; species Solanum sitiens. The sequence continues at coordinate 357,570 of JABWTJ010000303.1, forward strand.
GTCCTAATGAGTCTATATGATGTGGTCTTACCTTATATGCATAATGTGGGTCTTATTGACTATATGATGAAGGTCCTACTTGACATGTATGAAGTTGTCTTTACTTGCCTTGTTAATGTATGAAGTAAATAATATGCTCGTAGTCTCTTGATGAGTTTACTAAGTATGTGTGAGGTTATGGGACTTCACATGTACATTGCACTAGTAGGCTTAGGATGAGATTATGAGTAAGGTCTTATGATGTTTAAGTGATGTGAAGTCTAAATATGCTATTAATTGACGGATGCCTCTTATGATGAGATTGGTAGGTCTTGACTTGAAGGTTGTCTTGTAATGAGTTCTTCTATGTGGTCAATAAAGTATGTTGGGTCAAATGTGAAGTATATGTCTTACTATATGAAATGGTTCTATGAATGTATGTATTGATTAATGAGGATTGTATGTATGACTACGTAGTGGCCTTAAGGTGATGCTTGAGTGTGGATAGTGTAATGGGACATTATCTATACATTTCACCAAGTATCACTAGAGGGTTACTTGGGAAGTTAAGGAGTTAAGAAGAAAAATAGTTTACTGTAAAGGGTGGAATAAGCTTACTGTAAATGGAATAAGCTTACTGTGAATAAATTGTAAATGTGCCTCAAATGCAATGTATGACTTTAGGTGATGTTATGACTAATTGTATATGCTTATAATAAGTATGTGAACTGTATGATGCTTATGGTATCAATTTTTTATGAAGTTTTCACAAAAGGCATGATGCATGGTTTCAAAGTAAAATGCCCCTTTTAAATGCATGTTTTTGCATGATTGACATTCTTAGTGCATTCTTGTACTAACACCATTATTCTTTATCTTTTTACACAAAGTGTAGGTTATGGATGCTTGATATGTGTTTCCCGAGCTCAAGGAATGAGATCCTTAAGTTCAAGGATTTCTAATGTCAAGTTTTATTCAAGTCATGTAATAGTTTAATTATGATTTATGTTATAAGGTTTGTGCCCCTAATGTACTCTAATGATGTTGAGTCTAAGATGTCAAAGATACTTAGAGTATAACTATGTAAATATGATATTTTATATATATAATGGAAGTGATGTTCTAGCATATGACGTGCTATGAAAGTTTAAAAATTTTCCGCTAAATTCACTTATGACAATGCGATGAATGATGACTATGGGCTTGTATAAGACATCCGAGAGGTCAAATACTCCATGTTACTTTTAGGTGGTGCTCCCCGGTTGTGACACATACTCTATGATAGTCAAGCTGCAATAGGAAGGGATGGAAGCATTATGTATAACACGAAGTCTCGTCACATAAGACGAAGACATAATTCTATTAGACAACTACTCTTTAGGGGAATTATCACAATTGACTATGTAAAGTCAAAATATAATGTGTCGGATCCATTTACAAAAGGCCTAACTAGGGAAGGAGTTGAGATCATTGACGGGAATGAGACTATGGCCGAGAACAAGTCATCGTGGCGGTAACTCTACCTAGAAGACCGAAGATCTCAAGATCTAGGCTCAAGGAGATAAAACAAAGTCATTGATGACGGTTCAACATTGTCAAAAATTATTTTATGGTCCATTCTCATGATGAGACATGTTCAGTAACCAGGATAAAGGCATAAGGGTTTTTAATGGTTTCTAAGTTTGATATAGGGTATATCAAATAGTGTATCTACGAGATAACACATTTAGAAACCACCTATGAGAGTGTGAAGTGTAAGCCACTTCAGAATAATTCAAGGGTTTATTTTGTGAATATGTTGTGTAGGTAGGTATACACAAAATCTCGACGTTTCAAAGATATCAAATCTACCAATTGACCGAGTATATCTGATATATGTTTATTACGAAAAATTTAAAGGTAACTTACTTATCCAGATGCGATTAACCCATACTTACAAGACACACAAATTTTTCATGCGTATGTTTTAACAATATCAATTCTCCATTTATGTGGGGGATTGTTGGGTTTTAGCAAAATGTGAGTGGGAAAAGAAAAGAGAAAATGGAAAAGTGGGGGAACCAATTTTGGAGGGAAAATGAAAGTCATTTGCAAAGTGCAAATGAAAAGGCATTTATCCCATATTGGTAGAAGAAAGGAAATTGTTGTTGTCCTTATATTAGGAAACACTTCATTTACTTCTCAAAGGTCTAAGAGGAAGGTGTTGCCAATCTGTGTTTGAAAAAACTGAATTACTGATTCTGATAAAACTTTGCAGAAACACGAAGTAGCCAAAGTTTTCAGAATTAGTACAAAATATGAACATAAATTAATTAATTAAGAACCTTAAAATCTGTAACGTACCAGAATCTAGAATAATTTGAAAAGGAAAAAGATCAAGTCCACTGAACTCACAGTGTCCCCTTAAGCAAATTATTCCCCTCTAGTATCCGAGGTTTGATTTGGAATATGACCTCCCAGGGAAAACTTATCTCGATCACCAGAGTATAGATACCAAGAACACTGGTGTCACCGAACCAATGAACAGCAGGAAAGTACACGAAGAAAAGTTTATGCAGAAGAAGAAGAAGAAAATCAGAAAATTGGTAAGACAATAATCTGAAGAATGAATGGTATTTATAGGCAAGAAGAACAGGTTCAGAAAGGTTGCAACCCTTTCAGAATCCACACGACCATTGATGAAAGTTTACAACCTTTCAAATGGTAATGACTGTTCCTGAAAGTTGCAACCTTTCAGAACAGTCCTGGTGGGAAATTTAAATAAAAACGGGAAAGTTCAAATAAAACGGGTCGCGCACGGATCCGAGTCGGGTCGGGTTAATCAACTAAAAAATAGAAACGTTTCTATTAATTTCAACTAATTAATTGAAAACATTTTTGGCATTTAATTAATTAAATGAATAAATAAATAATTAAAATAAACTTTGTCCAAAATAATTAATCTCTCGATCGATCATTTGCCAAAGCCAATACCGAAGCCAAAGCCGAAGCCGAGCGAGCGACGACGACGACGGCGCGAGGGGGGTCCCTCTTTCCAACCCTTTTAACAATTAATAGGAGTGTTTCTATATTTTAACACTCCTATTTTTCTTTCCACCACCGATGAGGGATAAATGCCTTTTCATTAAAGCATAAGAGGACTTTTCAAGTTCCCAACTCTTCAAGTTCTCAACTTTTCAAATTTATCTCTTTCCCTTTATATTTCCCATCAATTCTTGCAACATACCCAACAATCCCCTACATTGATGGGGAATGGTTATAACATAGGAATGCACGGACAATTGTGTACTTGACATGCAAGGATTAATTGCATCTGGATAAGTAGGTTTTCCCTTGGACTTTCCGTAGTGAACATATGTCGTACTCGGTCAATCGGTAGATGTGATATCTTTAAATTGTCGAGCTTTGGTGTATACCTAGACAACCATATGTCACACAATTAACCCTTTACTGTTTATGGTTTTGACGGTTGTGTTCGTTTCAGCCATGAACACCTCCTTGTTTTATGAGTGTATAGAGAATAGGCTTTTGACATAAAATTCTCTTCGAAGCGGCTTCCACTTCACACTCACATAGGTGATTTCTAACCGTGTTATCTCGTAGATACACTATTTGGTCAAATCTACAAAACTTAACAAATCATTAAAAAATTTAAGCTTTTATTACCTTATTAACAAGCCTTAAAGTATTAACCTTGTTCCTGAACATTGTCTTCATCATGAGAATGGATTGAGTTAATTGACAATGTCGAACCATCAGCCACAACTTTGTTTTTCTCCTTGAATCTAGCTCTTGGGATCTCCAGTCTGCTAGATAGAGTTACCGTCATGCTGACTTGTCCTAACCCGTAAACCCATTCCCTTAGATGATCTTTTAACTGCCTCTCTCACTAGGCCTTTTGTTAGTGGATCTGACATATTATCCCTTGACTTTACATAGTCAATAGTGATAATTCCACTAGAGACCAGTTGTCTTATGGTGTTATGTCTCCGCCGTATATGACGAGACTTCCCATTGTACATAACGCTCCCTGCCCTACTTATTGTTGCTTGACTATCACAATGTATGCAAATAGGTCCAACAGGTTTGGGCCAAAAAGGAATATCCTCTAAGAAATTTCGGAGCCATTCAGCTTCTTCACTAGCCTTATCCAAAGCAATGAATTCAGATTTTGTGGAGCAAGCAATACATGTCTGTTTGGACGATTTCTAGGAGACTGCTCCTCCACCAAGTATGAACACATAACCGCTTGTGGATTTTACTTCATTTGACCCGGTGATCCAATTTGCATCACTATATCCTTCAATCACAGTAGGATATTTATTATAATGCAAAGCATGGTGTTGTGTATATTTAAGATATCCCAACACACGTTTCATTGCCATCCAATGAGTTTGATTCGGATTACTAGTAAACCGACTCAGTTTTCTAATAGCACATGCTATATCTGGTTGCGTACAATTCATAATGTACATCAAACTTCCCAATGCTCTGGAATATTCCAATTGAGAGTCACTTTGACCTTCATTCTTTTGAAATATACAACTTAAATCAATTGGAGTTTTGACAATATTGAAATTTAAGTACTTGAACTTATCCAATACTTTTTCAATATAATGAGATTGAGATAATACCAGTCCCTGAGGAGTTTTGATAATCCTGACCCCTAAGATCAAATCAGCAACTCCTAAGTCCTTCATATCGAACTTGCTAGACAACATGCGCTTAGTAGCATTTATATCATCAATGTCTTTATGATTATCAACATGTCATCAACATATAAACAAACAATGACTTCATGATTCATAACATTTTTAATGTAAGCACATTCATCACATTCGTTGATCAAATCCATTTGCCAACATAGTTTGGTCAAATTTAGCATGCCATTGTTTGGGTGCTTGCTTGAGTCCATAAAGTGACTTCACAAGTCTGCACACTTTCTTTTCTTTACCAGGAACTATAAGCCCTTCAGGTTGTTCCATGTAAATTTCTTCCTCCAAATCTCCATTTAAGAAGGCTGTCTTTACATCCATTTGGTGGATTTTAAGATCATGCACTGCTGCTAGTGCTATTAACATCCTAATTGATGTTATCCTTGTTACTGGAGAGTATGTGTCAAAGTAGTCCAAACCTTTCTTTTGTCTGTACCCTTTGACTACCAGTCTAGCCTTATATTTGTAAATAGTCCCATCAGGTTTAATTTTCCTTTTAAAGATCCACTTTGATCCTAAAGGTTTATTTCCTGGATGAAGATCAGCCAATTCCCAAGTGTGATTACTTAAAATTGATTCGATCTCACTATTGACTGCTTCTTTCCAATAAGTTGACTCATATAAAGACATAGCTGCTTTAAATGTTTGAGGCTCATTTTCAAGCAATAGTGCTACAAAATCTGGTCCGAAAGAAGCAGGTTTCCGTTGGCGAGTACTACGCCTAAGATCTTCACTAGCTAGTGTTTTTTCCGTTGATAATTCTCATGGTCGTTTAGGTCTTTCACTTGTCGACTCACATTCAGTTTTTTATACGGATAAATATTTTCAAAAAACTCTGCGTTATCTGACTCAATTATCGTATTAACATGAATCTCAGAATTATCAAATTTGTGAACGAAAAACCGACAGGCCTTACTGTTCACAGCATATCCAATAAATACACAGTCTACTGTTTTGGGTCCAATTTTAACCCTCTTTGGTAAAGGAACCTCTACCTTGGCTAAACACCCCCACACTTTGAAATATTTCAAGTTGGGTTTCCTTCCTTTCCACATCTCATATGGAATTGATTGTGTTTTTCGATGGGGTACTCTATTGAGTATCTTATTAGCCGTAAGGATGGCTTCCCCCCAACGGTTTTGTGGTGAACCAGAATTGATCATTAAGGCATTCATCATTTCTTTTAATGTTCTGTTCTTCCGTTCCGTCAAACCATTTGACTGTGGTGTATAAGGTGCAGTAGTTTGATGAATAATACCATATTCCAAACATATTTCTGCAAAAGCAGATTCATATTCTCCACCCCTATCACTCCGAATCATTTTTATTTTTAGATTCAATTGGTTCTCCACTTCATTTTTGTATTGCTTAAATGCATCAATTGCTTCATCCTTACTATTAAGCAAATATACATAACAAAATCGAGTGCAGTCATCAATAAAAGTTATAAAATACTTTTTCCCACCACGAGATGGTGTCGACTTCATATCGCATATATCTGTGCGAATTAAGTCTAAGCTTTTGGAATTTCTTTCAACAGACATAAAGGATATTTAACAAACTTACTTTCCACACAAATTTTGCATTTTGATGTATCACATTTAAAATCAGGCAATACTTCAAGATTAACCTATTTTCGCAAGGCTTTGTAATTTACATATCCCAAACGGGCATGCCATAAATCATTTAACTTCAATAAGTAAACAGAAGAAGAATTTTTATTAATACTGTCAACAACCATTACATTCAATTTGAAAAGACCCTCATTGAGGTAGCCCTTTCCTATGAACATTTCATTCTTACTTATTACAGCTTTATCACTAACTAGGACACACTTAAACCCGTTCTTAACGAGTAGTGCAACAGAAACTAAATTCTTCCTAATAGTAGGGACATGCAGAACACTGTTCAAAGTCAACACTTTGCCGGATGTCATTTTCAACATTACTTTCCCAGTTCCCGCAATCCTTGCTGTTGCTGTGTTTGCCATGAACAAATCTTCATTGTACTCAGCAAGAGTGTACGTTGCAAAGGTTTCTTTCGTAGAGCAAATATGTCGAGTGGCACCTGAGTCGAGAAACCACTCCTTGGGATTTCCAACTAAGTTACACTCCGAGATCATTGCACATATGTCATCTGCATCTTCCATCTCTTCCACGATGTTTGCTTGACTTTTGCCTTTGCCTTTTTCCTTGTCCTTTCTTAGAGCACGACAAACAGAAGACCTATGACCAGCCTTTCCACAGTTGTAACAGTTGCCTTTGAATTTCTTCTTGGCCTGTTCTGACTTCTGCCCATTGGACTTCTTTCTCTTTTTGTCTTTGGTAGTAGCTTCTTCAACAATATTAACTCCAATGATTGTTGAGCTATTACGAGACTTTTTTTTGGCGTTTTTGTTATATTCCTCAATCTTGAGCCGAATGACAAGATCTTCAAGCTTCATTTCTTTACGCTTGTGCTTTAGATAATTCTTGAAATCGTTCCACGAAGGAGGCAATTTCTCGATCATTGCATCCACTTGAAAAGCTTCATTTACTACCATATCTTCAGCAATCAGATCATGGAGAATAAGTTGAAGTTCCTGCACTTTTGATCCAACAGTTTTACTATCTACCATTTTATAGTCTAAAAACTTTGCGACCACAAACTTTTTCAAGCATGCATCTTCTGTATTATATTTCTTCTCAAGTGCATCCCACAACTCTTTTGAAGTTGTTATTGCACTATAGACATTATATAAGTCATCATCTAAAGCACTCAAAATGTAGCCTTTACATAGGAAGTCTGTCTGTTTCCATGCTTCAATAATCATGAATTTTTCCCTGTCTGGCATATCATCAGCAGGCAGTGGAGTTTCTTCACTTGTAAATTTCTGCAGACCAAGAGTGGTAAGCCAGAAAAATACTCGTTGCTGCCATCCTTTGAAATTCACACCTGAGAATTTACCCGGTTCTCTACTTGTGGTACAACAGCGGGTTGGTGCAGCAACAGCCACTGTAACACCATTGTTTGCCATTTCTGATAAACAAAAAACGATAAAGTCTTAGTAAGCAATAAATTATAAATGCAGACTTAAAGGAGTATAAAATCACAAAGATTTTTGTCTCCACCAGAAACACAGATTTAAAAAAATAAACATTTCCTTAAGATTGTTGCCAATCTGTGTTTGAAAAAATAGAATTACTGATTCTGATAAAACTTTGCAGAAACACGAAGTAGCCAAAGTTTTCAGAATTAGTACAAAAGATGAACAAAAATTAATTAATTAAGAACCTTCAAATCTGTAACGTACCAGAATCTGGAATAATTTGAAAAGGAAAAAGATCAAGTCCACTGAACTCACAGTGTCCCCTTAAGGAAATTATTCCCCTCTAGTATCCGAGGTTTGATTTGGAATATGACCTCCCAGGGTAAAATGATCTCAATCACCAGAGTATAGATACCAAGAACTCTGGTGTCACCAAACCAATGAACAGCAGGAAAGTACACGAAGAAAAGTTTGTGCAGAAGAAGAAGAAGAAAATCAGAAAATTGGTAAGACAATAATCTGAAGAATGAATGGTACTTATAGGCAAGAAGAACAGGTTCAGAAAGGTTGCAACCCTTTTAGAATCCACACGACCATTGATGAAAGTTTGCAATCTTTCAAATGGTAATGACTGTTCCTGAAAGTTGCAACCTTTCAGAACAGTCATGGCGGGATATTTAAATAAAAATGGGAAAGTTCAAATAAAATGGGTCGCGCGCGGATCTAAGTCAGGTTGGGTTAATCAACTAAAAAATTGAAATATTTCTGTTAATTCAACTAATTAATTGAAAACATTTTTGACATTTAATTAATTAAATAAATAATTAAATAATTAAAACAAACTTTGTCCAAAAAAATTAATCTCTCGATCGATCATTTGCCAAAGCAAAAGCCAAAGTCGAAGCCGATCAAGCGACGACGACGACGGCGCGAGGGGGGGTCCCTTTTTCCAACCCTTTTAACAATTAATAGGAGTGTTTCTATATTTTAACTCTCCTATTTTTCTTTCCACCACCGATGAGGGACAAATGCCTTTTCATTAAAACATAAAAGGACTTTTCAAGTTCCCAACACTTCAAGTTCTCAACTTTTCAAATTCCTCTCTTTCCCTCTATATTTCCCATCAATTCTTGCAACATACCCAACAGAAGGTGCCTCCTCGCCCAGCCGTTGTCGCTCGCTCGGCTTCAGATTCAGATTTGATTGATTGATAATATTTTTGGACAAAATTTATTTCATCAATCTCATTAATTAAATTCTTTTTCCTAAATTTATTTTCTCTTATAATTTAATTCATGATGTTAGTTAATTAACATAATTAATTTAATGTAACAGAATTTATTTAAATTCGTGTGTAACGTTAACGTTTTTCCTAAAGGACATGATCCTTCCAGAAAATCGTTATTTTTCCAAAAGAGACACAACGGTTTGAAACAACTTGTTTGAATAGAAGCATTCACACCATTGTTGAACAGACGCGTTCCTTTGCTGCAAGTGGCTATAAATAAGAGATTATTTTTGTTTTTTCAAAACACTAAATTTTTTTTCTCTCTGCATACATTTTCTCTCCTAAACAAATTATCGATCGCCCGAGTCTGTGTGTGATGTTGTTACTGTTCTTAAGTTCGCTAAAGTTATTGAGGCTTGTGGTACCACTGCTTCTTCAACATGTTAATCCATTTTATCTTGGGAGAAATTAATCTGCAACCTCGGGTACAGTGAGGGGATTAAATTTTTTAAGGAAACACAATAGGTTTTGTGGACTCGGATTAAAGTTTTTGATCTATTTCATCTTATTTCTGTTTTTGTATTTTTTACTAACCTTAATACAGGTGATAACAACTTGAAATATTTAATAAAGTTAGTGTATCAGGGATACAACTAAATAGGAGAGGAGCATGATCCGAACAAGTTCTAGATAAGCGGGTAACAGTAGTTCCACTAAATTTGTTAAACCAATGACTATTTGTAAGTAAGACTGTCAAGTCTCTATTAGATAGTGTTAGGAGGATCTGAATTGTCACTCCAAGTAAACTTGGGACCTAGATACCCTCCATCTTGGAGATCGCAATCATCTATACAAGAGGTGAAATCATAACTTTCTTCCTGTCTGAAAGGGAGGCCTCCGATTTTTTTCCTCAGGACAAGTAATGACATTAAAGTCACCCACAACACCCCAAGGTCCTGTTATTTTGCCATAAATATCTCTCAATCATCCCACAGTGGAACTCAGAGTTTCTCCTCACATTTTGCATAAAAGATGGATAAATGAAAGTCCACAAAATCTTAGGAATGAGATACATGTACCAAGACATGTTGTTTCTTTTCTTCAATGATATCCAAGCTATAACCAATGGACCAAAAAATCCAAATCTTGTTGGAGCAGTTATGGAAACAATGAGTGTATCCTAATCTCCTTCTGAATTTTTCAATTTCCAGGAGTTCACCATAGGTTCTTGAATAAACATATAAGGATATTTGTGTTGCCGTTTTACAGTTTGTGGTCTCTCCAATGATTCTTGAGACATTATCCCCCTAATATTCCACGAGAAGGTATTAATCATAAAAAGTATTAGGGAGGTGTTGAGATTTGTGATTTGTGAGTGGACTCGAGAGTAAGTCCAGTTTCTTAATTCGGTGACTCCCATCTTCCTCTAGGGGAGAGGTTGTTGTAGTATTCCACTTTGTGTTGGACTTGATTAGGGATATCTACCTTAACACAAGTTAAAGATGGCCTGTCACCCCTAATTAATTCATTATCAGAGAGGGATGGTCTATAGTCTTCCTCTGCATTAACCGTAGAGAGGTCTTGATTACAATCTTTATAGGCAGTATCTTCTTTATCCATCTTGTAACATATGATCGTATTATATTCTTGTGCAACATCTATCCTAGGATTGATGTCTCAATTCGGTCCTCGATCCTCCTTTTTCTCTTCGGGTATCTACCTTTTGGTTTCAAACACAAATTCACTAGAAATAGATACAATAGAGGAAATTCTTTTTCCTGTCGAATTCCTTGATTTTACTATTATACTGACCCTTTATCAAAATGGTGTTCATATTTTGCACTATCAACTTCAAATCAGGATATATAGTTTCTTTACTTTGTTTTGTCTTCATACTGTTGTTCTTGATACTCCTCAAATTTTTGTTCTTTCTTACTTTTCTGCCTTTTTTTTTCATGTCAGCATGGGATCTTAGAGTACAGCTCCTTGTAGACACTATTTATTTATTCAAACCGTCATGATTGTTGGTAATTTTTGGTTCTTCATTTCCCTCTTTGGGATGATTTTTCGGGCAAAGATTCAGGGTCTCCATGTTAATGATGTTGAATTGCATTTTTTCACTCCTTGAGTCGCAACTTGTTCCAATATAATGATTGGGATGTCTTGCCCCTTCAAAGGCATTGGACTTGGAATCACCTTTACCTTTTTTGTTGGTAATTATTAGCCATTATTCTTCCCCCTCTTTTTCGTCCATTGAAATTTCTATTGACTTGAGGTGTGTGTCTCACCCAGCTTTGGGTATGATGGATGTTTTCACTCGTGTTGGTTTGTTGCTCCTTCCGATGATCTTTAAAAACCATTTTCTATTTCCTTGTTTTTTAAAGAAGGATGAACTTTTTGGGACTTATCATCAGTGTGACCTTGCATTTTCAATGTGAGCGGAAGTCAGGAATGGTATCATATTCCACTCTTTGGTAAATAATCTCAGTCATGCCATCATTGTTAGTAATTTTGAGAATGACTTCCTTTATAAGATGTTTTGACAAATCTATTTCGACTCTCAATTTGGTCGTAGTAGGCCTTGTTTTAGAGAGGATAGCTTTGTGTAACAACAAGAGGGTTCTTATAGGATCAACAATACTACATATAACATCCCACTCGTAGAAATGCCATGACAAGTCTGGTAAGTTAATCCATACAGGGGCTAAGGTCTACATTAGATTTGAATTTTGTAGACCATTTCATTATCTTCATAATGTTAAGTCCTCCGAGATAAATAAAACTTTTTGACAACACGTTCAGATGATCCTCAATGTTATCAAATTCAAGAAAAACATTATGCATATCATAAGCTCCAATTTAATTATTTCCTTTGCGTGGGATAATTTTGGTAAATTCTCTCCTAATGTCGATTGAAGGACATATATGAGAGCATTTACCTATGATAGTCCATTTACAGGTTTGGGCAAGCATTTCGTTTTCTTCTTTGGAGAAAGTCACCAGCGGTTTTTTCATTGAGGATTTCATGAGGTTTTGGATGGAGTAGAACCCTCGATCTTTTCATATTTCAATTCGCCGAAAGGTTTGCGTAGGAGGGTTTAAGGCTTTCTGCCCCAGTGTTGCTAACTTGAGAAGTCCATCCTGTGGGTAAAGGATTTTGATTTCCGAAGCTTTGATGATTTTGACTGATAGCATTTTCCATCTCTTTGTTGACAAGGGCGGGAAATTGATCTGTGTGAAGAGTGGGTCTTTGAAATTGTAGCAGGCAATGTTATTGATTTGTACTCAGCGGGTCATCGGGGATGGGGAGGTCCATGGTACGAAACATTTGCCCAACGGCGATTTCAAGAGTAAAGAAACATCTGTTTTTTTTCTAGAGAGAAGCTAGAGCTTTTTGCCTTATCTTCTTTAGGAGTCTATCTTATTAAAGAGAAAATAAGAATAAAAATATATGAAAGCAAACAATGAATAAACAAGGTGGTCTTCTTATAAAAATATTATATGAACTTTTTTGACAAATGTAAAGAAAAATGCAACATCCCCACAACTTTTCAAAGTCATCTTCTTCATTGTATTAATTCATTTTTTATTATTTATTTAGCCTTATTTTTTCTGCCATAAACCCTCACCCACACAATATACTCTACATTTTCATTGTCTTATCCATTACATCAAGATCCACACAGTCATCTTCCCCATTTTATTCCACTTTTTCATGATTTGTTTTCTGTAATATTCGCTTGACTTTTGACTATTTTATTCGTTGCACCCTCCCTTAAAATTTCTTCATTTGATTTTGGATTCAAAGGTGCAAATGCATGACAACAATGGTTCATTTTTTTAAGATTGTGTCTCATTTTCTTTATATTTGAGATATTTGTAGTTAATTAGGGCTTAAGGTTTGTTAGATTAATACTTACATATTGAAAATTGAGATCTTTTATGCTCTTATTTTTGTTAACTTGAAATTTGAGATGTTGACAGTTATATATGGGCAATTGAGACTGTGGATACGTTTAATTAGAGGAATTGTTTTTACCTTTTTCTTTATGATTATTGTGGGTGAACATTAAATAATTTTGGGTGTTGGTTGATATGAGTCCGATTTCTTGTTTCTTTTTGGATCTACCTGAGCTTGCAATGCAAAATGTAAATTGAAATTATTATAACAAAAAATCTAACCTCCATTGAAGTACTTTAAACTTTAAAAAATAATGGAAGAGATAGTAAATGTAAAATGGGAAAGAAGAAGAGAAAAAATAAAATAAAATAGGCTAAATAAGCCCCTCACGCGTCAATAGCGAGTTTATAACTCACTTTGACATGTCAGCGAAAAGTATCAAAATGACACAATAGAGACAGACACGAGGTGTGTAAAATGAACAAAGTCTAGTTATAATGTCTAAGTGAAAATTGATGCCAACTTTTGGGGGTCACCGATGGGTTAGACCTAATTTATTTGAACAAGTGATAATTTGTATTATTCATAATTCCCATGTAATCATTTTTGTATAACTTACATAAATCTCATAGTATAAAGAGTAAATTACATTCTATCCCTACTTTTTTCTAATTACAATAATCCCTTAAAATTTGTACCTTCCGCATACATAAGTCACCATATGGATACATTAACTCACCATCCAGATGGATTAATTCTAATACAAGATAAGTCTTTCTGTTGCGCTAACGATGGAATAAATCAAAAAATTAATTAAATCCTATAAATACGCTTATGTTTCTTCTTACGCTTAATCATAAAAATACAAATCCTAATAGAACGAAGAAATTTCAAATTTCATATTGATGGCTTGTTCAACGAAGAAATCTTTCAGATTTGATTCAAAAACTATTACCAAAATTTTGTGTAAGGGAAGTGAGTTATAAAGGATACAAAAGAGATAAACTTGTTGTTGGATAAATCATATCCTTTTGAATCTTCAAGTTCATCGAAAATCCTTTTCAATTTTGATTCAAGATTATAAAAAAAATTGAGATTCAAGATTCTTTCTTCTCTCATCTCAACGAAAATCCTTTCAATTTTAATTAAAAATTATTGAAAATTTTAAGATTCAAAAGTCTTCTCTTAGTTTATTGAAGACCATTTAAATTTTGATTCAAAATTATCGAAAAAATTGAAAAGATACATCATGTATATCTTTGCTACTTAGCATATTACAATTTATGTATCTTGTTTAAATTGATAAGTATTGTATTTATACTAGATACATTAAATAAATAATTGTTGTCCATAATATGTTATATTTGAGATGGATATATGACTGTGTGGTTGTTGCTATGTAATTGATATATTTAGTATAAATTCAAATTTACGTATCATATCTAAAAAATTAGTGCATGATACATTACTATTTATGTATCTCATTTAAATTGATAAGTTTTGTATTTATACTAGATACCTTAGATAAGTAAATGTTGCCCATAAGATGTTATATTTGAGATCGATACATTACCGTGTGGTAGTTTCTATTGATTGATACTTTTAGTATAAATTCAAATTTACGTATCATATTAAAAAAATTAGTGTATGATACATTACTATTATGTATCTCGTTTAAATTCATAAGTATTATATTATTTGTCTTGAAAGATATGCATAACTTACATAAGGTATCATTTTGTAGTTGATAATAATGTATATGATACAATAAGGTTGTGAAAGAAGGATGTATGTAAGATGAAATAAAGTGTATCTATAAATGTATCGCAATGAATAAGAATTAATTTATCCATAGATACATGAACAAACATAATCCATTAAAGAAATTTAATTATGAAAAACACACACAAAAAAAAAGGAAAATATTAGACTGTATGAAATTCTGGGGAAATTGAAACCAATATTATTACGAGACAATAGGAAGATTAAATAATAATAATACAAGAATCTTTTTCAGTTTCAATGAATGATTATAATTGTTAGTGTCCATAACCAACTTAAGTTATGAAATATTTACAAATATTATATTAATTATTATAAAATAATAAGTACAATTAGTTCATTTTTTTCTAATACGTTTTAGTGTTGAAAATTTGAAGTTCACTTATTTTATTTTATTATAAATTTTAGTGTATTTTAGAAAATAAGTAAAATACTCATAAATATCCGTTTAAAATTTTTTTGTCCAAAAATATCCTAAACCTACATAAAAGAGACTGATTTTGAATTTCAAAGGTGAATGAGAAAATAACTATCAAGATTTTTTGACTAAAAATAAGGAGAGATTTGTGAAGTGGCATATGAAAGGGATACATGTTGGTTTTGGAAGTTGGAAATTATGTATCCAACGTTTGGGGGATTTGGAGTAAAATAAGGAATTTTGAAACATTTTAGAATTGGTAGGAAATAATGAGAATTATGAAAATGAACTAAATTATGTTGGCCAGAGAACTAAAGAGAAAACATGAAAAAAATACTTGAATGTGTATCTTTTAATAAATATACTGATTTTAGCAATACTTTTTATTAATTATCATTTATTTAGAAATATATAGAAATATTATGATAAATCTACAATATATTTTAAAAGTGAATTATATATACAATATATATAAATGAGAAAAGAATTCAATATATTCAAACTTTGATAGAAATTGTTGTAACAATCCAAACTTTGGGTAGGACTTATTATCCCCATGCAGTATTTAATTGTGTATTTTAAAAGTATATATGTGTCCACGTGGATAAGTTACTATTTATAATGATATATTTTTATGAGTATTTACATACGTTTATTGATTTTTGAGCAGGAATTCATCATATATTCATATTATCAGAGATTATATTATTTTGCTTAGGTTTACATACTTCTTGCCAGATTGAAAATACACCATCCCATTGCTATAGTTTTATTAGTTAACAAAATTGAAATACTAAAATAAATATTTTTTTATTGTCGAAATAATGATTAGAGGACAAAATTAAAGTGCAATACACGTTTCAAGAGACTAGCAGCAGCAGAAGCAGACAACATCGGCGGTCGCAGCAGCGACAACATCGACGGCATTCAACAACACCAACAAGTATTCATTACTTGTATAAAAAATTATTCTATGAGAGACACAAGTATTATATGGCAGACAATACTTGTGTGAGGTCGTCTCATACCTTGCCAAGTGGACTTTAAGTCCCACTTGCAAAAAAGACTAAAGACCCTCTATCTTTCTTTGTCTAGTTGTTGCTTTTAAGATTTATACATGTTCGATTTTTAATGATAGAATAATCTATCAATTAAAATTTTGATGTCCAAATTGATTTACCCATCACATAAGTATAGTAAAAATAAAATTCATGTATGAATTAACCTCCAAATCAATGAAATATGATTTCTAATCTAAGGCGAAACCCCTCAATATTTCTACAATAAACCCCTCAATACAATAGTTTATAGCTCGATGTGATCTTGTTCGATGTGATTCTACTCCTAGAGCTGTCATTTTCAAACTTGATTGGTTGGTTGCATAACATGAATTTTCACCTATGATACAACTCAGAAGGTTTTAGGGATATAATTGTTACTTTTCCACAAATCTAAGTATGAGACTATGTTTATGATGTTTTTATTGTTTCCACTTTACCTTTTTGCCCATTAATTTATAAAAATAAAAATAAAAATAATATTTTTTTTCCATTTTATCCTTAAAATTAATTCTTTTTGAAAGTATAAACATTGTAATTTTAAAATAAATTCTTGCATTATTAATATTGAGTGTACTAAGAAATTTAAAGAATAAATTAGTAAAAGTATCAATATTATTTATGATTTATTAAGGTGTGTGTATATATATATATATATATATATATATATATATATATATATATATATATATATATATATATATATATATATATATATATATATATATATATATATATATATATATATATATATATATATATAAATAAGGGTAAATAATATAAAAGGGAGGAAGTAATATTATTGGTACCCATAAATAACCCTAGCTATTTCAACCTAACAAGTTATTTGATAAGAACAACAATTTTACAGTTACACTCAATATTTTCTTTTACCGAAATCCCATTTCTTTTAGTAAAAAAAGAGGGAATATTGAATGGCAAATAAAATTACTTTTTTATTTTTCTTCAATCCTTCCCCAATTCATCACTCCAAGAAGGCCACAAAAAATCCCTAGTTCAGTTTTTCTATAGCTCAACTTTCGCTTTACACATACCAACCATCACTTGAAAAGGGACCGGACTTGCCTCGTCCCCTGTTTTGATCTTAATCAAGATCAAATTCAAATGTAAAAATTGACAATCAACTCAACACCTTTTTTGAGAATTTTCTGTGATATATAAAATAAATAGAGAAATGATACTCAACTGAACAAGGAAATTCTAGCTAGAAAAAGAAACTATCTACAATGAGCTCCATATTCGAGACGTGATGTGCAGAAGAAGAAGAAGAGAGAAGATGGTTAGATTTAGATGAGAAGAGAAAAGAACTTCAGAGGAAGAAGAGAGCACGATGAGAGGATTGAAAATTATCAGATTTCATTTAGCCCTCTCTCTCCTCTGTGATATGCATATATAACAATCTGTCCACGTGGCATGATCTCGTGCGCTCTATTTAAATGAGTTGAATCTCGGCACTTTAATATTTAATTTTACTGTTAAAGGCTTATACTATTTCTCTAGTTCGAATCTTGATAGCAACATTTTATAAGCTAGGTTTGAGATCATAACATACCCTCCGTCTTCAAAATATTCTTGTCCTCAAGTATCAGGCTTAAAATTTGGGTAGGTGGTGCATACGTGTTGGTAGTCCTTACTTATGCATAAAATTAGCATCTTCGGAGGAACGTTTGACCATTGAACCAACACTTTTACAGCGGCAACATTGTTCTACTAACCATTTGCCTTTGCAGAATGGCAACTGGATACACTATAAACTGACCATCAATTCCGGTATTAGGTATAAGCTAACCATCATCTCCAGTGTTAGGTAGAGATGACTGAATTTCCCACTTTCTTTTTGAGTAATGAGACATGGAATACTGGATGGACCTTAGATTCAGGTGGTAATCCTAGTTTGTAAGCTACATTACCAATACTAGCAACAACCATACAGGGACCATAGTATTTAGAGTTGAGCTTAAGGTTCCTACGTAGTGCTAATGATGTTTGTCTGTATGTTTGCAACTTCAAATATACTGAATCTCCTACTGCAAACTCTCTATAAGTCCTATTATCATTAAAGAAATTCATCCTGGTTTGAGCAGTATGTAGTTTTCCTTAGGAAATTGTAAAAATTGTTGTCTCTGCATGATCAAATCCTTAGCAGCTTGCACTACATTTTCTAATAAAGGTCCGATACATAGTTGAGGGTGTATACCCACAAAGAGCTTCAAAAGGAGAACACTTAAACACTGTATGAAAATTAGTATTATACCACCATTCAGCTGCGGATAGCCACTGTTTCCACTGGTTAGACCTACTTGCCACCATGCATCTTAAGTAATTTGTCTAAGCACCTATTAACCCTTTCTGTATGGCTATCACTTTGAGGGCCGTGATAGGCAAAGAGATAATTGATTTGACTGCTCAGAAAGTTGAATAAAGCTCACCGAAAGTTTTTCACAAGATTCTTGTCCGTATCAGTCACAAGAGACTCAGTTTTCCATGTAGGCTATGTATCCTCTTCCAAAAGACGGAAGCAAAAGTGGTGGCAGTATAGGGGTCCGATAAAGCTATGAAATGGCATACATGGTGAATATGTCAACCACCACTAATATGAGATCTTTAGATTTAGACTTGGGCATACTTGCAAAATAAATGTCATAAATTCTTTCCGACAATTACTGAAATGTCAAAAAAATCTTCGACCCTAAAATTTATGACATTTGGTCCAAAATGTAAAATAAATGCTGGTAAACAAGTTTGTGACATTTAAACATCATAATACAACATTTAGGAAACGTCTTTTTATCTCCATTTTCTTGTAGTGCGCAAAGTCCATGCTGATATGGCACCATGCTTGATTTGGAACACGTAAGGGTTGCAACAATCCTGGATAAGCCACATTATCGTCGTTATTCCTATGGCTACATCACAACTAGACACATAATCATTAACCATAAGATTAATATTTGGCCAATAGAAGAGTTGTGACATCATTCTCAATGTACCGAATTGACCAGAATGACCACCAAGGGGACGGTCGTGGAAAGAAGAAATGAGTTGTGTTCAGTGAGTTCAATGAGATCCTACATATACCCTTCCCTTCTTTCTTCGTAAACAAGCTGAGTAGTGCCATAAATTGGGTCCATGAGAATCTACTGTAAGTAGTGTAAGAATGTCTGAACATGAGCATCCTCTGCATAGCTCCCAATAATCTTTTGTACTCAATTCAAAGTGCAATTACATATATCCATTAAAATCCCAGTAACACTTGAATAGTCCTCTAAGACTGCCCGTCTGTCCGTGAATGGAAGGTTGTACTAAAAGTGTGTTATGTGCTCAATTCATCATGCAATTTCCACCAAAACTTGGATGTGAATTGTTTATCATGATCTGAGATGATAGAGAGGGGCACCCCATGTAACCTCACTATCTCTTTTACATAAACATTAGCCAACTGTTCAACATTATCATCTATTCTTACCGAAATGAAATGGGCTGACTTAGTCAATCTATCAACCACTACCCAAATAGAATCAAACTTCCCCAAGATCTTGGGAAGACCAACCACAAAATCCATGGCTATTATTTCCCACTTCCATTTCAAAATTGACATTCTTTGAAGCAAACATGCACAACTTTAGCCACAAACTCCGCTATATCCTTCTTTATGCCGACCACAAATAAATTTGCTTCAAATATTGGTACATCTTGGTCATGCCCAGATGAATAGAATATCGCGAACCATGGGACTCTATCAATAACTTTTCAATCAAATAATGAACTTGAGGAGCACAAATTCCTCCTTTGAAACCAAGTACACCTTCCACATCAAAAGTGATCTATTGTGCCTTACCAATCGCAGTCTTCTTTGTAAGCTCATCTAAACTTTCATCTAAAAATTGTTTGGCCTTGATCTCATCAATGAATTTGTCCCTCATATCAATGCTAGTTAGAACCCGACCTCTTTATGAGATGCACAACTACATGAACTTAGACTCTAATATCTGAAATTCCTTACCGAAAAGTCGCTTGGTTATACTTAAGAAAGATAAACTAATCATACTCACTGTTTTTTGACTAAAAGTGTTTGCCACCACATTAGCCTTGCTCGTATGGTATTGAATTGTCAAATCATAATCTTTAAGTAACTCCATCCACCTTCGCTGTCTCAAATTAAGATCCTTTTGGGTGAATACATGCTGCACACTAAGATGATCAATAAACACCTCACACTTAACACTATAGAGGTAATGCCGCCAGATCTTAAGAGCAAAAACTACCGCTGCCGATTCTAAATCATGTTTTGGATAATTCCTCTCAAGCACCTTCAATTGACGTGAGCCATAAGCTATAACATTCTTATCCTGCATCAACTCAACACCCAAACAAGAATGTGAAGCATCACAATAAAAAATGAAATCTTAACCTTCAACCAATAATGCTTGAATGGGTGCGGTGGTCAAGAGAATCTTGAGCTTTTGAAAGCTCTCCTCAAATTTATCTGTCTATTCAAATGGTATCTCCTTTTTTGTCAACTTAGTTAACTGAGTGGAAATAGGAGCAAAATTCTTCACAAAATTGACGATAGTAGCTAGCGAGCTCCACAAAACTCCTAACTTACGGCACAAAGCTACGTCAAACCCAATTCTTAACCGCCTCAATCTTTTATCTACCATTACCCCTTCTTTTGAAACTACATGCCCAAAAAATGCAACCAAAGTCAACCAAAATTCACACTTAGAAAATTTTGTATACAAACTTTGTTTCCCAAGAACACCCAAAACCATATGAAGATGGTCGACATGCTTTTCCTCACTTTTCGAATAGACCAAAATATCGTCAATAAAGATTGACGAAAGAATAAAGAAATTGTTTAAACACCCCATTCGTCAAACTCATGAAAGCTGCAAACAGATTCGTCAAACCAAAAGACATGACCAAAATTTCATAGTGCCCATAGTGAGTTTTAAATTCCATGTTGGGCACATCATGAGGCCTAATTTTCAACTGATGTTAGCCAGTTCTTAGATCAATCTTGGAGAAGACTGATGCCCCTTGCAATTTATCATAAAGATCATCTATTCGAGGCAAAAGATACTTGTTTGTAATAGTTACCCTATTTAATTATCGGTACCCTATACATATTCTCATACTACCATCCTTTTTCTTAACAAATAAAACTGGAGAACCCTAAGGAGAAGCACTAGGGAGAATAAATCCCTTATCAAAAAGCTCTTGGATTTGAGCCTTAGCTCTCTTAATACTGCCGGAGCCATGTGATATGCAGCGATGGAAATGGGACGAATGCCAGGCTCCAAATCAATGGAAAAAAAAATCTATATCTCTATTCGGGGGAATACCGAGCAAGTCATTAGGAAACACTTCTCTAAATTCTGACACCACAAGAATGGACACAATGGATGAAACCTCAATCTAAACATCCCTAATATGAGCCAAATAATCCAAACAACCCTTCCCTATAAATTTATTTGCATGAATGGAGGATATAATCTTAGTAAGCTTAGGATTTTTGTAACGACCCACAAGTACACCCTAGAAGTTAGAGTACTCTTGAGTCGCCACACGGCATACTTGACCTCACGGAGGTCTTGGACAATTCTCGTAGCTATCATTCATTACATAAGTATGAAAAGTAGTGCAGAATTAACACTTTTAACAAAACATCATAATAGAAAATATTTATAAAACCAAGGGACAAGTCTCATCATCACAAGCCAATCTTAAATACACATCTTAATATCTTAGAATCACGACCCTTTACATTGAATGAAAAATACTAAGTCTTAACATAAAAGAAATGCCAAAAGAAACATAGACGATGTTCTCGAATAGATGAGGACATACCAATCTTGAGAGTGAGTCAACTTCCCAAGCTTTGACTTCAACGAATCTTCCCTTGCCTTCCACCTATACTTATATAAATATAGAATAGTATGGAGTTAGTACAAACATTGTACTAAGTATGGCATTATGAAAAATCATGCTAAAAGAGGACATTTTAGTTGAAACATACTTTTCATGCTATTTTGATAAAACCTTCATGAATCAACTTTCAAAAAATCATATAAACCATCATTAAGCAAATAAGGTAAACTTCCATATTTCTTAACATAAGTCATACTTACAATAAACCCAATTATCACATACTCCTCCTATCCAAAGTTATCCTAAGACTCACCTTAGGTAAGACATGAAGAGACCACCCATACAACATCTTCAATACACACCTAAGTGATCCTTAAGGCTACCAAGGATAAGCATACTTCATTACAATTCAAAATTTACTTACAAAAGACACTTAGAAGAACTCACATATACTTAGGAACTTCACATAACAACCATCCTCCAAGATAATCCCCAAGTTACACTTAGTGCAATGTGAAATTAGTATCCCATACTACTACTCCCACTTAGTGCTCCTTAGGAATCACTCTAGGATAGGCATATCACAGTCATCATATACAAAGCTTTCATCATAGATAACATAACATAATTACACTTCATTAACCTTAGACATATAGTCAACATGCTTCATTTCATAAAGTTTGTAGGCATATCACATTCATCCTATATATACCTTTAATCATACATAACATAATATCAACATCCTCCATTAACCTTAGACATATAGTCAACATGCTTCATTTCATAAAGTTAACTTACTTCATTTACATTATATAGTGACCCATTCATACATTTTCATAAAAGACACACCAGGACTCCCTCCAAATATCTACTTGTGAAATGTATAAATAGTGTCCCATACAACCACCTACCAGTAGTACACCTTTACGAAGACTTAGTTCACAACGTTCATTTTTGTGGGGGCTAGATTTAACTGACATAGACCATGAGAGCTAGACATGGAATCTCGATATTGACCCCTACTGGATGAGGTTTCACTACTTGCCTAAGGTAGGGTCATATTCTTAGCCTTTACATGGATCTCCAAATAGCTATACCTACGCGGCCACATAGTTAAGGGATAAGGAGATTGCTACTAAGTAAATAATTATCTACTAACGAGGAGTACTCATCTCAAGAGGTATATTTTGATAAAACATCTCTTCTCACGAAGTGTAGCCACCCCTTCTTCAAATCCTCTCGATGCTAAGCATAAGTCCCCCACGGAGTCATAAACATTCATAATCTATTGGTTAACGGATAACTATTTAGTACCACATCTCAACTAACGAAGTGTACTTATCCCTAGAGGTTACTTTTGAATACCACATCTCAACTCACGAAGGGCATTAACCTCCAACCTATCTTGGAAAGCTCGTTAGGAATAGTGAGATTTTCACTACACACTTCATCTCAACTCACTAAGAGTGTTCACCTACCAAAATCCCCATTTTCATACTACATGGATAGTAAGGATGGTCTAGACTCTTCATCTCTACTTACGAAAAGTGTCTACTCTACAATCCCCCATTTACATTCATAACTTCATTCTTTCATTCAAAGTGTTTGTGTGAGTAGATGTGAGCACACCTTTCACACAACCCCTATCATGCATGACGTTGATATTATCGACATGATCACACAACATTCATTATAATAACACACTATCATGCTTTACATATACATATACTTCATTTAGACATAGTGTCTTCAAAACACACATTATCAATTCATAATTCATTACATGCATAATCAACATAATTTCACTTCACTTCACATCCAATGCCTACAAGACCATAATCAAAAATACACATATAACTTCATATACATAAGGTAAACACCACCACCAAAGGTGGACCATACCACTCAAGATTCAATTCTATAAGAGTTAAGCAATATAGAACAACTTACCGTCTATCCAAGCTTTCACCACCTCTTCTCAATTTATCCAATAACAAATCAATATAAAACATTTAAGGAAGTAGCTAAATCACATTATAAAATAACGAAAACCATAGTTCTAACATTATCTAGACATGTTCATCAAACCCACTTCATAAGTCAAAAGTTGAGAATTTGCATGAGTATGGATTCGTTGAGTTTTTGGTCTTATAATCATCAACTAACATCAATAATATCATAATATATCCATTAAAACGTTTTCATGCAAGAACCTTATACATAGAATTCGAAATAGAAGAATCTAGGATTTGAAACCTTTTTGAAAAGCCTTTGGATTGGCTTCTAAAATCAAAGAAGAGTGAGGGATGAAATACCATACCTTTTATTGGTGAAAAGCCCACGAAATGCGGTGAATAAATCACCCAAGAACTTCAATCCAAGCTATACCTTGGGTTCTAGCTTCAATGGAGTTTGAGAGAGTTCTTTTTTGAGACGGAGGTTTTGATTTTGAAAAGTGAGGTCTAAAATTAGGTCTAAATGTTTAAAACTTCATAAAATACCTAATTAAACATGAAATAACCGTCCATGCTTCATAAAAGACATGGGGTGAATTTACTAAAACACGCCAAGTTGGCAGATTCCTTGACAACTTTTGTAGGCCAATCTATGACCCACCAAACAACGGACCGCCGTCTAAACAATGCCCCGTTATTGGGGTTCGGCATTTGTGTCAGAGCCCCATGTTTGTGCATACTTTGTAGACCTTGCAGGGTCAATTGATGCCTTAGGTCGATGGGCCGTCGTTTGACCAATGGTCCATCCCTTGTGGTCGTCGTTTGATACTGCCTGGCAACATCCTGTCCTTGAGATGGGGTCCTCTTCTAGGGCCCCTTGTGGGTCCTAGGTGGAGTCGTAACCTGAATTTAAACCCCTAAACATTCTCATCTAGGTCTTAGGGTCCTCCAATATCTAATTGGACTCCAAACAACTCACGTAACATACCAAGGCACACCAAAACACATTCAAGCACATAGACGTCTACTCGTCGGACGTCTTAGACGTCCCTTGATGTTTGACTTCCAAACTTACCAAACTGACCTGAAACACTAAAATTAACTTTTAACACATATTTAACTCATGGAACACATGCAAGGCTCTAGTTTGACTTATTTCATTTAGGGTCGTTACAATCTCCCCCACTTAGAACAACATTCGTCCTTGAATGACACTTTACACTTTAAATGACATTAAGGACTCAACTAGCAGCTTACAACACATATTATCAAGTTCATAGCATCCATAGTCAATTCACCAAACTTACAAGGAACACCAACTACACATCTTTATGCACTAAAAGCAAGATAAGCAAATTTGAAACAATTTCCATAATTCAAAGTGCACATATCCTTAATCATTTTCATTTTATTTATGGAGGAACTACCTTCTCCAACATTAAAAATTCTCATCACATCATTTCAAATTTCAATATGTAATCACCTTCAAATCAAACATTGGCACATAAACATAACAAATTCGAAACAATTAAGCAAATATCATTAGCTACATATTGGCATGAGAATATAGATTAACTACAATTCTACTCATGGAAATATGATATCATAAATATTATACAACACATTATACCATCAACGACACTCATAATCATAAGGAGACATGGAACTCATACTAATATGCCAGACTCCATAACATAACCAAAATACTAAAACTTTTGGTCTCAAGCTTTGAGTAAGAATAGAAGGAAAATATAAGGATATCAACCACCCTTCTGCTCTACTCATTCTCCCCCACTTAGGGTAAACACATCTAAAGCAAATCAAAACAACCATAAGGATCTTAGGACTTACCAAGGCCTTCACTCCGGATGAGCTCCCTTGTTAGCTTGAAGTGCATCAAAACGATTCTTCTTTGGAGCATTAGGATCCGGACTATCATGATGAGCTTGGTTGGTCTTCTTCCCCTTTGCCTTGAGGTTAGAGAAATCTCTCATCTTATGACCTCTATTTCAACATCCAAAGCAACCATACGTACCGGCAAGACACTTACCTAAATATTTCTTCCCACAAGTAGTACACTTAGGCCTTTCATATACATAGCCACCTCCACTGCCTCCTTGAGAGTTTTGGTTGGAACCCTTACTCTTGTTCCCCATGGAGGAATCTTGATTATAGAAACTCTTCTTAGACTTATCTTGAATTAGTTAATCCAACATAGCCCTCTTCCCATCACTAGTCATCTTTTTAAGCTTAAGCATCGCCGTATAGCACTCTTCTTTAACCAAACTAGACACTCCCATCACGAACTTATTCATTCTAGCCCTAGAGTTGGCTACCAAGGTTAGGGCATACTTAGAGTGTTGGATGAACTTGAGAGAATACTCCTTTACACTCATTTCCTGCCCTTGAGATGGGGTCCTCTTCTAGGGCCCCTCATGGGTCCTAGGTGGAGTCGTACCCAGATGTTAAACACCTAAAAACGCTCACCAAGGTCTTAGGGTCCTCCACTATCAAATTGGACTCCAAACAAGTCAATAAACATACCTAGGCACGCCAAAACACATTAAAGCACATAGACGTCTAGTCGTCGAATGTCTTGGACGTCCCTTGACGTTTGACTTCCAAACTTACCAAACTGACCTCAAACACTAAATTAACTATTTTAACACATATTTAACTCATGAAACACATGTTAAACTCTAGTTTGACCTATTTCATTTTTAGGGTCGTTACACTTGTACACTCCTTCCCACTCTAATTCTCCCTTCCGAGAATTTCTAGTGTTACAGACGTAGTATTAAAACTTAACAAAACATAATAGTAGGACAACCAAGTCATGCCTAAGATAATATCAAAGTCAGACATATCCAAAATCACAAAATCATCCCAAGTCTGAAAACCATAGAAAAAATAGGACAAGTACGATAGACATGAGTGATTATGACTGACTCTCTAACTAGGGTAGAAACATGGATAAGTGCATCAATAATATCACAAATCATATCAAACATTGAGGCACATCTCACAAATACATAACAATAAGTAGAACCTCAATCGCATATCACATTATCCATCTGGTCACAAACAAAAATAATTCATATGATTAGTGCGTCAGACACCCCTACCTCATTCCTGCTCGAAAATGCATAACACTGAGCCCTATCATCTTGACGAACCACTTATTTGCTTGGTTTCGTATTACCCCTTCCTACATTACCATTTCCTCTACCTCTGCAGCGTCACTAATCACCTCCTCGTTTACCTTGTGGACACCCTCGACCAGTATTACCATTCCTCGCGGGTACCACTACCCTAGACTACTGCTGCACAAAATCTAACACACGTGGGTGGGGAAAATCTCTCCTCATATGCCCAGGTTTTCCACAATTGTACCAAGTACGATCAAAAGATGATATGTCGCATGTCGAAGGTGTGACTCCCTGACTATACTGAAACTTATGACATGGAGTTCATGATTAATTATCTTAGAAGTGGGCATAATAAACTGAATTGGCTTGGCTGCCAGCGTTGGCCTCCCTGAAGCTGTGGAATAAGAACCTTGAAATTTACCCTAGTTCTTGGACCTTTTTACAATGCCTTAGCCTGGCGGTCTAGCCTCACCCCCTCCACTTTCTTAACATAGTCTGTTACTTCATTAAAGCTTCTCCCTGCT
Organism: Solanum sitiens; assembly: GCA_016801875.1. Classification (NCBI taxonomy): domain Eukaryota; kingdom Viridiplantae; phylum Streptophyta; class Magnoliopsida; order Solanales; family Solanaceae; genus Solanum; species Solanum sitiens. The sequence goes on from JABWTJ010000303.1 coordinate 385,199, forward strand.
GAATTCATATGAACTGGGTTTTGTATTACCCCTCTCCTCCTCAATAGTCACCAATTGAGTATCATACCTAGACAGGGCATGTAACATGGCCTCATAAGCAGCCAAAGACATACCACTTTATTCATAAGCCATAAATTCATCTTTCTTACGATATCTCAAAGTTCCAGGCACATAATTCTGAATATACAGAGCATGATACTGGGTCCAAGTGAGTGGAGGTAAATAAAGATTGGCATTCCATGTAAGCTCTCCACACTGCTTATCCACACCTTGAAGTTGTAAAATCACCAACTCAACCCTATGCTGATGGAAAATTCCCAACTTATGAAGCCTCTTATATCAATCTAAGATAAACACATAAGCACCTTAATTCTCAGAACCAAGAAACATATGAGGCTTAAGTTTCAAAAACATAGTCAATACCAGTCATAAAAGAACCCAAGAAAGGACGGAAAAAAGCATCAGTACATAAGTTTCCACCCATCTTGGGAGTAGGGATAACAATAGGGGGACTAAGAGGAGCTTGAGTTGGTTTTACGGATGGAAGCACTCCAGGACCATCCAATCCCCTCAAAAATGACATGATTTGTTAAGATAACACTAGGTCGATAGGAGGAATACTTGTCACCTCAGCCTGTGCCTCTTCCTTTTGTCCAACCTCCTCAATAATATCAATATCAACATTCTCCTGTACCTCTTCATGATGTCTAGGAGGGGCCTCATTTTGGGGAGCATTTTCAACCAATACCCCATTGCCAGTAGGCTCTACTCTTCCACGGCCTCTACCCCTAGCTCTTTCTCTACCCCAGCCTCGACCCTGAGCTCTCAGTGAAGATCCCTCAAATGGTGTATTGACAGGAGGTACAGGCCTGATGCCGTTGTATCTAGTGTTAACCATTTACGGACATAAGAGTGAAGAAAAACAAATACAATTTGAATTGACTGATACCAATTGGAATCAAGTCATAGCATGAAAGGAGACAAGAGAAAACAGAGAGATTTCCTAAAGTCCTATAGCCTCTCAAAGAAAATTAAAGGCGTCCTCGTAGCATTCTCTGAAACTCTACTAGACTCATTTTTGTACTTCAATATCATCGAACCTAGGCTCTGATACCAACTTTGTCACGACCCAGACCATAGTAATTGACACCCACACTAGCTTTGCGGTGGGATAGCAACTACTACAACCCAGGCAAAGCAACTAATTCAAAACTAAGGCCTTTAAGTTATGGAAGCAAGTTAAAAACCAAGGAAATTGATAGCGAATTATCATAAATTCCAACAAAATTCTATCAACGAACAAAACAATGCGGAAGAAATAACCTAAAACTTTAAAGACAATGTACCAAAACACCTGATGTTCAACAATTATAAACAAGAAGGGATGCAACCCCCAATCTAATGAACTAATACTAAGTAGAACAGTCTAAGTCCAAAATGTGGGCATAGACGAAAGGAGAACTCATGGCAGCCCGGAAGAATTGTCTCACCCTTGAATTCGAACGATCAATGATATTCTATACGAAGTTTGTCATTAGTCGCCTGAAGGCGCACTGTACTCAACAAAAATAAGAGCAAGTATAATCATTAGAAAACCATAGTGTACCGGTAAGATCACACGGCTAACCCACTAAGTGTAACATAAGCAAGTCAATATAACATCGTAATCACATGCATATATCGAACATAAACAATATTATCAACATTTATGAAAAACGAACAACATCACATTTCTCAATATACATAATTATGACAAGTCATTGGTCCTCTCATGGAATCCAAACCCAAACAATTAGCATACCAGAACGTGGTACTCGATCCAATAATTATGACGGAATGTGTCAACCGATACCATAGTTATGCCTGAACTTGTCAACCCATCCAAATTAGTTATGCTGAAACGTGGCAACCAATCCATTCAATACACCATAATCACAATCACAAGTATATTCTCAAGATCATACATTTAAGTCATGAATGATGACATTTATCATTCCTCTATCTCATTTACAACATGGGTGATCAATAATTCAACATTCATATACATGCAAGTATCATAATGAAGCAAGAGTAAACATACGTCACACAATCATAGAATCACAACCATCACCTAATTTGAAACAAGGTTGAAACCCTAAGAAGCTTGATCTTTTCCATTTTGAATTCGTTCCGCTTGTTCTTGGTCTATAAACAATGAATATAATATGGGAATGAATAAACAATCACTAATTATCCAAATGACTAACAATTCTATGAACCCTAGATCATGATCCTAAGTAACCAAAATAGGGTTGTTTCCGCTATAGAATATAGATCAAAACACTCCCCTATTGATAATTATCTATTCTAATACATTTTACGGATTGAAAAAATAGATCCAGGGAGTGAAAATCTTACATTTCACCTAAAGAATGCTGAAAATGGTCGAGAAGTCGTATGTTGTCATTCCTTAGCTCTCAAAGTCGAAAAGTATAGTATAAAGACATTTTGGTTTTTTTTACGACTTTAAGTAGCGTATGGTCTGCCACAGCGGCCCCAAACCCGCTACAACGGCACCAGAAGAGTGACCAAACCATAGCCAAAGTACCTCGTACGAAATAGTGAGCTATTTTAATAATTCTGAGACCCCTATTTCGTAACACACCATTGACACTTAACAAATCTCCTTCACGCTTCCGGGAGTTCTATTCGCCCAAGTTCGATTTCATAAATTCGTACGAATTATTAACGAATCACCTATCCCCTCATCCAATCAAAATCATAATTAAATAATCCAATCATTACCAGATTTCCCTAAACCTTAATGACTCTGATTTTGTCCAAATCTGGACTAGGTTGGTAAATTCCAAGTTACTACAAAAACTTTTTCCGATCAAAATATTTTCCCCATTGGATTTTCTATAATGAAGGAATCGGGTTGTTAAAACTCTACTTGTGGTTGAACAAATTAACGATTCATTCTCTTAGCATATATCGAATTTCATTTGAGAATATCAAACACCACTTTCAAGTGTTGCACGTGATCATTTACTATTAGACTATACACAAGTAAATCATAAAAAAACACCAAGACAAATTTTTGCAAGAAAGGTTGGAAAACCTGGTTCATAAGGGCTTCAAAGGTAGATGGGGCATTGGTGAGACCAAAAGGCATCACTCTAAACTCATAATGTCCTGAATGAGTCCTGAAAGAAGACTTGAACACATCCTCCCCTTTCATCTTTATTTGATGGCAGCCTGCCCTAAGATTAACCATGGAGAAAATTACTGCACCACACAACTCATCCAAAAGATCATCCACTACAGGACTGGGGTACTTATTCTTAATGGTGATGTCATTAAGGCCCCTATAATCAACACATAATCTCCAAGTAACGTCCCTCTTTTTGAATAGTAAGGCTGGTGAAGAGAAGGGAGATTGACTAGGCTGAATCACTCCACTGGTAAGCATCTCCTTTACTTGTTTCTCTAACTCATCTTTCTAGTTGTAATTGTATCTATATGGTCTCAAACTTATTGTCATGGTCCCATGCTTTAGTGGAATAACATGATCTAATGATCTCATAGGTGGTATCGATTTAGGTTAAGCAATTACCTCAGCATACTGATCTATCACCTTTTGTATTACAACATCAAGAGGATCTTCACTCGCATTCGACATAATGCTCATCACGAACAAGTGATCAATACGAGCCTGTCCTTTCTTCAACATTCGACTCATGGAACCACTACCTAGCATCTTAAAAGTGCCTTATACTAGAGCTGACAAAACTAGTTTGTTAGGTTTCCTTCCAATATTGACACATCTGTTTCGTGATCAAATGTAGTGGGGTTATGATTTTTTATCCGGTCATTACCAAGTACTGAATCACAAAACTCCTAAAGGAATGATAAGGAGGTCTTCCATAAATCTTCTCCCTTGCATTTTCCACAATTTTTTTTTGCTATGGGATGTGCACATAACATAGTTGCCGTCAGCCACGGTAACTCTCACAAGAGGGAAATGACTAGATTGATGCCCTGTAACTTGGGCAGTGTGCTCATCTATGAAGGTATGAGTCCTACCTGAATAAATAAATATAGATAGACGCCTCTTCTTCCCAATACCACCCACTAAAATAGTGTTTTCACCTTGATTATGACCTGTCAAAGCATTCTGGCACACAACTGTTGAATCTCCTATTCTATTACTCCTTCTATCATCACATCAAATGGTTCATCTTCTTCCTAGGAAGTGTTAATTTCATTCATGTCAATTTCATCCTCTACTTACCCTTCAAACAATTTAGTTGCCTCCTTGTGCATACATGACCAGTCCCATACTTTTCTCCACACCTGAAGCACAAATGATAGGTATTCCTATACTCATACACCTATGAGATGAGTCAGATTGTAGTATTCTTCATAGCAGCGTTAGCAGGCCCTCTGTCAACAATCGTATTAGTCACAGACTTAGCAGATCAGGTGCTTGTCTTGCTCCTCTTTTGAGGAACTTCAATAGCTAGCTCCTGCATCCTAGCCTTTTCAAGCGCTATCTTCAATGTAGTAGGTTTAAACATCTTGACAAAAAACCTGATTTCCTCTTTTAGTGCTACTATGAAACTAGATAGGTGTGTGCTTCATTTAGTGTAAGATTTGGAATGAGCATATGAGCCTTAAGGCCCTAAGATCTCCCAAGGAATTCATCAAAAAAAAACTACTTGACTCAATTTATTAAATTCCTTAACTACATATTCCACAAGTATGTCACCAAAATGACTAATCAGTTCCTCCTTGAACTCGATCCAAGTCACTAGCCCTATACTCAACACCAACAACTGATACCATACCTCAACCAATCCATTCCAAAAAAAGGAATTTCCACCTTATGTTCATCAAGTATTATATATTGAAAAAAGTAATTCTTGCATATTTGGATCCATACCTTAGGTTTCTCACCATCAAAACAGGGAAATTTCCATTTCGGTGGCAGGATAGGAGGTTGTTAGGGCCGATTTCTATTATCCTGAGCTGGAATTGGAAGTAACCCTTTTTGGAACAACAGAAGTTTTTTCTAATGCACCCAGCCTATCTAGATAGAGCTCCAACGTGCCTTGAATTCTGACTTGTGTATTGCGTACCTCTTGTTGAGAGCTCATCAGATCTGTCAAAATTTCTTCATGACGAGTGAGCTTGTCCTTAGTTACTTTCTAGGGAGTCCCTTCTGCCATTTCTTATACCCTCATGTCACACAATTAATGCTCTATACAATTGTTATGATCTCAATTGATATCAAAATTCACAATCAACTCAACACCTTTTTTGGAAATTTTGTGTGATTTATCAATCACATAGAAACGATAATCAATTGAACAAGGAAATTCTAGATAGAAAAAGAAACTATCTATAGTGAGCTTCATATTCGAGACGTGATCTGCAGAAGAAGAAACAGAGAGTAGAAGATCAGATTTAGATGAGAAGAGAAGAACCTCAGAGGAACAAGAGAGCATGAGCAGAGGATTGAAAATTACAAGATTTTAGTTAGCCCTCTCTCTCCTCTATGATGTGTATATATAACCATATTTCCTTGTGGCACAATCTCGTCCCTTTAGCTTTATTTAAATGAATTTATATTGGCCCTTCAATCATTTAATTTCAGTGTTAATGTCTTATACTCTTTCCCTGTTCAAATCTTAACAACAATATTTTATAAGCTAGGTAGAGCTCATAACATTCCCATACTTCTTTCTCTCAGGATCATAGTTCTCCATCCGAACTCTATAAGTAAGTTTTTGTCACTTTGCTCGTTATCATTCTTTTAAAATAATAAAAGAAAGTTTCTTTGAATTTTTAAGCTAGATCATTATGGGGTAGAGATGGAGTACGGGATTTATTGTTGTCTTATTTTCATTTGGGTATGTTTTGAAGTTCTCGCTGTTTTTACAGTTAGATTTTATCTTGATGATTTTGTGAATTTTTGCTCTTTTTTTAATCTTAAATTTTGTAGTTTTGTTTTGTTTTATGACTTTTCTCTCTTCATTAGATGTTATTAAGTGTTTTATGTGTTTACTTGATTAGTTTATGATTAACATCCATGTTTGATAAGTGATGAAGAAAAAACGTAAAATAATTTTGTTTTGTTCATCTCAGTTTTCAGATTTCTATATATTCATGTATTGAGTTTTTGTGATGTTAAACTTATATTTATTCTAATTCTTGTCAAATGTATTTATGTGTTTGTTATATCTGTATATGTTTATAAGTTGTATTTATATGAATTGTCAATACCTCAATGTCCAATGGTGGTAATGAGTTCACTCTATGAATGCATTGTGTATTTGGTCCAAATGCTAATTTATTGATATAATCCATTATCTGAATATTGTTCTAGTGGATCTTGGTATACCAAATGAAAATAAAGAGTTGGATACTATTATCTCATATGATGGCAAGTTTTTGCACAATATCAGTTATATTTAATTATGCTCTTTTAGAGTTTTTATCGATTTTGATTACTTTGATGAAAATGGATAAGCTTGTATGTAGAAATTTTTGTCACCCCTTTTCCTTTTATCTTCTTACTAGATTCTCTTCTTGTTCAATATTTTATCCTCAAGTTTTCCAAATAGTATCACGTAATTTAGGTTTTACATTTCTAGTTTTATATATTTGAATTATATTTAGCCAAAACCTGCACCCTTATCTATATTTGAATTCGTATTATCGAATCTGAAGATTTAGATCATGAAGGATCCTACCTCTAGATTTGCAATCGTATCTTATACCCGCAGTGGAGTTCTATCAATTTAGATGGGCAAAGAGTATTCTCCTCTCGGTAAAAAATGTTTGTGCCTATGGTCCGTTAACTTTTGAATTTGCAGATTGTATGGAGGAGAATTACCTTTTTATTTGTCGAGGTAAGTAAAATGCTTTACATAAAGTAAGTAAATTTTATTGGTACTTACAGTTTGTATTTTATTATTCTATTTCTTTATTACATATATGGTTAATATTTGAAGGAGGATGTGAGACTTATTTGTGCTCAAATTGTAAATGTAGTTGCATTTGGTACTTCATTTTGTTTAAGTTTTTGGGGGTATAAACGAAATATTGAACCAAACTAACTTTAGTTTTGTTTTTCGTGTTCTGTTCGGTATAAGTTTGGTATATTGAACTCTTCTTATGCGTAAAAACTGACAGAAGAAATGTAGAAATACTTTATAAGATTCCCTAGCCCTATGCCTTTGTCATAAAGACAATCTATAACATGATATTTTCTTGAATGATTCCTTTCTTTGATATCTAAAACTTGGGAGTAATTATCGAGGTTCTTGTGTTTGATTCAATAAAAACTTGGACAGTTAATGTAGTACACCAGCTAGGACCTAAATGGCTTGTACTTTTCAAACAATCTTGTTCTTTTACATGAAATGCAACAGAGGTATTAGTAGATTAGTGGCTGAATTATGTTAAAATTATTTCTTTCCAAAATTGACAGGGCATGGCCTTTTAAGTATTTAGATATTCTTTCTTTGCGATAACACATAAATTAAAGCATCAAACAAATTAAACACAATCATAGATCTGTCTTCACATAATTGTTTTTTTTTCTTGTCATTACCAGACCTTGCTGGTTAGACTTCATTTACTTTGAATTGAAAAGTCTATTACATCCACAATCAATCAATGTAATATTCTCTAAAATATAGGGTGGGCTATGCTATCAGCTTTTTCATCTTGTTATCGTTTTTTCTCTAACACTTGATCTTAGCAAGAACAACCCTTGACAATTAAGGATTTCATAAGGTGACTATGTGAGATGATAATTTAAGGTCTTATCGATCCACAATAGGAAGATAAAGGAAGGAAAAAACATTAAGGTTTTATTTTCGTGACATACATGTAAATTAATATTTTCTTGAGCTGGTGAGTGGTGATGATCATACTATAATTTTTTTTATAAATAAGTAAAGTTGTATTTTCATACTTTGTTGTATAGTTGCTTTCACTCTTATCCTTGGAAAGGAAGATCTATAAGTGATATGCATTCATCTGTTACAAAACTTGAAGTTCTATAATATATAGTAACCACAGACAATAATTATAACCTGCGCGGCTAGCAAGATGTAGCTAAAGCAATATACAATTATTTTTAAAAAATTGTTCAGTATAACAATTTTTACTATGAATTTAAAATTCTAAACTAGATTCATGATCGAACTTTTGATAATTAAAATTAAAAACAGACCAAAGAACCAAATTTTTGTCTGACTTTTCATGTTTATTGCCCATTTTAAAACACAATTTGTCCATTAGAAGAACTTTATTCCATGATAATGATGTCATTTTAGATATGGATTTTTTTAGATATGATTTATGCTTAAAAGTTTAACGCACTCGGAAAGATAGTTGGTGGACCCATTATTCCCTCCATATCCTATATATCAATCAGTTTATTAATATTGATTTTGTCAAATAAAACTCATTGGATTTATATATGTTGTCGGTCCTATGGCTTTTACTAGTATACCACTAAAATATGTTAGCAAAGTCGATAAGAACTTAAGCATTCAACCTTGAGAAAGACGGGATCTTCTCCTCAATAAAATTGTCCAAGTTCTCACTTGAGGATCTTTCCTTGCTTCTCCACCTAATTAGCTTGTTAATTCTTTAGTATACTTGGATTGAAGTGCCTATAAGTTTAATTTTTTCATTTATGTCGCCTAACTATCTTTAACATTTTTATTGATCCTTGTGTGCATACCTACCATATTAAGGTTGCTGGACTAAGTGTCCTCTATCTTGATTCCTTTTTTTACTATTGAACTCATTAGCACATTGTGTTTTTTTTGTTGATGTTTTCTGAACCATCCTCGGTGTAACCGACATGAGTTTGATCACCTACGCAGTTGAGCTCTACTTGTGTCTGTCACTACTTTGTTCTCCATTCTCTTGCTGCTGCTGGGCATGCTTCTCTCTTTCAGTAATCTGCTTCTGCTCTTGGGTTCTATTTTCCACTTCTTCAACAATTTGGAAAGATGATTCTTCTTGTGCTTCTTATTGATATCCATGTTATCAGAATGTTTCTTGTATTTTTTTTGGTTGTTTTTCTTATTGTTTCCTTTTCTAGCAATATCAATAATTGTTTTTGACATATCGATAACTGTTTGTTCCATGGCCTTAGTTTGATTTTCTTCCTTTACGGCAGATTGCTCCAGTTGATCTATTTCCTTCCCTTTGTTTGGTCCCCCTTTGTGATCTTCCCCTTGTTTTGCAGTAATATTGTTCTTATGTCCTTTATTAATGTTACAATTCTGATCATTTGTATTAGTTGGTTGAGTTTTTTCCTCCTATGCTCAAGATTATTATTTTATCAAACTCTACAATTCGTGATGTAGTGTCCCATTTTTTTGCAGTATTTCGAAATGCCATATTAATTTTTTTTTGTGTATCTCGTGAGAGGAGAATCATCATGTTTTGGCCCAATCCACAAACTTTAAGGAAGAGTTTTCAATAGGTCCATCTCTACTCTAATCTTATCCATGCAAGGCCATATTTTACCCCACGTAGCAACATCAACAGCTAAAGGAGTACCTACTGAATTTAGCAGCATCAAGAGCTAAAGGGGCTGCTGTAGCGGAATGAGGTCCGCTGTGGCAGCCCAGTCGCTACTTAAGTCGAAAATAAACCCCAAAAATATTTTATTCTGCAATTTACGACATTGAGAGCTAAGGAACGACCCAAAGGTATTTCTTGACGGTTTTCCACCTCTTGTAGCACCAAAAGTAAGGTTTTTACTCCCTGGATCCATTTTTCGATCAACTTAATTTTATGGATAATTATCGATGGGGAAGGGTTTTATGGTGGAAAATCCCTAATTTTGGTATGAAGATCAAGGGTTCGACCAAGAGTTGTTATTATTGATTATAGTCTGCGTAATTAGGTCTTTTTTATTGATCCACATGTGATATTGATTGTTTCTAGACCAAAAACAAGCAGAAAGAATACGAAAAGAGAAGAATCAAGTTTCTTAGGGGATTGCTTTGTTTGAGGTAGGTGATGGTTGTGATTCATGTTGGTGTGATGTATGTTAGAAATTACTTCATTATAATGCATGTATGTATGCGAATGTTGCATTATTGGTCACAGTAATCATAAATGAGGATGATTGAATTATTGTATGCCATGAATCATGACTTTATTGAATGATTATGAGAGAGTACATTATGATTATGATCGTGGCTTGTTGAATGGAATCAGGTGTTATGTTCCAACACATCATCTTGGATTGGGTGTTACATTCCAACACACTAACTTGGATTGGGTTTTACGTTCCAACACACTAACTTGGATCGGATTCCACCTTACAACACATATATGGGATCAGGTGTCACGTCCGACACACTAACTTGGATTGGGCACCACGTACCGGTACACTAACAGTTTGGGTATGAGTTTCGTGAGAGGCCCAATGACTTGGCATATATATATATATATATATATATATATATATATATATATATATATATATATATCTTTGAGGTTGTGAAGTTGTATTGTTTGTAAGTGATAATTGATATTATGTATGTTCGGTGTATGTGTGCTTATTCTTGTTGTAATGACTTATATATGTTTCACCTATTGGGATATCCGCGTGATCCAACTAGCACATTATGATTATTTAATGATACTGCACTTTTTTCTTTCTTTGTTGAGTACAAGGCATCTCTAGGTGACTACTGACAGACCTCGTTTAGAAGACTAGTGATCATTTTGAATTCAAGGTGATCCAGTTCTTTCGGACTGCCATGATTTCTCTTCGTGTTTATGTCCACATCTTCAGACTTCGACTAGTGTCTTAGATTTCTTATGTTTAATTGGGTTGTACGCATTTCCTTTAGATTTTTGGTTCCTTGTTAGAATTTTGGTACATTGATTTCCAGGTTCAAGGCTCTAATTCTCCAATCCTTTTTTAGAATTCATAGCTCATGGGAACTCCCTATTTTTCCTTTAGACATTTAAACATGCTTCTGTATCTTAAATGTTTTAGTTTTTTTATTTGGTTAGTTGGGTTGTAGTGACAGTTGTCCCACCGAAGGGTTAGTGTGGGTGTTAATCACGATGGTCTTGGTCGTGACAAAATTGGTATCAGAGCCCACTTTTGTTGATCTCATTGTACCAAAATGTGTCTAGTAAAGTCTTGCAGAACGGTATGGAGACATCTATACTTTTCTTCGAGAGGCCACATGACTTTAGGAAATCTCTCTATTTTCTTTTGTCCCCTTCATGCTATAACTTGGTTCCATTTGGTATCCGGTGATTCAAATTTTTATCTAATCTCATTTACTCTTTTGTTCGCAGATGGTTAACATTATGTTTAACGACGTCAGGCCCGTAACTCTCATCAATGCGCCATCTTAGGAATCCACAACAAGAGTTCGCGATTGAGGCATGGGTAGAAGAAGAGCAAGGGAAAAAGGCCGAGGAAGGGTAGCACTTACTAGTGATGGAGGTCCTATTGAGAATTCTCCCAGAAATGAGATCACTCATGCACATCATGAAGTGATAGATGAGTATGTAGAGGTTGCGGATGAGGAGAATGTTGGATAAGAGGAATAGGTGCAGGTTGACTACAAGTATTCCTCTCTTAGACCTAGTGTTAGCTCAACAAATTATGTCATTCCTTAAAGGGTTGGTTGGTCCTGGAGTGCTTCCCTCTATCCAACCAACTCAAGCTACCACCAATTTCCTTATTGATATCACTGTACCCAAGGCTGGTGGAACTGTAGGTAATGATCCTTTCTTGCGTCCTTTGTCGGGTCTAGTTATGACTGGTAATGAACACTTAATGTTGACTAAGTTCTTGAAGTTGAAATCACATGTATTTCATGGTTCTGAGAGTGAGGACGCATATGCGTTCATTCTGGATTGTTATGAAAGGCTTCATAAGTTGGGAATTGTCTATCAAAATGAAGTAGAGTTTGTGACTTTTCAGCTTCAAGGTGAGGCTAATCAGTGGTGGAGAGCTTATGTGGAATGAAGATCTTCAACCTTACCCCCACTCACTTGGACCCAATTGTATACTTTGTTCTTGGAGAAGTATGTGCCCTGGATTTTGAGAGATCGTAAGAAGGATGAGTTCATTCCTTTGGAGTAAGGTGGTATGTCTGTGACTACTTATGAGGATAAGTTCCATGCTTTGTCGAGATATGCTATGCAATTGGTGACTACTAAAGAAGAGAGGATCTGCCTAGAGTTGTAGGTACTGTTTGTTCATATGACCTATGTAGGAAAAAGCTTCAATTATGTAAACGATTTTGTGAAGAAAGTGGAGGGGGTTAAACGAACGGTCAGGCTAAGACATTGCCTAAGAAATCCAAGAATTCAGGTAACTCTTTGGGTTCTTAGTCGACAGTTTCAAGGAGGTCGACATTTGCAGCGCAACCAATTTGTCTGCAATGTCCGCTAGTATAGGTAATAACTCGAGAACTCCGCCTCTGAATTTGGTCAAGGATAGCTAGGGAGCCACACCTAAGTGGGCATCATGCCATCTTTCAATTGTACTTGTTATAACTGTAGAGAACCTGGGCATATGAGGAGAGATTGTACCCACCCGTGGTTGCAGTTCGTGCATCACCATATTAGAGTAGTGTACCAATATGCGCTGGTAATAATGATCGCGGACGTCCACAAGGTGGGTGAAGAGTAAATAAGTGAGGTCGTTGAGGTCAGGGAAATGATAATACATGTAGAGGTACAGTGCAGCCAGGATGAGAAGTCGCCTGTAATGATGACATGGCTCAGTGTTATGCCTTTCGGGCAAGATCGAGGTAGATGCGTCTAACACAGTGATCAGAGGTAGTGTTCTTGTATGTGACCGGATGGCTAATATGTTATTTGATCCAAGTTATACTTATTCTTATGTGTCCGTGCGATTTGACTCATAGTTTTATATGATTTGTGATATACTTTATGCCCTCATCCATGTTTCTACCCCCATTGGAGAGTCTGTCATAGTCACTCATATCTATCGCACTTTTCCTGTCTTGTTTATGGATCTATAGAATTGGGTTGATTTGGTGATTTTTGATATGACTGATTTTGATGTAATCTTAGGCATGACTTGGTTGTCCCCCTATTATGTTGTGTTGAATTATAATATAAAATCTGTTAATCTAGAGATCCCCGGTCGGGAAAAATTAGAGTGGGATGAGGTGTACAAGCCTAAGCCATCTAAGATCAGAATTATAAAAGTGTTCCCTACTGATTTGCCTAGTATGCCATCGGATAGAGATATAGATTTCTGCATTGATTTAGAACCTGATACTTGTCCCATTTCCATCCCTACATACCGCATGGTTCTGGCAGAATTATAAGAGCTTAAGTCTTAAGTACAAGAACTTCTTGATAAAGGATTCATCCGTCCTAATGCTTCACCCTGGGTTCTCCGATGTTGTTTGTTAAGAAAAAGGATGGTAGTATTAGAATGTATAGAGAGTATCATCAATTGAGTAGGGTCACAATTCAAAATAAGTATCCACTGCCTTGAATAGATTATGTTTTTGACCAATTACAGGGTGCACCATTTTTCTATAAGATTGATTTAAGGTCTTTACCATTAATTAAAGATTAGGCCTGAGGATGTGCCCAAGACAGCGTGCACTACGAGTTCCTAGTTATGTCTTTTGAATTGGCAAATACGCCTGCAACATTCATGAGTTTGATGAATGGTATATTCAAACCCTTCTTGATTCGTTTGTGATAGTGTTAATTGATGACATTTTGTTTTACTAAAAAAGTGAGGAATAACATGTCGAACATCGTCGTATTGTTTTGGTATTATTCGGAAAAAAAAGTTGTGTGTGAAATTTTCTAAGTGTGAATTTTGGTTGACTTTGGTTGCCTTTTTGGGACATAGTTTCAATGGAAGGGGTAATGGTAAATCCCCAAAAGATTCAAGCGGTTAAAAATTGGGTCCGACCAAGTTGTATGAATTAAATTAGGTGTTTTGTGGGGCTCACTAGCCACTATCGTCGGTTCATGAAAAATTTTGCTTCTATTGCCACACACTTAAAAAATTTGACCTAAAAGGAGATACCATTTGAATGGACTGAAAAGTGTGAGGAGAGCTTTCAAAAGCTCAAGACTCTCTTGACACAACACATATTCTTGCACTATCCGTGGAAGGTAAAGATTTTATTGTTTATTATGATGCTTCACATTCAGGCTTGGGTGCGGTGTTGATGCAGAATAAGAATGTCATAGCTTATGATCGCGAAAGTTGAAGGTGTATGAGTGGAAATATCCATCACATGATTTAGAGTTGGAAGCAGTAGTGTTTTCTTTTAAGCTCTTGAGACATTATCTTTACGGTGTTAAGTGTGAGGTGTTTACTAATCACTGCAGTCTACAATGCGTGTTTACTCAAAAGGATCTGAATTTGAGACAGCGGAGGTGGATGGAGTTACTTAAGGATTATGGTGTGACCATACAATGTCATCCAGGCAAGGCTAATGTGCTGGTAGACGCATTAAGTTGAAAGGCGGTGAGTATGAGTAGTCTAACTTACTTGAGTTCATCCAAGCGACCTTTTGCTAAGGAAATTCAAACCCTTGAATCTATGTTCATGCAGTTAGGCCTCTTAGAGAAAGGTGTGGTGTTAGATAACATTGACGTAAGGGCCATATTCATTGAGGAGATCAAGACCAAATAGTTGAGGATGAAAATTTGAATGAGCTTAGAAAGAATATTGTGATTGGTAAGCAGAAGAGACCACTCTTGATGCGGGAGGTGTGCTCAATTTTAAAGGAAGGAGTTGTGTTCCTAGAGTGGGAGACTTGATTCACAATTTATTGGTAAAATCCCATGGTTTGAGGTATTCCATTTATCTGGGTGTGACCAAGATGTATTGAGACTTGAAGCAACTATATTGGTTGCAAGGCATGAAGAATGATATATTGAAGTTTGTCACTAAGTGTCAAAATTGACAAGAAGTAAAATATGATCATCAAAGGCCTGCCTGCATGTTTGCTTTAGAGAATTCCAATTTTGGAATGAAAGTCGGAAATAATAGCTATAAATTTTGTGGTTGGTCTTCCTAAGACTTTGGGGAAGTTTGATTCTGTTTGGATAATGAATGACAGATTGACTAAGTCAGCTCATTTTATTCTCCTTAGAATATATAATAATCTTCAACAATTGTCTAAGATTTATGTGAAAGAGGTAGTGAGGTTGCAAGGTTTGCCCTTTTCTATCATCTCAGACTGTTGTACGCAGTTTACCTCCATGTTTTGGAGGAAGTTACATGATGAACTGGGCACAAAACTCACTTTTAGTACAACTTTCCATCTGCATATGGACGTACTGTCGGAAAGGACTAACTAAGTGTTGATGACATGTTGAGGGCATGTGTGATTGACTTTGGAGGGCATTACGATAAATTCCTACTGTTGTGTGACTTTTCCTATAATAATAGCTATCACTCCAATATTTATATGACACCATTTGAGGTACTCTATGGGAGGGGATGCAGATCACCCATATCATGGATTGGGGATGGAGATGTGAAACCTTTGGGGTTCATTTCGTGAAGAATGATCGAGATAAAGTGAGAAGTATTCAAGCTAATATTTTAGCAGCCTAGAGTAGATAGAAGAAATTTATATACCATAAGGTAATAGATACGACATTCCAGAATGGTGAGAAAGTTCTTCTTAAAGTATCACCCATGAAAGAGGTGATGATATTTGGCAAGAAGGTCAAGCTAAGTCTGCGATACATTAGTTCCTTTGAGGTGCTTGACTATGTAGGGCCTGTAGCTTGTAGATTGTCCTTACCTCGTAATCTATCTGGAGTTCATATTGTATTTTATGTTTCCATACTGAAGATATATCATGGTTATGGGGATCACACCATAAAGTGGGACTCACTGTTGTTAAACAAAGACCTCCAATATGAGGAGGAACCGATTACAATTTATGATGACTGGAAGTTGAGGACCAAAGAGATTAAGTCCATGAAATTTCAATGGACGCATCATCTAGTTGAGGAAGCTACGTGGAAAACCAAGAAGGACACGCGAGACAAGTATCCTAGTTGTTTGTTGATTCAGGTACTACTCTACTCTCACTTTAGCCCATTTTTCCTAGTTTATCATTCAGAGACGAGTGATGGGTAAATTAGTATCTATTGTAATGACCTGTTCCTGTTGTTATTTAAAAGCCAACAGGGAAAAAGTGTGAGCCAGAAAACTTTTTGGTTGTAACTTGAAATTTCCCAACTTAGTCCGAATTTGGATGAAATCAGAGTCAGTGGGGTCTAGTGAAATCTAGAAACAAATAGGCAATCTTGTTATGAATTTGATCACGTGAGTAGAGAGATAAGGAATCCGTACGACTTTACAAAATCAAATTTGGGTGTATAGAACTCCTGAAACTATTCTTAGCATGAACGGATATTGTCTAAGTGTCATGGGTGAAGGTGTATTGTGAAATGGGGATTTGGAACTCTTGAATTGACTTACTGTTTCCGTGCAAGCCGCCATAGAGAGATTATTCCCTCTGAGGCGGGGCCGCTGTAGAGGGATGAGGTCCCCTATGTCGGCCCAGTCGCGACTTACGTTGAATATAAACCCCAAAAATGTTATATTCTATAATTTTCAACATTGAGAGCTAAGTAACGACCCAGGGGGTATTCCTTGAAGGTTTTCAACCACTTCTAGCACTAAAGGTAAGGTTTTTACTCGCCAAATTCATATTTTGATCCATAGAATTAGTTTCTTCGCTATTTATCGATGGGGAAGGTTTTGATCTGGACTTATGGTAGAAAAAAACATTAATTTGGGTATGAAGATCAAGGGTTCGACCTAGGGCTGTTATTATTGATTATATTCTGGGTAATTAGATCTTGTTAATTGATCCTCGTGTGATATTAATTATTTGTAGACCAAGAACAAGCGAAAAAATGTGGAAAGGAAATAATCAAGATCTGAAGGGATCCAAGCTTAGTTTGACGTAGATGATGGTTGTGATTCATGTTGGCGTGATGTATGTTAGTAATTAATTCATTATAATACATCTATGTATGCGAATGTTGCATTATTGATCACACTAATCGTAAATGAGGATGATTGAATAATTGTATGTCATAAACCATGACTTGATTGTATGATTATGAGAATGTACATTGTGATTGTGATTGTGACTTGTTGAATGAATTGGGTGTTACATTCCAACACACTCACTTGCATCAGGTGTTATGTTCCAACACATTAACTTAAATCAGGTGTTACGTTCCAACACATTAACTTAAATCAGGTGTTACGTTCCAACACACTAACTTGGATCGAGTGCCACTTTCTGGCACATATATGATATTGGGTGTAACGTTTGACACACTAACTTGGATCCAGTACTATGTACTAGTACACTAACAGTTTCGGTATGGGTTCCATAAGAGGACCAATGACTTTCCATATCTGTATATCTTTGAGATTGTGAAATTATAAGTTGTTCGTAAGTGATAGTTGATATCGTATATGTTCATTGTATGCATGTTTATGGTTGTTGTAATGACTTATATATGCTTCACCAATTGGGATAGCCGCGTGATCCTACCATTACACTTTGATTGTTTACTGATAATACACTTTCTGTTTCTTTGTTGAGTACATGACATCTTTAGGTGGCTACTAACATACCTTGTTTAAAATACAAGTGATCGACTAGAATTCAAGGGTGAGCCAGTTCTTCCGGCTTGCCATGAGTTCTGTTTGTGTTTATGTCCACATCTCCGGACGTAGACCATTGCCTTAAACTTCTTGTGTTTAATTAGGGTGTACCCATTTCCTTTAGATTTATGGTTCCTTATTAGAGTTTTAGTACATTAACTTTCAAGTTCTAGGCTTTAATTTCGTAATCGTTTGTTAGACTTTGGAGTTTGTGAGAACTCCTTTTTTTTTTAGACATTTAAACCTGCTTCTATATCCTTAAATGCTTTCATTTTATTTATTTGGTTAGTTGCATTGTAGTAACAGTTCTCCCACTTGAGGGTTAGTGTGGGTGCCAATCACGATGGTTTGGATCATGGCATGTGAAAGTTTACAACTTCAAATCAAGATCGTGATAAATTAGATGAAAAAACTTATACTTAAAATATCATATTATTATATGATAACTAATATAAAAGAAAAAAATATTAAAATTGTAGAGGATAAATATCCCTATATACAAAGCTCTCTAATCATTTGCATTGTGGAATCTATTGTATTCTTGATATGAGAAAAGATGTCTTCAATTTATACAGTTACAAACTTTTCCTCTAATGAATGAATAAACCGAATGAAAGAAAATAAATCACTTATAAGCACATATTGGTGAATCAGAGGCATGGGCGCCTATGCATGTTTGTTGGAGCAATTGTATTTTTCTTATCAAAACAATTGATTTTGGTATCCTTTTTAGGAGCATTTAATTTGAAGATAATGAAATATTAAATCAAGTATAAAAATCATGTTGTATCCAAAAGAATTACAAGCATTCCTATGGGTAACCCATGTCTCTTCTTTCTTACCTATTAAATGATATTTTGTCTCAATTTGTTTGCCTTACTTTTTTTAGTCTGTTTTTCAAATAAAATTTTCCCCCTTACTGTCATTATAAGGACCAAAATCTGGGTAGTGCACCACAAAGGGTTTTGATAGAGTTATAAAAAATCTTTTATGTATAACCAGATGCCTCGAATTTGAGTCTCTTGGCTATGGAGTCAAGATGTGGTCTAAAACAAGCCATAAGTATTGTGTAGTTGTAAATCATTTCATTAAATGTAAAAGAAGAATTTGGAGTTTAAATTATTTCACCTTTTAGTAAGGTAATATTTATTTGCGGGTGAAATAAAAAGGAAATGATGTCACCTAAAACATGATGTGGGGTGGGGGGGTAGTAAATTGATAATAATGAAAGTAAAACAAACAAAGATAGCACAAATTTAACGTAGTTCGATTGGTGTGACCTAGTCCACATGCAGAGAAGATCAATTTCACTATAAGCAAGAGTACAAAGTACAATACTATTCTAATTAATCACAAATACTCCAAGAGAATATGTTACACGATCACTCCATTATGAGTTTGCACAAGTGTTTTTCAACACTTAAAAGGAGAATTTGGTACAAACAATGATAAATCAGAGATTAGTAACGCGTGAATTAGTAATGTAGGGATTAACAATGCATACATTAGTAATGCAGAGATTATTTTTTATCAAGTATTACGTTCATTGCTCCACTTAATCTTGTGTTTGATTTGATATTTTGCAAAATAATTCTTTCCTACTATACGTTTGTCTTATCATGTGATTGTTTATTTCATGTAATTGAGTCAAGGTAGATAACTGCAGGAAAATATTATTTTTTTAATAGGATTTTCTATTTTCATTTATATATTAAAAAATTATTACTAATTTTGAGGTATGATATACTATTAAGGAGAACCTTTATGGCACAATGTATTTCTAATTTTTTGTTGGTCAAATATATCTTAAAGTTAACATAGATTTTGCTACGATCCAGACCATCGTGATTGGCACCCAAACTAACTTTCCAGAGGGAGAACCATTAATACTAATTAGCTAACCAACTCTAACAAAAATATTAAGGCATTTAAGTTACGGAAACAAAATAAATTCTAAGAAAAGGAAATAGGGAGTTCCATAAACTCCAAACAAAAGTATAACAACTAAACAAATGTGTAAGATACACCTAGAACCTGAAATCAATGTATGGAAACTCTAACAAGATCCATAAGTCTAAACAAGAAGGGTTACAACCCCGAACTAATGCATTAATAACTAACTAGAAAGTCTAAGTACGAAATATGGATATAAACAGAAAGAAATCATGGAAGCCCGAAAGAACAAGCTCACCCTTGAATTCGAACGATCACTGATCTTTTAAGCGAGGTCTGTCAGTAGGCTCTTAAAGATACCCTGTACTCAACAAAGAAAGAGCAAGTGTAGTATTAGTACACAACCACATCGTACTGGTAGAGGATCACGTGGCTATCCCACTAAGTGCGACATACACAAGTCATTACAACACAATAATAACATGCATATATCGAACATATACAAGATCATAATCATTTACAAACAATGTACAATTTTACATTCTCAAGACACACAATTATATCAACTCATTGATCCTCTCATGGAACCCAAACCTAAATTGTTAGCATACTGTAACGTGGTACTCAATTCAATGTTTATTTTGGAACATTGCAACTGATCCATATTTATGCGGAAATGTGACAACCAATCCAAGTTAGTATGTCAGAACGCAACACCCAATCAATTCAACAAGCCACAATTATAATCAGAAGTATATTCTCAAAATCATACAATCAAGTCAAGATTCACTGAATTCATCATTCATCTATCTCATTTACATTAATGTGATCAATAATGCAACATTCACATACATACACGCATTATAATGAAGCAAGAACAAATATATATCACACAATTATGAAGTTACAACCATCACCTACCTCAAAAGAAGCTTAATCCCCTAAGAAACTTGATTCTTCCCTTTTTGAATTTGTTACGCTTGTTCTTGGTCTACAAAAAATTAATATAATACGGGAATCAATAAACAATAACTGATTACCCGAATTACCAATAATCCTATTAACCCTAGATAAAACCATGATACCAATATCCAAATTAGGGTTGTTTTCACCATAAATTTCCTATCAAAACATTCCCCATCGATAATTACCCATTAGATTACGTTCTATGGAATAAAAGATTTGATTCGAGGAGTGACAATCTTAACTTTAGCCCCAAGAATGGTGGAAAACTGTTAACAAAAGACATGGGTTCGTTTCTTAGCTCTTAAATTTGAAATTTATAGAACAAAATGTTTTTCTGGTTTATTTTCGACTATATGGCGCACCATAATGGACCCCGCCCTGCTAAAGAGGCCCTACCTTGGCGGAAAAATCCCACCATATCATAGAAGCTTGCACGGAAATAGTGAGCAAAATTAATAATTCCAAGACCCATTTTCACAACACACCTTGAACCAACGACACTCAGAAACTACCCGTTCATGCCAAGATCAGTTTTGGGAGTTCTACTCACTCGAATTTAATTCTATAGAGTCGTAAAAGTTCCTTTACTTCTTAGCTATCTACTCATGTGATCGAATTCATAATTAGATCAACCAATTGATACAAGATTTCCTTAGATCTCAGATACTGTCACTACCAGAGGGTAACCCCTAGTCGTAACCGACCTCTTTGTCCTCAAAGAGACCTTAGACAAGCCCTTAGCATATATTATTTCCTCATAGACAGAATAACAGGCCGAAAATTTAGAACTTTACTTTGAAGTTCAACTTCACTTAACATATATCAAGATAAAATCTATAATTGTCTCACATGACCATCTAAACATAGGAGTAAGAGAAATGAGACTTAGACCTTACATCATTACAATACGTCTTATAATAAAATACAACATAGCCCTTGAAATAGGAGAAGTAGAACAATGTCTTTAAATGTAGCAAAATGAAAAAAAATCTAGATTCGTAGGATTCGTCCTTGGACTTGAGGACTCACAAACTTACGAACAATCCAAGCTTCTTTGAGAATGGCCTTGAAGCACCTCAACGGTCCGAACCTAAATTTTTTGTAGAAATAGAAGAGATATGGGTTAGTAAAAACCACATGTACTAAGTATGGAATCATATGCAAGTAAACCATCTGAAAACATGCACAAAGGGACATTTGTTTATAAGCATACCAAGTTAACTTTAAAAGCCTTTATGCTCTTTCCAAGAACATATACAAGTCCATAACACAACAACAATGAGACATACTCATATTCATGTTCAAGAGTAACATCATATTGAAGTCGTAGTCAACATTTCATGTTAGAATCCATTTCATCAATACATCACAAGACCTTAATCATAACCCCAATCAAAGTTCACTAGTGCAATGTCTATGTGAATCCACCTAACCCCACATAAACTAAGTAAACTAGCAAACAGACCATAAGCATTATCCTTACCTCATATAACATCATAATAAGTGTAGTCAACATCATACATAACAATTTAGACCAACATTATGCATATAAAGTGAAACCAACATCATATATATAATTCATACATCAAGAACCCACCCTAGAATTACCTTCAAGGTCAACTTGTGTAATTTATAGGTAAAGTCCCATACTCTTACATACACTACGTAACACCTCTTAAGTAGTCCTAGTTAGTGTTAATCTTTGTACTTTCATTCGTTCATTTTATTTTCAGGAAACTTTGCCATAACCGACATTTGACCATGTGAGCTAAACATGGAATCCGATGGAAACCCCTAGCACTAAAAGGAGGGAATCCTACTTGCAAGGGTAGGACATATACATGATAATAACATCTAGGTGGATGTACTAGCTAAGGTTCCAATGGGGCACATAGTTAAGCATCTAGGAGTTTTTTACTAGAAACCCTCTTTATATTAATTCGCATTGTAGTTTCCACCTCCTGAGAACATTTGGTGAACCTACTTTCCTTTCAGGAAGGGACACCTCTCATTGTCAAGTCCAGTCAATGCTAAGCTAAATTTCATTTTTTGAAGTATCTTTAAGTCATTCTTAACATCAATTCATAACATAGGTCTTAGGAATTTATCCCCTCATATAAAATGTTCATAGCTCATAGGTTCTAGGATGAGAAAGTTCTTTCATCACATCCCAACATCATAGAGAACATTACCTCATAACATGGTAATAAGATTCACATGGGAATTACCTTCAACCCCTCATAGTCGCACACCTATCATCATCTCACAACCATCATATTCGTAGAATGATTGTACATTTATAACTTCACCATTCATACTTCAATTGAACAACATTATCAAGGATAGACCAACATTATTACAATAATGTATTCATGACCTTGAAGGTCTTACTAATGGCCTCCAAGAAAAGCCATTCAACACTTCACCCCATAATAAATGATATTTACTCAACAATTTAATTCATCATCATACAATAGTAAATTATACAAGAACACACTTAACTACACCATCTCTATCCATCTATTGATATAATTCGAAATTAGGGTTAGGAGAAGAGGCATATTCATGGGTCTTTTAGAAAATTAGGTCAAAGACTAAACTAATTCATCAATTTACTCATAAACATTCATAATCCATCACTATTAATAAAATCAAGACAAAATTAATCATGTTTGAAGGGTGACCCACGAATTTGAGTGAAATCTACTTGGAAGAACATTGAAATTCAATTTTGAAGAACCTCTTGGGGAAAGGAGTCCCAAGAGTGAAACCTATCCATACATTATCAATCCTTATATAACTGTGAAGAAAATCTTTATTCTTGAATCCCTAGAGAAAGCTTGATCTTCTTCTTGAATACGGTCTTGAGTTGAGAGAGAGAATTCTAGAGAAAAGTGATTTGGGGTTTTGGGATTTTGAAGTGGGAATACTTGTTTTATGTGTTAAAATCCCTTAATATGCATAAATAACTAAAGTAAACCGACCCTTCATTTAAATGGACAAGGGTGGAATTTACCAAATCACCCTTGGCTTGGCCGTATCTTGCACCAGTGTGCAGACATCAAACAACGACTAATTAACGGTCTCTCAATCCATGAACGGACAGTCCTGGCACTCCATAGATTTGATGAGAGAGTGATAAAATGGATCCATTTATCTATCATTTTATGTATGGACCCACGACCTCCATTGACAGGGCGTGAATCCATCCATGTGGCGTCGTTTTCACTCGTTAAGTGCTTGCTGTTTTTTACAGCTTTGGGGTCAATCGTTTAGATCCTCCTCAAGGGCCCTTTAGGTGGTCCTTGTGAAGTCTTTCCCGGACGTTTTTGACCATAAATATACAGTAATATGTACTCTTATCATTTTTACAAGCTTTAACCTTCATACGAATCTTCAAACCCCTTCCAAGATCTAAAGGCACACTAGATCACTTTCACTAGTCTCCGGACATCATGGCCGTTCCTTGATGTTTAGGCTTTAGTACTTCCAAATCAAGTTGATGACCTTTGTTTAGGCCTGTAAACACCATTTTAAGCATTATTCATTTGGTGAGGCTCTAGCCTAGGTCATCGGATTTCCGAGGTATAACAATATCCCTCCCTTGAGAACATTCATCCTCGAATGACACTTTAATTTTTTTTATGGAAACTATGACTCAAAAATAGCACCCCAACCAACACATGATACATAAGGATAATTAAATAACCAAGAAGGAGACATTCAATACATCCTCAAACACAACAATTCATAATTATGAGCTAGAAACTATGCCATATACTAATTATGCACACATTTCATTATTTCACATTTTGCAAGGAGGAATGTCCTTCTCCTTCTCATATAGCTCAACATATTCAAGAAGGAGAAATACATCATTTCATACCTTCACACTTGAGCAATTTCACAAGAAATATCACATAAATCAACTATACCAACCATTTTAGCAAGTGCTATCAAATATGAAAGACATATAATCCAAGACACATATGAAACACAATTGTTTTCACAAAAGTATGCATAATCAAGGGAAGTCATGAAAGTTAAAATGACCTTATGACCCTTCATAAGGGAAAACTAGAAGGAAATTACTAACCTCAACCTTGACTAGGATAGAAGGAAAAAGATGAAGATACCGGGACATCATATCAGCGTCGCCCTCCAAAGTAGCATTTTCCACCAGATCATTCTTCTAAAGAACCTTTATGGAAGATACTTCTTTATCCTCAACTTCTTCACTTGCTGGTCTAAAATCTCAGTCGGAACCTCTTAATAGGAAAGGTTGACATCAACTTCTAAGCCTTATAGAGGAAGTATAGACACCGGATCGCCTACGCACTTTTTGAGCATTGACACATGGAAAACCGGATGCACTGGAGCCAACTCAATAGGTAATTTCAGCTCATAAGCAACACTTCTGATGCGTTTCAAAACCTCATATGTCCCCATATACCATGGACTAAGTTTCCCCTTTTTCTCCAAACCTCATCACCACTTTCATGAGTGAATTTCCATATAGACCAAGTCACCTACCATAAACTCAAGGTCCCTTTTTCTATTGTCAACATAAGATTTTTTCTGACTTTGGTCCATCTTCAAACGATCCCTTATGAGTCGGACTTTCTCCACAGCCTCATAGATTTTTTCGAACCTATTAGAGCAAACTCACCTACCTCAAACCACCCAATCGGAGATCTACATCTTCTCCCATAATGGGCCTCAAAGGGTGCCATGGCAATACTCGAATAATAAATATTATTTTAGGCAAATTAAATCACTGTTAGATGGTCATCCCAATTACTGTTGAAGTTAATGACACATGCTCTAAACATGTCCTCTAACGCTTGAATGATTCATTCCGCCAAACCATCCGTTTGTGGATGAAATGCGGTACTAAATTTCACCTTGGTACCAAGTCCACTATGGCATGTTTTCCAAAATCGAGAAGTAAATTGAGTACCCCTATCCTAAATGATCGACAAGGGAACTCCATCCATTCTCACAATATCATTGAGATACAACTTACCATATTCTTCCACCGAATAAGTAGTTTTGACGAAAAGAAAATGGGCTGATTTGGTCAACCTATCAACAATAACCCAAATAGAATCATATTGCCTTCGTGTACAAGGAAAACTGACAACGAAATCCATATTGACATCTTCCCATTTCAAAGTAGGGATAGCTATATCTTGAATTAACCCTCCCAGTTTTTGATGTTCGGCCTTGACTTGTTGACAATTTTGACATTTGGCCGCACATTCTGCTATATCCTTCTTCAAACCATTCAACCAACAGATCTCTTGTAGATCACGATACATTTTGGTGGAACCCGGATGCTAGAATATCGGGAACCATGATCCTATTCCAAAATTTGTCCTCTCAGGTCATCTACATAGCGCACAAAACCTACCTTGATTTCTTAGTACCCCATACCCCCTTGGAAGAATGATTCATTGTACTTACTAAGAACCGATTTCTTCAACTCCATCAATAGAGGATCAAGGTGTTGCTTAGATTTCACCTCAACCACTAAAGATGATTCAGAGTTATGATGAACCATGAAACTCCCTTTTGGAGACTCTTCAAATCGAACACCCAACAGGGCAAATATATGAACATCTTTCACTAATTCTTTCTTACCACTGGCAACATAGGCTACACTACCCATAGACATTCGACTCAAAGCATCCGCAACCAAATTATCTTTCTCGGGGTGGTAAAGGATGGTCATATCATAATCTTTAAAAAAGCTCCAACCACCTTGTTTTGCAGAGATTCAACTCTTTTTGAGTAAACACATATTGGAGGATCTTATGATCAGTAAACACATCTATATGCACTCTATATAAATAGTGTCTTCGAATCATCAACGCAAAAACTACGGCTGCTAGTTCAAGGTCATGAGTTGTATAGTTCTTATCATGCACCTTGAGTTGTCTAGAGGCATATGATATCACCTTACCATGTTGCATGAGGACACAACCCAAACCTACTCTATAAATGTCAGAATACACAATGAACCCTTCAGTACCCTACGGTAAAGTCAAAACCGGACTGGAGGTAATCTTATCTTTCAACTTTTTCAATCTTCCTCACAAGCTTTCATCTATTAAAAATAAACCTTATTTTGGGTTAAGGTAGTTAATGGAGGAGAGATAGATGCAAATCCTTCAAAAGATCTCCTATAATACCTGGCTAAACCATATAAACTTTATATATCGATGGGAGTCAAAGGTCTATGCCAATTTATAACCGCCTCCATTTTCTTCGGATCGGCCTCTATACCCTCACTTGAAACAATGTGACCAAGAAAAGCCATCGACTTTAGCCAAAAGTAGCACTTACTATATTTAGCAAAGAGTTGATGTTCCTTGAGAACTGACAATTCTATCCTCAAATGACCCATGTGTTCATCATCACTCTTGTAATATACCAAGGTATCATCAATAAAGACAATTACAAATGAATCTAGATAATTCTGGAACACCATATTCATAAGTTCCATGAAAACCGTCGGGGTATTATTTAGACCAAAAGACATGACTAGGAACTCATAATGACCATACCTTGTTCGGAAAGCCTTTTTAGGAATATCAACTCCTCTAACTCTAAGTTGATGATAACCTGACACAATTTTCGAAAAGTAACTCGCACATTTGAGTTGATCATACAAATCATCAATTCTAGGAAGAGGATACTTATTCTTTATAGTTACCTTGTTCAATTGTCGGTAGTCAATAGACATATTAAGAGACCCGTCTTTCTTTTTCACAAATAATACCGGAGCTCCCCATGGAGATATGTTTTGTTGTATAAAACCCTTGTCAAGCAAATCCTTGAGTTGAGACTTTAATTCTTTCAACTCGGCCGGAGCCATTCAGTAAGGAGGAATTGATATGGGTTTAGTATCCGACATAAAATCTAGGCAAAAATCTATTTCCTGTTTAGGAGGAATGCCGGGTAAATCATCGGGGAAGACTTCCGGAAAGTCCTTCACCACGGGGATCGACTCTAATGGAGGAGCCTCAGATTCAAGTTCCTTGACCCTCACAACATGATAGAGACATCCCTTAGAAATCATCTTACAAGCTTTTAGACATGAAATAATTTGACCTCTAGTGATTGAGTTTCCTCTCTTCCATTCTAAAATGGGTTCATTAGGAAATTGGAATTTAACTACCCTTATTACACAATCAATTGAAGCAAAAAAAGCATGTATCTAATCCATCCCCAATATGACATAAAAGTCCAACGTATCAAGTTCTACCAAATAGACCAATGTAACTATATTGGAAAATAATATGGGACAACTCCTATAAACTCTTTTAGCAACAACGGAGTCAACCACCGGGGTTGAAACTAAAAATGGTTCAACTAAGACATCGGGTAGCATATCAAACTTCATAGCCACTGAAGAAGTTACAAAAGATAAAGTGGCACCGGGATCTAGAAATGAATAAAAATTATTGAAAATACTTGCAACATACCAGTAACAACATGGGAGAATCCTCTTGATCACACCTAGATTTGAGAGCATAGAAGTGATTCTTCTTAGAAGCATCAAAAATAAAACAACTTTATTGAGCTTGGTTACTCTCCCTTCCTTGAGTCTTGGCCATGGGACAATCTTTAACCATATGACCACTATTTCCATAACCAAAACAATTGCCCATTCCCATTAAACACTTACCCACATGAAGTTTTGCCACATTTGGTACATTGTGGGTTCTCACTTGATGAACCACCACATTTTCCACCTTAGGACCTAGAGTTAGACACCCTATCCTTACGAGCCTTTGAGACATTTGGAGGAACTTGGTTGGAGAATCTTTTCTTTAACTCGGGTTTGTCTTTGAATTTCAAACATACCCCTAGAAGTACCTCTATCATAGGGCCTTCCCCTCTTAACCTCCCTATTCTACCTCTTAAGCCTACTCTCCTCAACCTCTTGAGCATGCACCATCAAACGAGATAAAATCCCTATCAATGTGAAGCATTGCCGCACAAAAAGCTTCCACAAGATCATTGGTCACACCTGTAGCAAAGTGAATCATTTCATCCCTTGAGTTAGTCACCAAAGAAGAGTCATATTTAGACAACTTAGTGAATTTCAAAGAATATTTTTGAAGACTCATACCTCCTTGACGAAGGTTGATGAACTCTTCAACTTTTTGCCTCTCTTTTCTCCCTTGAGAAGAATCTATCAAGAAATGTCCTCCATAAAGACTTCCCAACTTATGAGACCCGCTCTCAAAGACCTAATGTCCTTCCATTTAGTGTACCAAGTTTGAGCCACATCCTTGAGTTGATAAACGGCTAGCTCGGTCTTCTCATTTGAACTCACCCCCATAGCATACAAGATCTTATAAACCTCATCCAGAAAGTCGTGGGGATCTTCATTTAACTTTGACCCAAAGAAAATTGGAGAGTTCATCCTTGTGAAGTCCCTCAAACGTGAAGCCATGGTACTAGTATTTGGTTCACACGAGGTGTAACTTCTCGATTTGCTTGAGCCGTCATAGCTTGAGTCTGAGTAGTTACAACATGAGCTTGAGTAGTCATGACTTGAGTCAAGTTTAGGAAAGCCGCCCTTATCTCCCCATCTGTCATGACTGAAGGATTGATCGAAGCTTGGCCACCTAGAGGAAATTGTTCTTGAGAAGGAGCTTGGTTGTATAGGGGAGGAACTCCTGCATTTGCAATCTCCTCTTCAATACTTCTTGTGGTTGCCCTTCTAGTATTCATAGCATGTATCCACAAGAAAAGGATTAGAAAAAAAGGACACATAGAGTTAAGACTCTTGAGTCACGACTTAAGAGTACAAAAGAAGTGAGAATTTCCTAGGCATCACATAGCCTCTCATTCATAAGAGTGGCGCGCCTCACAATTATGAACAATACTCTTTGTAGACATGGTTTTGTGAGACATCATTCCTAAGATTTACTAAACCTCTTGATATTATACCAAGTTTGTCACGATCAGAGAGTACACCCAGTAAAAACCGGCGTCTTCGTCCTCGAAGAGGCCTAAGACAAGCCCTTAGAATACATCATTGCATCATAGATACAATAAAAAGAGGAAATTTAGAACTTTTCTGTGAAGTTCAACTTCACTTCACTTATATCAAAATAGAATCTATAATTGGCTCACATTACCATCAAAACATAAGAGTAGAAATGGAACTTAGCCCTTATATCATTACAATACGTCTTATAATAGAATACAACATAGTCTTGAACTATAAGAAATAGAACAATGTCTTTAAATGTAGCAAAATAACTAAAGCTACATTCATAGTCTTCGTCCTCGGACTTGAGGACTCACAAACTTGGGAACAATCCAAGCTTCTTTGAGAATGGCCTTGAAACACCTCAATGGCCCGAACCAACTTTTTTGTAAAAATAGAAGAGATATGGGTTAGTACAAACCAGATGTACTAAGTATGGAAGCATAGGCAAGTAAACCATTTGAAAACATGCACAAAGGTACATTTCATTTATAATCATGCCAAGTTAACTTTAAAAGCCTTCATGCTCATTCCAAGAACATATACAAGTCCATAACACAACAACAATGAGAAATACTCATATTCATGTTCAAGAGTAACATCATAATAAAGCCATAGTCAACATTTCATTTTTAGAATTCATTTCATCAATACATTACAAAACCTTACTCAAAACCTTAATCCAAGTTCACTAGTGCAATGTGTATGTGAATCCCTATAACCCCACATAAACCAAGTAAACTTGTAAAGAGACCATAAGAATTGTCTTTACCTCATATAACATCAGAACAAGTGAATCAAACATCATACATAACAATCTAGCCCAACATCATATATATCTTTAATACATCAAGAACCCACCCTAGAATTCCACTCAAGGTCCACTTGTGCAATGTATAGGTAAAGTCCCATGCCCTTACCTACACTAAGTAACACCTCTTAAGTAGTCCAAGTTAGTGTTCATTTTCTTACTTTCATTCATTAATTTTACTTTCGGGAAACTTCACTATAATCGACATTAGACCATGTGACCTAAACATGGAATCCGGTGTCAACCCCTCACACCGAAAGGAGGGCATCTTACTTGCCAAGGTAGGACATATACATGATAATAACATCTAGGTAGATCCGCTAGCTAAGGTTCCTATGGGGGCACATAGTTAAGGAACTACGAGTCTGTTACTAGAAACCCTCTTTATGCTTATTCGCCTTGTAGTTTCCACCTCATGAGATCATTTGGTGAACCTACCTTCCTTCTAGGAAGGGACATCTCTCATAGTAAAGTTCACTCGGTACTAAGCTAAATTCCCTTTTTGAAGTATGTTTAAGTATTTCTTAACATCAATTCATAACATATGTCTTAGGAGTTTATCCCATCATATAACATGTACATAGCTCATATGTTCTAGGATGAGAAAGTACTTTCATCACAACCCAACATCATGTGAGAACATTACCTCATAACATAGTAATAAGAAGCACATGGAAATTACCTTCAAACCCTCATAATCCAACACCTATGATCATCTCACAACCATCATATTCATAGCATGATCATACATTTATAACTTCAACATTCATACTTCATTTATACAACATTACCAAGGATAGACCACCATTATTACAATAAAGTATTCATGACCTTGGAGGTCTTACCAATGACCTCCAAGAAAACCATTCAAGACATCACCCCCAAATCGATGGTATTTACTCAACAGTTTAGTCATCATTGTCATTCAATAGTAAATTATACAAGACCACACTTAACTATATCATCTCTATCCATCAATTTACATAATTCGAAATTAGGGTTAGGAGAAGAGGGATATTCATGGGTCTTTTAGGGAATTTGGCTAAAGCCTAAGGTAACATATTAATTTACTCATAAACATTCATAATCCATCACTATTAATCAAATCAAGACCAAATGAATCATGTTTGAAGGGTGACCCACGAAATTGAGTGAAATCTAGAATTTGGAAGAACATTGAAATTCAATTTTGAAGAACCTCTTGGGAAAAGGTGTTACAAGAGTGAAGAGTCTCCATACCTTATCAATCCTTAGATAACTGTGAATAAAATCATTTTTCTTTAAGCCCTAGTGAAATCTTGATCTTCTTATTCAATGGGGTCTTGAGTTGAGAGAGAGTCCTAGAGAGAAGTGAGAGTCTTTGGGGTTTTGGAATTTTGAAGTGGGAAGACTTGCTTTATGTGTTAAAATACCTTAATATACCTAAAATAACTAAATTAAACCGACCCTTCATTTCAACGGACAAGCGTGGAATTTACCAAACAACCCTTGGCTGAGCCGTATGTTGCACCAGTGTGTAGACATCAAACGATGACTTTGATTGACGGTCGGTCAATCCATGAAAGGACCGTCTTGGAACTCCTTAGATTTGATAAGAGAGTGATCAAATGGATCCATTGCTCCATAATTCTAAGTATGGACTCACGACCTCCATTGACGGGGCATCATTTGCACTCGTCAAGTGCTTGCTGTTTATGATAGCTTTTGGGTCAATTGTTTGGGTCCTCCTCGAGGACCCTTAGGGTGGTCCTTAGGGAGTCGTACCTAGACTTTTTGACCCTAAACATGCACTAATATTTACTCTAATATGTTTTACCAGATTTAACCTTCATATGACTCTTCAAATCCCTTCCAAGATCTAAAGGCACACTAGATCACTTTCACTACTCTCTGGACGTCATGGTCGTTCCTTGACGTTTAGGCTTTAGTACTTCCAAATCAAGTTGCTAACCTTTTTTTAGGCCTGGAAACAAAATTTTAAGCATCATTCATTTGGTGAGGCTCTATCCTAGGTCTTTGGATTTCCGACGTATTACACAGACTTCGATGTCATCCAAATCTGGACTAGGGGAAATCCTTAGTTACTATGAAAAAGTTTTCCTCCCCAAAATTTTCCCCATTTACTTTTCTATAATGACTGGATTTTTTCGTTACAATAGATACCAATTTACCCATCACTCGTCCCAGAGTGACAAACTTAGGAAAAATAGGCTAAGGAAAGAATAGAGTAGTACCTGAATCATCGAACAACTAGGATACTTGTCTCGCATGTCCTTATCAGTTTCCCAAGTAGCTCCCTAACTAGATGAGGCTACCATTTAAATTTCACAGATTTAATCTCCTTGGTCCTCAGCTTACGCATATCATGATCAAGAATTACAATCGGTTCCTCCTCATAATGGAGGTCTTTGTCTAATACCATTGGGTCCCACTTCATGATATAATATCTCTCACCATGATACCTCTTCAACATGGACACATGAAATACTGGATGAACTCCTGATAGCTTAGGAGGTAAATCCAATCTATAAGCCACTTGACCTACACGTTCAAGAACCTCAAAGGGACCAATGTATCACAGACTTAACTTTCCCTTTATGCAAAACCTCATCACCCATTTCATTGGTGATACTTTAATAAGAACATTCTCTCCAGTCTCAAATTTCACGTCCCTTACATTTTGATCCGCGTACTTCTTCTGTGTTGTCTCGACCGGAATCTAGACCCCAGACGAGACCGGCGTCGTTGACCTCTCAGAGGTCGCAGACAAGCCTACATACGTCATTCTGACTTCATCTAGGTTAATTTTTGCGGAAAATTTGAACTTTTGTTTTCTTATTTCATGCTAAACATTTTTAAACTTAACATCATGGGCATTCACAAATCAACCATCTAATATAAAGATAATCAAATAAAAGAAATAGTTGAATACTGTAATAAATATATAATTGCCAAAATGGCACCAATACAATGTCTAAAATAAAAACGGAAAGAAACACTAGTGGAACATGCTCCACTAGCTAAAGCCTACATCTAAGTTAGATAGTAATGGTAGACATCCTCGAAAGCATGAGGTCCAACCAAGTCCGGGTGAAAGCTCCACGTCCGGATAGCTGCAACGTCAACCTGTAAGCTCTAGCGTCCACCTGTGCCTGCACCTAAAAATATGGAGTTGTATGGGATTAGTACACAGTTGTACTAAGTATGGGTATATGCAAGCACACACCAAGGACATGCATGAGGAAGTATAGCTCTTTCCTAACAATATGATTATGGAAAGTCAAGTCAGTGGACTTGCCAAATTGGGATTAGGAAAGTTAGTGAACTTTCAAAATTTGGATTAGGAAAGTCAGTGAGCTTTCCAAATTTAGATTAGGAAAGTCAGTGATCTTTCCAAATTAGATTAGGAAAGTCATGCACTGAGAGTAACATGCATCATCATACTTATCATATAACACACAACACATAACATCTTACACATAACACATATCACATAGCATATAGCGCATAACATCTTTTATAGCATTTATTCATATGCCATGAGACCTTGGAATCATGGACTTGACATTAAGACTTTCCAAAATAAGGGCTCAACATATGGGACCTAAACTAGGGAGTCTTCATTAGCAAACACTGAGTCTGCTTCATTCATTCATACGTACTTCATTTCATTTTGTTCATAGGCTAGTGTGAACATCAGTTATACCTAGGATGTAGTTTAATACTTTCATCGGGCTTGCTGTGCAATGATCAAGAATAACCTAGTGTCATTACTTGAGTCTAGCTCACCTCTTGATTATCCTATCCTAACACCTTTGGTATCATTCATTTCATTATGTGTATCATTCGAGGCTGACCTCATTCATTCATTGGGAACTTTAACTTTAACCGACATAGATCATGTGAGCATCATGAAATCCAGTGTCTCCCCCACACCGAAAAGAGGTGGAATCACCGGCCAAAGTGACCCAAAACATGCTAGCGTACATGGGAATTGAACCCCACCAGCTCCCTATATTGGTAGTATAGGTTCGAAGACTAGGAGATATAAGGAGACCCATACCCAGCATGCCGAAAAATCTTATCTCATGAGAGTTACGTGAACCTTAGCCCTTCCCGAAAGAAGGCATCACCGCTCATAGCTAGTCGATCGGTGCTCAGTATAAAGTTCCATTACATTCAACTCATACATCATGGAAGCTGACTTCTAGTATGAGGACATCATAGCTCGATAGATGATTTCTCATCTCATCATTAGTATTAAGTGTGTTAATATCAATACTTTCATTAGAGTGTTCATAGAGACTGGTCTCTTCATTAACTTTATACTCTCATAGGTGAGTACGTTTTAGTAACAATTACTTAGGATCATTTGAGATTGTTCTCTTCTTTTACATTAGCCTCATATCATGTTGTCACCACATTCATTAACGTTAGCATAATTTCTCTTCATAATTAATCACCCCATTTTACGTGAATGTTCATTTCATCATATACCAATGCACTTGGCTATTTGTGTGTTTCACACTCTTACTTAACCCTTCTAGGGTTTCATCATTTCATTACATAATAATCATTTCATCGTATGCCAGTGCACTTGGCCATTTAGTGTGTTTTACACTCGTACTTAACCCTTATAGGGTTACTTCATTTCATTACATACATCTTAGGTTCACTTATTTTTAAATGTATGCTAGACTTATGGGTCTATACATACAAGCCATGAGGCTTCATTCATAGTTCGTTAAGTGACTCATATCTTTCTAAGATTATGTAGTACAAGACTTATTATCTTGTATGTATGCCAAGATCTCGATTTCGATCTAAGTAGGTGGCATTATTCTTGAACATTTAATTCACGTATGATTTATGTAGCAATACAGAAATTTGGGCAAGGTGACCCAACTTTGAATCTATAACGCCCCAAAATGAACTAAGATGAACTAGAGCCTCATGGTTGTTTCTTGAGTCGACTTTAAGTTAAATGGAGTTAGTTTAGTATCCTTAGGCAGTGTGTGAAGTTTGGTAAAGTTTGGAGTTCAATCGACCAAGAACGTCCATGACGTTCAGATGGTATGCCTTAGAATGTACTTGTGTGTCTTGGTGTGTTTGGATTAGTTTTACGTGTTCTTTTTACTCAAAACTTGCGTTGGATGTTCCTAAGACCTAGACGACTTAGTTTA
Source organism: Solanum sitiens (assembly GCA_016801875.1). Classification (NCBI taxonomy): domain Eukaryota; kingdom Viridiplantae; phylum Streptophyta; class Magnoliopsida; order Solanales; family Solanaceae; genus Solanum; species Solanum sitiens. Next base: position 420,769 of record JABWTJ010000303.1, read on the forward strand.
AGGGTTTAACGTCCGGGCACGACCCCACCTAGGACCCACAATGGGCCGTAGATGAAGGACCCAAGACTTGGGCAAAGTCTGCCAAATTAGTGGCCCACGACGACCCTAGGGACGGTCCATTTGTTCCTCGATGGTCCGTCGATCCAGGGCGTCGCGTGGACTAGTGAGTGGGAAACTTGGCCATGCTCCATTTGGATCTAAGTGTTTCCCGACGAGACCCCACCAACGCTCCGTTGAACCCGCGATGGTCCGTCGAGGAAGGTCTCGTCGGTGAGACCTGCCAGTGCCTGTTAACTTGCTGCCAACTTGGGGTGTTTTATGTAAATACACCCCAAGTCTTTTAAGACCCTAGGTGTATAATTTTGGTGTTTTTAGGTTATATTAAATTAGTTTTAAACCCTAGACCTAAACAAGACCCCCTCACTTCTAAATTCAAACTCTCTCTCTCTGAAAAAGAAAACTCTCTCAAAGTCACCATTGAAGCCAAGGCTCAAGGAGGGAAAGAAGGGCTGATTTGGACTTCTTTCTTCATCAAAATTAGTGGGTTTACTTCTCTTAAAGGTATGGTATCCATTCTTGAATATCTTTTCATTCAAGAAGCCAACTTCCCAAAATGGTTTTCAAAAAGGGTTTCTAAACTCAAACTTCTTCTAACTTTGATTTCTAGTATGGGTCTTCTTGTATTTAAGTTCTAAATGGTTTAATTGTATTTATCTTGGTTTGAATTGATGATTTTGATGTTAAAACTCCATGAAACTCTTGTTATGCATACTTCAACTTTTGACTTGAAAATGGGTTATGTGAGCATATTTTGGATAGGGTATGAGCTTGGGTCATCTTGTATTTGTCATGTTGGTGTATCTACTGCCCTAAGTGCCTTAATATAGTGATATATTGATAAATTTCTTACGAGTGATGATGGTTTGATTTGTTGATGAGTTGCTGTCATTGTATAGTTCTTATTATGAATTGCTATTTGAGTGGTATGGTCCACCTTATGGGTGGCGATGCTAATTGATGAACTTGATGTTATTTAGTATGTTTTGAGTATGTAATCTTGACGGTCTAATATGTGAAATGAATATATATTGGAAATGGGTCTTCTATTATGTTTGATGTAGCTTGAGTTGCATGTTTGACCTAGTTTATGTCTAAATGAAGTATATGATTTTGAGAAGCATGTAGAGTGTGTAACTTGATGAATCAAGGTTAAAGTATGTGTAGAACTTGTTGATAATGAGATGATGCTTATATGCAAGGTGTGCACATGTACACACACACACTTTAAAGGATGTATTATGCCAAGTTGAGCAAAAAGGGGAATCATGAGGTATACAAACTTCGTGAGTCGATATGTAGTGTCTAGTAGCAACCTCTCCATTCCTAGTGAGCTTTCTAAGATAGACTATTATGTGGATAAATCCGTGGGAAGTTATGCCTAGCACCGAGAGGATATGAAGAAGAGGTGGATTGTACTTCGTGAGTTGAGATGTTGTAATCCAAAGTACCTCTTGAGATGAGTACTCCTCGTTAGTAGAGAGTGAGTTACATAGTAACAATCTCCTTATCCTTTAACTTTGTGCCCGCATAGGTGTAGCTATTGCAAAAGCCATGTAAACGCTAAGAAGCATGACCTTACACTAGGCAAGTAAGGATCCCTCATCCGATAGGGGTTAATATCGGGATTCCATGTCAAGCTCTCATGGTGTTTGTCGGTTAAGCTAACTCCCATAAAGGAATTGATTGGAAAATAGATAACTTGTATATTGTTGATATTGTGTATGTATGTCGTGAAATGCTTAATCCACATTAGTTACCTAGTAGGAGCATTAAGTGGGAGTAGTAGTATGGGATGTTATTCTGACATTGCACTTGGTGTGACCTATACCTACTATGGGAGAAGAGTACCTTCATGAAATACGTGAGAATGAGTACTATGGTGTAGTGTTATGGATGATTATTGTGGAGTACTGGAGTAAATGGAATCCATTAGGAGCGCTAAGTGGGAGTGGTAGTATGGGATGCTAATCTCACATTGCACTTGGTGTGACCTATATTTCCATGAGTGTTTTGCATATGTTAGCCAAGGGCGTGTATTTGATTTCCAACAAAGTAAGCCTAAGATTTGGTAGTTTTAAGGGTCGCTTTGGTGTGCTTTGAAGGGAGGGGTAATGAATATCCCTTCTTGGCTCACCTTAGGGAGTCTTAGGATAACCTTGGGTTAGGGCAACTTCGAAGGGAAAAGAGTTTACATGACTTGGACCGTGCCATTTCAATGTAAGGTCTTCATTGTAAGAATTAAAAATGTTCACTATGATGCTTTATTCAATTTTCATTGTAAGTTTAGTAAGTTCATTGAAATGTTCCTTTTGATTACTCTAAGTTTTGGTAAAGTTGCCATAAAGTGTTGATTGTCGATTCTTATTTTGGTTTGTTTCTAGATTCATGAATATTATACTTAAATTGCATGAAAAGCTATCCTTACTAAAATGTCCCTTTTTGTATGTTTTTTTGCATATGCCATACTTAGTACATTGTTGTACTAACCCCATACTTTTTATACCTTATGAGTATAGGTTGGAAGCTTTTTGGGAGGATCGGAGTCGAAGCTTGGGAACTCTATCTCTCAACAATTGGGTATGTCCTCATATATTCGAGTACATAGTTTTATGTTTCTTAGTTCCTTTATTAAGACTTAAAATGTATTTACTTTTATTGTAAAGGGCCGTGTCACTAAGATTCTAAGTTGTGTCTTTAAGTTGGCTTGTGACGACAAGATTTCCTAGTATTTATGAAAAGACTTATTCTACTATTAATATCGTGAAAAGTTTTAATTCCACACTACTTTTTATGCTTTATGTTATGTTTGCTAGTTAGAGGGCTTGTACGAGACCCCAAAGGGGTCAAGTACGCCCGGTCATGATTCAAAGGTTTTCCCTAACCTCTAGGAGGTGCTTTCGGGTTGTGACAGACTTGGTATCAGAACATAAGGTTTTGGGAAATAGCTTAAGGTCTAAAAGTCTCACAAGCCACATCTAGTAGTATCTTGGTCATTGGTGTGAGTCACGACACATCCATGGACAAGAGGCTATATGATGCTAGAAGTTTCACTTTCTTCTCTATTCTAGTATCGTGCCTTAGAGTTGAGTATATAAGGTGTCTTTTCTCAACCTCTTCTTTTTGTGTTTTTAGGACATGAATACGAGGAGATCGACCACTAGAAGGGAGGAGGGAGGTGTACCAAATGAGAGAGTCCTTCCCCATGTTGACCAAGTTCCTATTGTTGTCTTAGGGGAGGAAACTGAGGAGGAAGAAGGGTGGTGGTCATTCCTATGAAAGGGCTAGGTGCCCTACTTGTGGCAAGCAACATGGTGGTAAGTGTCTTGCCGGAACGGATGGTTGTTTTGCATGTGGTAATAAGGGCCACAAGATGAGGGACTGCCCAAACCTTAAATCAAGGGGGAGAGATGTCAATCAAGCTTCCCTAGATCCTAATGCTCCCAAGAAAAATCCTTCCTATGGGATGGGGGCTAGAAAGGATAATTAATCCGGATCGATGGTTTTGGTAAGTCTCAATTCCTTGTTATTGTTGATTTTGTGTTACGAAATGAGTTTATATGGTTTTATAGTTCATATGATCATGTTATCTTGATGAATTGCTTAAACAATGATTTTTTCAAAAAATTGGTAGCTTGGCATTGAACACAGTGAACTTCACTGTAAAAATTTTAATCTTTTGAATAAAATTGTTTTGTCTTGAATTTTAGTTTCAATGTGTGTAAAATTATTGTTTATGAGCATGTTTAACGTTGGAGAAGGTAGTTCCTCCATAAAAGGAGTTTAAGGTTGAGTTTTGACTTTGTGAAGTTTGGCGAAAGTTGCCTATGTTGCTAAGTGTTGAAAGTGTGAAATGATGTTCCTTGCTAGTTGATGCTTTGATTGTTGGTGTTTTGATCATAATATAAATGTATTGTATGATGCTGAGAGAGTCCTTGTTGTTCTTAAAATTTAAGTGTCATTCGAGGACGAATGTTATTCCAAGTGGGGGAGAATATAACGCCCCAAAATGAACTAAGGTGAACTAGAGCCTCATGGTTGTTTCTTGAGTCGACTTTAAGTTAAACGGAGTTAGTTTAGTATCCTTAGTCAGTGTGTGAAGTTTGCTTAAGTTTGGAGTTCAATCGACCAAGAACATCCATGACGTTCGGATGGTATGCCTTAGAATGTACTTGTGTGTCTTGGTGTGTTTGGATGAGTTTTACGTGTTCGTTTTACTTGAAACTAGCGTTGGATGTTCCTAAGACCTAGAATACTTAGTTTAGGGGTTTAAAGTCTGGGAATGACCCCACCTAGGACCCATAAGGGGCCCTAGATGAAGGGCCCAAGACTTGGGGAAAGTCTGCCAAATTAGTGGCCCACGACGACCCTAGGGACGGTTTGTTGGTTCCTCGATGGTACGTCGATGCAGGGCATCGCGTGGACCAGTAAGTCGGAAACTTGTCCATGCTCCAATTGGAGCTAAGTGTTTCCAAAGAGACCCCGCCAACTGTCCGTTGAACCCGCGACGGTCCGTCGAGGAAGGTCTCATCGGTGAGACCTGCCAGTGCCTGTTAAGTGGCTGCCAACTTGGGGTGTTTTATGTAAATACACCCCAAGTCTTTTAAGACCCTAGGTGTATAATTTTGGTGTTTTTAGGTTATATTAAATTAGTTTTAAACCCTAGACCTAGACAAGACCCCCTCACTTCTAAATTCAAACTCTCTCTCTCTCTCTGAAAAAGAAAACTCTCTCAAACTCACCATTGAAGCCAAGGATCAAGGAGGGAAAGCAGGGCTGATTTGGACCTCTTTCTTTATCAAAATTAGTGGGTTTCCTTCTCTTAAAGGTATGGTATCCATTCTTGAATATCTTTTCATTCAAGAAGCCAACTTCCCAAAATGGTTTTCAAAAAGGGTTTCTAAACTCAAACTTCTTCTAACATTGGTTTCTAGTATGGGTCTTCTTGTATTTAAGTTCTAATGGTTTAATTGTATTTATCTTGGTTTGAATTGATGATTTTGATGTTAAAACTCCATGAAACTCTTGTTATGCATACTTCAACTTTTGACTTGAAAATGGGTTATGTGAGCATGATTGGGGTAGGGTATGAACTTGGGTCTTCTTGTACTTGTCATGTTGGTGTAGCTACTGACCTAAGGGCCTTAATATGGTGATATATTGATAAATTGCTTACGAGTGATGATGGTTTGATTTGTTGATGAGTTGCTCTCATTGTATAGTTCTTATTATGAATTGCTATTTGAGTGGTATGGTCCACCTTATGGGTGGCGGTGCTAATTGATGAATTTGATGTTATTTAGTATGTTTTGAGTATGTAATCTTGAAGGTCTAATATGTGAAATGAATATATATTGGAAATGGGTCTTCTATTGTGTTTGATGTAGCTTGAATTGCATGTTTGACCTAGTTTATGATTAAATGAAGTATATGATTTTGAGAAGCATGTAGAGTGTGTAACTTGATGAATCAAGGTTAAAGTATGTGTAGAACTTGTTGATAATGAGATGATGCTTATATGCAAGGTGTGCACATGTACACACACACACTTTAAAGGATGTATTATGCCTAGTTGAGCAAAAAGGGAAATCTTGAGGTGGACACACTTTGTGAGTCGAGATGTAGTGTCTAGTAGCAACCTCTCCATTCCTAGTGAGCTTTCTAAGATAGACTATTATGTGGATAAATCCGTGGGAAGTTATGCCTAGCACCGAGAGGATATGAAGGAGAGGTGGATTGTACTTCGTGAGTTGAGATGTTGTAATCCAAAGTACCTCTTGAGATGAGTACTCCTCGTTAGTAGAGAGTGAGTTACTTAGTAACAATCTCCTTATCCCTTAACTATGTGTCCGCATAGGTGTAGCTATTGCAAAAGCCATGTAAACGCTAAGAAGCATGACCTTACACTAGGCAAGTAAGGATCCCTCATCCGATAGGGGTTAATATCGGGATTCCATGTCAACCTCTCATGGTATTTGTCGGTTAAGCTAACTCCCACAAAGGAATTGACTGGAAATTAGATAACTTGTATATTGTTGATATTGTATATGTATGTCGTGAAGTGCTTAATCCACATTAGTTACCTAGTAGGAGCATTAAGTGGGAGTAGTAGTATCGGATGCTATTCTCACATTGCACTTGGTGTGACCTATACCTACTATGGGAGAAGAGTACCTTCATGAAATCCGTGAGAATGAGTACTATAGTGTAGTGTTATGGATGATTATTGTGGAGTACTGGAGTAAATGGAATCCATTAGGAACGCTAAGTGGGAGTGGTAGTATGGGATGCTACTCTCACATTGCACTTGGTGTGGCCTATATTTCCATGAGTGTTTTGCATATGTTAGCCAAGGGCGTGTATTTGATTTCCAACAAAGTAAGCCTAAGATTTGGTAGTTTTAAGGGTTGCTTTGGTGTTCTTTGAAGGGAGGGATAATGAATATCCCTTCTTGGCTCACCTTAGGGAGTCTTAGGATAACCTTGGGTTAGGGAAACTTCGAAGGGAAAAAAGTTCATATGACTTGGACCGTGCCATTTCATTGTAAGGTCTTCATTGTAAGAATTCAAAATGTTCACTATGATGCTTTATTCAATTTTCATTGTAAGTTTAGTATGTTCATTGAAATGTTCCTTTTGATTACTCTAAGTTTTGGTAAAGTTGCCATAAAGTGTTGATTGTCGATTCTTATGTTGGTTTGTTTCTAGATTCATGAATATTATACTTAAATTACATGAAAAGCTATCCTTACTAAAATGTCCCTTTTTCTATTTTTTTTGCATATGCCATACTTATTACATTGTTGTACTAATGCCATACTTTATATACCTTATGAGTATAGGTTGGAAGCTTTTTGGGAGGATCGGAGTCCAAGCTTGGGAACTCTATCTCTCAACAATTGGGTATGTCCTCATATATTCGAGGAAATAGTTTTATGTTTCTTAGTTCCTTTATTAATACTTAAAATGTATTTACTTTTATTTTAAAGGGCCGTGTCCCTAAGATTCTAAGTTGTGTCAGTAAGTTGGCTTGTGACGATAAGATTTCCTAGTATTTATGAAAAGACTTCTTCTATTATTATTATCGTGAAAAGTTTTAATTCCGTACTACTTTTCATGCTTTATGTTATGAATGCTAGTTAGAGGGCTTGTACGAGACCCCAAAGGGTTCAAGTACGCCCGGTCATGATTTGAAGGTTTTCCATAACCTCTAGGGGTTGCTTTCGGGTCGTGACAGACTTGGTATCAGAGCATAAGGTTTTGGGAAATAGTTTAAGGTCTAAAAGTCTCACAAGCCACATCTAGTAGTATCTTGGTCATTGGTGTGAGTCGCGACACATCCATGGACAAGAGGCTATAGGATGCTAGAAGTTTCACTTTCTTGTCTATTCTCGTATCATGCCTTAGAGTTGAGTATATCAGGTGTCTTTTCTTAACCTCTTCTTTTTGTGTTTTTAGGACATGAATACGAGGAGATCGACCGCTATAAAGGAGGAGGGAGGTGTACCAAATGAGAGAGTCCTTCCCCATGTTGACCAAGTTCCTATTGTTGGCTTAGGGGAGGAAAATGAGGAGGTTCCTCTTCAAGAACCTCAAGTGCCTCCTATGCCTCAAGCTCCTTTTGTTGAGGGTGATATGACTAATGCGTAGTTGAGGGATGCCCTAATGAACTTGACCCAACTCATGACGGCTCAAGCTCAAGTCGTCAACAATCACTTTGTGGGCCAAGCTAACTAAGGAGATAGGCCCCAACCAAATGCTAGTACTCCCGCTTCTAGGATTCGGGATTTCATGAGGATGAACCCTCCTACTTTTCATGGCACTAAGGTGGATGAAGATCCACAAGGCTTCATAGATGATGTTTTCAAGGTGGTAGATGTCATGGGAGTGACCCCTAGTGAGAAAGCAGAATTGGCCGCTTACCAACTTAAGGATGTTGCTCAAGTGTGGTATTAGCAATGGAGGGGTGAGAGACCCTTAGAAAGAGGACCGGTTGATTGGGAGGAATTGAAAGAGGTATTCTTAGATAGATTCTTTCCTTTAGAGTGGAGGGAGAAGAAGATGGTTGAATTCATGAACCTCCGTCAAGGGGGAATGAGTGTGCAAGAGTACTCTCTCAAATTCACCAACTTTCTAAGTATGCCCCAACAATGGTAGCCAACACTAGGGCTAGGAAGAACAAGTTTGTGATGGGCGTGTCTAGCTTGGTGGAAAAAGAGTGTTGTACGGCAATGCTTCTTAATGACATGGATATCTCTAGGCTCATGGTTTATGCGCAACAAATTGAGGAGTCCAAAATTATGGAGATAAGGCAAGAGGGTAAGAGACCTAGGTCGGATGATTCTAGTCACCAAAGGCCTAAGAAGAGGTTTTATCCCCAAGATTCTTCTATGGGAAACAAGGATAGGGCTCCAAATCAACTTTCTGAAGGTGGTGGTCATTCCTATAGAAAGGGCTAGGTGCCCTACTTGTGGCAAGCAACATGGTGGTAGATGTCTTGCCGGAACGGATGGTTGTTTTGCATGTGGTAATAAGGGCCACAAGATGAGGGACTGCCCAAACCTTAAATCAAGGGGGAGAGATGCCAATCAAGCTTCCCTAGATCCTAATGCTCCCAAGAAAAACCCTTCCTATGGGATGGGGGCTAGAAAGGATAATTAATCCGGATCGATGGTTTTGGTAAGTCTCAACTCCTTGTTATTGTTGCTTTTGTGTTACGAAATGAGTTTATATGGTTTTATAGTCCATATTATCATGTCATCTTGATGAATTGCTTAAAGAATGATTTTTTCAAAAAATTGGTAGCTTGGCAGTGAACACAGTGAACTTCACTGTAAAAATTTTGATCTTTCGAAGAAAATTGTTTTGTCTTGAATTTTAGTTTCAAAGTTTGTAAAAGTATTGTTTATGAGCATGTTTAACGTTGTAGAAGGTAGTTCCTCCATAAAAGAAGTTTAAGATTGAGCTTTGACTTTGTGAAGTTTGGCGAAAGTTGCCTATGTTGCTAAGTGTTGAAAGTGTGAAATAATGTTCCTTGCTAGTTGATGCTTTGCTTGTTGGTGTTTTGATCATAATATAAGTGTATTGTATGATGCTAAGAGAGTCCTTGTTGTTCTTAAAATTTAAGTGTTATTCGAGGACGAATGTTATTCCAAGTGGGGGAGAATATAACGCCCCAAAATGAACTAAGGTGAACTAGAGCCTCATGGTTGTTTCTTGAGTCGTCTTTAAGTTAAACGGAGTTAGTTTAGTATCCTTAGTCAGTGTGTGAAGTTTGGTTAAGTTTGGAGTTCAATCGACCAAGAACGTCCATGACGTTCGGATGGTATGCCTTAGAATGTACTTGTGTGTCTTGGTGTGTTTGGATGAGTTTTCCGTGTTCTTTTTACTTGAAACTTGCGTTGGATGTTCCTAAGACCTATAAGACTTAGTTTAGGGGTTTAACATCCGGGCACGACCCTACCTAGGACCCACAAGGGGCCCTCGATGAAGGGCCTAAGACTTGGGCAAAGTCTACCAAATTAGTGGCCCACGACGACCCTAGGGACGGTCCGTCGGTCCAGGGCGTCGCATGGACCAGTGAGTGGGAAACTTGTCCATGCTCCATTTGGAGCTAAGTGTTTCCCGACGAGACCCCGCCAACGGTCCGTTGAACCCGCGACGGTCCGTCGAGGAAGGTCTCGTCGGTGAGACCTGCCAGTGCCTGTTAAGTGGCTGCCAACTTGGGGTGTTTTATGTAAATACACCCCAAGTCTTTTAAGACCCTAGGTGTATAATTTTGGTGTTTTTAGGTTATATTAAATTAGTTTTAAACCCGAGACCTAAACAAGACCCCCTCACTTCTAAATTCAAACTCTCTCTCTGTAAAAAAGAAAACTCTCACAAAGTCACCATTGAAGCCAAGGCTCAAGGAGGGAAAGGTGGGCTGATTTGGACTTATTTCTTCATCAAAATTAGTGGGTTTCCTTCTCTTAAAGGTATGGTATCCATTCTTGAATATCTTTTCATTCAAGAAGCCAACTTCCCAAAATGGTTTTCAAAAAGGGTTTCTAAACTCAAACTTCTTCTAACATTGGTTTCTAGTATGGGTCTTCTTGTATTTAAGTTCTAATGGTTTAATTGTATTTATCTTGGTTTGAATTGATGAATTTGATGTTAAAACTCCATGAAACTCTTGTTATGCATACTTCAACTTTTGACTTGAAAATGGGTTATGTGAGCATGATTTGGATAGTATATGAACTTGGGTCTTCTTGTAGTTGTCATGTTGGTGTAGTTACTGAACTAAGGGCCTTAATATGGTGATGTATTGATAAATTGCTTACGAGTGATGATGGTTTGATTTGTTGATGAGTTGCTCTCATTGTATAGTTCTTATTATGAATTGCTATTTGAGTGGTATGGTCCACCTTATGGGTGGCGGTGCTAATTGATGAACTTGATGTTATTTAGTATGTTGAGTATGTAATCTTGAAGGTCTAATATGTGAAATGAATATATATTGGAAATGGGTCTTCTATTGTGTTTGATGTAGCTTGAATTGCATGTTTGACCTAGTTTATGTCTAAATGAAGTATATGATTTTGAGAAGCATGTAGAGTGTGTAACTTGATGAATCAAGGTTAAAGTATGTGTAGAACTTGTTGATAATGAGATGATTCTTATATGCAAGTTGTGCACATGTACACACACATAATTTAAAGGATGTATTATGCCAAGTTGAGCAAAATGGGAAATCTTGAGGTGGACACACTTCTTGAGTCGATATGTAGTGTCTAGTAGCAACCTCTCCATTCCTAGTGAGCTTTCTAAGATAGACTATTATGTGGATAAATCTGTGGGAAGTTATGCCTAGCACCGAGAGGATATGAAGGAGAGGTGGATTGTACTTCGTGAGTTGAGATGTTGTAATCCAAAGTACCTCTTGAGATGAGTACTCCTCGTTAGTAGAGAGTGAGTTACTTAGTAACAATCTCCTTATCCCTTAACTATGTACCCGCATAGGTGTAGCTATTGCAAAATCCATGTAAACGCTAAGAAGCATGACCTTACACTAGGCAAGTAAGGATCCCTCATCCGATAGGGGTTAATATCGGGATTCCATGTCAAGCTCTCATGGTGTTTGTCGGTTAAGCTAACTCCCAAAAAGGAATTGATTGGAAATTAGATAACTTGTATATTATTGCCTAGTAGGAGCATTAGTTACCTAGTAGGAGCATTAAGTGGGAGTAGTAGTATCGGATGCTATTCTCACATTGCACTTGGTGTGACCTATACCTACTATGGGAGAAGAGTACCTTCATGAAATCCGTGAGAATGAGTACTATGGTGTAGTGTTATGGATGATTATTTTGGAGTACTGGAGTAAATGGAATCCATTAGGAGCGCTAAGTGGGAGTGGTAGTATGGGATGCTACTCTCACATTGCACTTGGTGTGGCCTATATTTCCATGAGTGTTTTGCATATGTTAGCCAAGGGCGTGTATTTGATTTCCAACAAAGTAAGCCTAAGATTTGGTAGTTTTAAGGGTTGCTTTGGTATGCTTTGAAGGGAGGGGTAATGAATATCCCTTCTTGGCTCACCTTAGGGAGTCTTAGGATAACCTTGAGTTAGGGCAACTTCGAAGGGAAAAGAGTTCATATGACTTGGACCGTGCCATTTCACTGTAAGGTCTTCATTGTAAGAATTCAAAATGTTCACTATGATGCTTTATTCAATTTTCATTGTAAGTTTAGTAAGTTCATTGAAATGTTCCTTTTGATTACTCTAACTTTTGGTAAAGTTGCCATAAAGTGTTGATTGTCGATTCTTATGTTGGTTTGTTTCTAGATTCATTAATATTATACTTAAATTGCATGAAAAGCTATCCTTACTAAAATGTCCCTTTTTGTATGTTTTTTTGCATATGCCATACTTAGTACATTGTTGTATTAACCCCATACTTTTTATACCTTATGAGTATATGTTGGAAGCTTTTTGGGAGGATCAGAGTCGAAGCTTGGGAACTCTATCTCTCAAGAATTGGGTATGTCCTCATATTCGAGGACATAGTTTTATGTTTCTTAGTTCCTTTATTAATACTTAAAATGTATTTACTTTTATTGTAAAGGGCCGTGTCCCTAAGATTCTAAGTTGTGTCTTTAAGTTGGCTTGTGACGATAAGATTTCCTAGTATTTATGAAAAGACTTCTTCTATTATTATTATCGTGAAAAGTTTTAATTCCGCACTACTTTTCATGCTTTATGTTATGAATTCTAGTTAGAGGGCTTGTACGAGACCCCAAAGGGGTCAAGTACGCCCGGTCATGATTCAAAGGTCTTGTACAATACTTACATTTTTCCCTGATTTTATTTTTAATCCACATGACATTGGGACCCTAGATCGAGCCCCAATATGAACATTCTCTCTTTATTTTTCTCCTTGGATTCTCCTCTCATTTGGCCGAAGGTTTGTGGGATCGAACCCCCACAGCCCCTTTTATTTTTTTATTTTATTTTTATTGTCCAATTCGCATAGATCATGAGGTTGTGGGATCAAACCCCCACAACCTCTCTTTATTTATTCTTTATTTCGCTTGGGACTAAGAGGTTGTGGGTTCGAACCCCCACAGCCTCCTTATATTATTTTCATATAAATGTTAACTTATTTATGCTTTGGCAGTGAGGTTGTGGGATCGAGCCCCCACAACCTCACTTTATTTTCTTTTATTTTCCCTTTCTCCGTTACTCTCTTTCACAGCCTTGAGGTCGTGGGTTCGATTCCCACGCCTCACATTTCCTTTCTTTTATTTTTCTTTCACTTCATTCGCTGCCTGGAGGTCGTGGGTTCGATTCCCACGCCTCCCATTTTATTTATTTAATTTTTGCACTCTCCTTTTTCAGCCAGTATACCCCATTTCGATTCCCCCTAATCCCATTTCTTTTCTTGCGATTTCAATGTACTAGACGGGTGAGGTCACAGGTTCGAATCCTGGTGGCCTCATCCCTTTATTCTCCAATAAATTTCTAGATTTATTCCTCTACATTTAGCCTAAACTAAGCTTGTAAGTTGGCTGGTATTTTAGTCATTTTTTTAGGTTATTTTCACCAACATTTGCACTTGAAATCTTAGGGAAATTCATATATCTTTTAACACATTTTTGGGGTGCATTTTCATAGGTTCGTTTAGACAAAATATTGATACTCAAATCAGACACACTTCCATTTTAATGAACATCACGATTTACATAGGTTTATCTACGTAAAATGATAACCAAAACATTATCAATTTGAAGCCTTAAGCCGAGGACTCCATTTACAGTAACATGTTTGCACATACACACACTTGCACAAAATTTCGAAGACATGGTTGTCTTTCATACGATTTCAAGTACACAAACATAATCATATTCATCACGAAAACGTAACATACACCTAAATCTACCAGCAATCATACCCAACCTACGATTTATTGGGAGCTAGTGACAGGGGCATGCAAAAGGGGAAACAATCCTAGTTTTTGAATGAATAATATGAACCTTAAGGGGTCTCTTGGGAAAGGGACCAAGAGAGAAGAAAACCCATACGTTTTTGACGTTAAACCCTTGACTTGCGGCCCAAAAACTTCACCCAAGAACACGTCTAAGCCACCTCAATATCAACTCCACTCGAATGACAACCTCCCTTAGCCTAGTGTGCGATTAACGTTTGTTTTCTTGTGATTTCGTGTGAGTTCTTCAAGTGTGAAGAACTTGGTTTATTTTTCTGCTTTTGTATCTTATTTTGGCAGAGAATTGTTTTGTGAAAGAATAAGAGAGATTGAGCGTGAGAGTTGAGAGATAGACGTGAGAGAGTGGGAGTTATATTAGGCTTAGGAGTCTAGTTTAGGACTTAGTCAAATAAGGTTTAGTTAATTATTTAAAAACTGATTTTTATTTTATTTTAAATCAGCTAATGAATAATAATTATTAATTAATTACATTAATTCAATAGATTAAATAAAAATCACATTAATTCATTGCTTCCACTTAGGTTCGAACCCGGGTGGAGCAAGACTTCACTTCAAGAGCTCAATTTCGGCTCTCTCTCCCCAAATTGCCCCTCAACCTTATTAATTAAATAATTAATTATATATTTAGGGTAATTACTATACTACCCTTAGCCAGGAAAAAGACCATTTTAGCCCTAGACCCTTCAAACCTAAGATTTCCTCTTTTTGAGTCCGATAAAGACTCCTTCGAGTAAATCTTCGTATTCGAGAGACCTACATGGTTGAACCCAACCTTCCCAAGCTCAACTAACTCCCCAAGTTAGTTGGCTTGTCTGTAGCAAGGGTTCCGAGGTCTGGTTCTACGCGCATCAATCTGTGTGTACCCTGGTCTAATCGTGGGCTTTCTTGACACATTAAGCATTTCTTATCTTATCCATTTTTAGGGTTGTTACATTATCCCCCCCTTAGGAACATTCGTCCCCGAATGACACTACTACTATCTAGCGTAATGACAGTCAGATCATAACATAATCACCATGCATAGTCAAGCAATAACAATAATAATGGAGAGATAAGGAAACTTAGACTTAAGATAAGAAGTCTAACCTCAAGATCTAAAAAGATGAGGGTAACGGGATCTCATGCCGGCCTCAGCCTCCCACGTAGCACCCTCAACAAGATGATTTCTCCACAATACCTTCACTGTGGCAATCTTCTTGCTCCTCTGCCGCTTGATCTGTCTGTCTAAGATCTCAACAGGTACCTCCTCATAGGACAAGTCTTCATCGAACCCCAAACCTTCCACAGGTAGAATCGATGCTGGATCACCTAGGCACTTCTTTAACATGGATACATGAAAGACTAGATGGACAAAAGCTAGCTCTGCAGGCAATGCCAACTCATAGGCCACCTCACCCACACGCTGTAGGAGCTCATATAGCCCAACATACCTCGGACTCAACTTCTCTTTCCTGCCAAACCTCATCACCCCCTTCATAGGTGATATCTTCAGATAAACCTGGTCACCAACATCAAACTCTAAGGGCCGTTTTTTGTTATCTGCATATGACTTCTGCCGACTGTACGCAGTAGCCAACCTGTCCCTAGTCACTCTGACCTTCTCTAAGGCCTCATGAATGATCTCTGGACCCAAAATAGATGACTCTCCAACCTCGAACCACCCAACTGGAGATCTATACCTCCAACCATACAGTGCCTCAAACGGTGCCATCCCAATGTTGGAGTGATAGCTATTATTATACGAGAACTCTATCAAAGGCAGATGGTCATCCCAGCTACCCCTAAAGTCAATCACACACGCTCTCAACATGTCCTCCAATGTCTGAATGGTGTGCTCTTCCTGCCCATCAGTCTGAGGATGAAAGGCAGTACTAAGCTTTACCAGCGTGCCCAAGCTCTTCTGGAAAGATCTCCAAAAATGTGAAGTAAACCAAGCTCCTCTATCTGAAATGATAGACAAAGGAATCCCATGCCATCTCACAATCTCATCAATGTAGAGTCTCGCATAATCCTCGGCTCTATAAGTAGACTTCACAGGGATAAAGTGGGCAGACTTAGTTATCTTGTCCACAATAACCCATATGGAGTCATGCTGTCTCCTAGTCCTCGAAAGACCAACCACGAAATCCATATTAATGGTCTCCCACTTCAAAGTCGGAACCTCAATAATCTCAGTAAGACCGCCAGGCTTAAGATGTTCTGCCTTAACCTGCTGACAATTAGGACACTTGGCCACATATTCTGTAATGTCCTTCTTCATGCCATCCCACCAATAAATCTGCTTAAGGTCATGATACATCTTGGTGGAACCTGGATGTATGGAATATCTCAAACCATGGGCCTCTGCAACAATCCTGGTCCGCAAATCATCCACATCTGGTACACACAGCTTGTCCTGATACCTAAGTATGCCATTACCTCCCAAAGCGAAAGACTCATTCATCTTTATCAACACTGAGTCCTTCAGCTCTATCAACACAGGATTGAGATGCTGACCCTGCTTGACTTCAACTACCAAGGGTGATTCAAAACTAGGATGAACTGAAACACCCCCACCAGTAGAGTCAACCAATCGCACACCTAGTCTGGCCAGTCTGTGTACATCTTTCGCCAACTCCTTATGCTCATCCTCAACGTGGGTTGTACTTCCCATGCTCATCCTGCTCAAAGCATCAGCTACAACATTAGCCTTACCTAGATGGTAGTGAACATTCATGTCATAATCCTTCAACAGCGCCAACCATCTCCGCTGATGTAGATTAAACTCCCTCTGTGTGAACACATACTGGAGACTCTTGTGGTCTGTGAACACATCCACATGCACTCCATACAAGTAGTGCCTCCACAGCTTCAGTGCAAACACCACAACTGCCAACTCCAGGTCATGAGTGGAATAATTCTTCTCATGAACCTTGAGCTGTCTGGACGCATAGTCTATCACCTTACCAACTTGCATAAGAACACAACCTAAACCAACCCTAGATGCATCACACTAAACAGTGTAATTCTCACCACACTTAGGCAAAGTAAGCACCGGGGCTGAAGTGAGTCTGTCCTTGAGCTCCTGGAAACTCTTCTCACAAGTCTCCGTCCATTCAAACTTGGCTTTCTTCTTAGTCAAAGCTGTTATTGGGGCATCAATGGAAGAAAAGCCCTCCACAAACCTGCGGTAGTAACCATCCAATCCAGAAAGCTACGGATGTCAGTGGGAGTAAGAGGCTTTGGCCAGTTCTTCACAGCCTCAGTCTTCCTAGGATCCATGTCCACGCCCTGATCGGACACAACATGACCCAGGAAGGTCAGTGATCTAAGCCAGAATTCACACTTGCTGAATTTGGCATACAATTGATGTTGTCTAAGTACCTGCAAGGTTAGTCTCAAATGTTGTTCATGCTCTTCCTTGGTTCTAGAGTAGATGAGAATGTCATCAATGAATACTATGACGATAGAATCAAGGTATTCAAGGAAGACTCGGTTCATGAGGTCCATAAATGCAGCTGGTGCATTAGTGAGACCAAAAGACATGACTAAGAACTCATAATGACCATAACGGGTATGAAAGGCTGTCTTTGGGATATCTCCATCCCTAACCCTAAGCTGATGATACCCTGAACGAAGATCAATCTTAGAGAAAAAACTAGACCCTTGAAGCTGATCGAACAAATCATCTATTCTGGGGAGTGGATACTTATTCTTTATAGTGACTTTGTTGAGCTGCCGATAATCGATACACATTCTAAGGGTTCCATCCTTCTTTTTCACAAACAACACTGGAGCGCCCCAAGGGGATATGCTCGGCTGAATGAAACCCTTATCAGTGAGATCTTTTAACTGCAGCTTCAACTCCTTGAGTTCAGCTGGAGCAATCCTGTAGGGAGGAATTGAAATTGGTTTAGTATCGGGTTCTAAGTCGATACCAAAGTCAATCTCTCGAGGGGGAGGGACTCCACGCAAATCATCAGGAAATACATCTAGGAACTCATTCACTACAGACACTGTGTCTATGGAAGGGATGTCATGATCAAAATCATTAACACTCACAAGATGACACAATAACCCCTTGGACATCATTTTATTGGCCTTAAGGTTCGAAATCAAGGGATTAGGACGACTCGAGTTGTACCCCTCCCAGACTAGCTCCTCTTCATCAGGGAAACGAAATCTCACCACTCTACTACGACAATCCAAACAATCATAACAGTTGTGAAGACAGTCCATGCCAAGAATAACACCAAAATCATGCATGGGTAACTCAACCAAGTTTGCACACATAGTCTTACCACTTACAACTATTGTGCAATTTTTGTATACTCTGTCAGTTCTTACATTTTCTCCTAAAGGTGTACTAACCACAATAGGATCATGCAGAACTTCGGGTAATATCTCAAAAGTAAGAGCAAGCAAAGGAGTTACAAAGGAAAGCGTAGACCCTAGATCAAGTAAAGCATAAACAGAAGTTGAGAATACTTGCAGCATACCTGTGACCAAATCAGCGGATTTCTCCTTCTCCTCCCTGCCCTTCAGGGCATATAATATGTTCCTCTTAGGAGGCTCGGCTGCTGCTGCTGCACCCTATGAATTAGGCCTAGGCTGAGCATTACCTCCAGCCTGACCTCTGTTCTGTGGGCAGTCTCTAACCATGTGTCCACTCTTACCACAACCGAAGAAGGCATTAGTGCCCTGTCTGCACTCTCCATTGTGAGCGCGGCCACACTTAGCACAGTTCTTTTTGGGACACTGCATCTCACCTCCATTTCCCTTCTTGGGCTCAGGTCTGCCTCCTCTAGGTGATGTACTCCTCTGAGAATTAGAGTTCCCAGAACTCTGTTGCCCCCTCTTGAACTTACGCTGCTCACGGACGCCAAAATTGTTTTTGTGGTCTCCATCGATGGGACCTGCCTGATCTTGAGGCTTAGGCCTCTTAGAATCACGAACACCCCTCTTCTTGCGGCTGTTCTCTACCTGCTAGACATGCACTATCAACTTGGAAAGGTCCATGTTATCATGGAGCATCGCAGACCGGCACTCCTCCTCCAGATCTCCGTTGATTCCTGTGAGGAACCTGCTCATCTCATCCCTGCTATTAGATACAAGGGAAGTAGCATACCTGGATAGTTTATCAAACTTCAGGGAATACTCCTTGACTGTCATAGATCCCTGCTTAAGGTTGATAAACTCCTCAACCTTTGCCTCTCCCATCTCTCTGGGAAAGAATCTCTCCAGGAAGGCTGTCTTAAACAGCTCCCAAGTGACTGGAACTCCGCCCAAAGCTCGGCTATCCTGCCACATCTTGCACCAAGTTTGTGCAATATCTTTGAGCTGATAGGAAGCCAGCTCAGCCTTCTCAATATCTGTGGACCCCATAGCCACCAAAATCTTATGCACCTCATCCACAAACTCCTGGGGGTCCTCTGAAGTCTTAGACCCTGTGAAAATAGGAGGATTCATCCTCGTGAAGTCTCTCAATCTGTCAGCCATGCTACAAACCGGTGGGTTCTTCGTCTGAACATCCTGCCGGTTGACCTGGGCAGTCATAGCCTGGGCCTGCATAGTGATGGCTTATGCCATCTGGGCCAGGGATGCACGCACCTCCGCATCAGTCAACCCAGCTGGGTTAACCGGCATAGCCACTCCTTCAGCTGGAGCCTGGAGTGTGGAACCTGATTGTCCCCAGTAGCTGCACCTCCTCTCCTCTGACAAATGGTTCTCCTCGTATTCATTCTTTGAAAAACAACAAAGATTGATGTTAGACACGCTCATAACACCAAGAAATAAGACATTAGGAAAAGCACGATAAGATCAGAAGAAGGAAAATTTTCCTACGCATCATGCAGTCTCTAATTCAGGATAGTGGTGTACTTCACTACCATGACTTAGAAACTACTCAATGTGGTTGATGTGAACTTATTATTCTCGAAATTTAACCTAGTGCTCTGATACCAACTTTGTCATGACCGGAATCTAGACCCCAGACGAGACCGACATCGTTGACCTCTCAGAGGTCGCAGACAAGCCTACAAACGTCATTCTTACTTCATCTAGGTTAATTTTAGCGGAAAATTTGAACTTTTTGTTTTCTTATTTCATGCTAAACATTTTTAAACTTAACGTCATGGGCGTTCACAAATCAACCATCTAATATAGAGATAATCAAATGAAAGAAATAGTTCAATACTGTAATAAATGTATAATTGCCAAAATGGCACCAATACAATGTCTGGAATAAAAATGGAAAGAAACACTAGTGGAACATGCTCCACTAGCTAAAGCCTACATCTAAGCTAGATAGTAACGGTAGACATCCTCGAAAGCATGAGGGCCTACCAAGTCCGGATGAAAGCTCCACGTCCGGATAGCTTCAACGTCAACCTGTAAGCTCTAACGTCCACCTGCACCTGCACCTAAAAATATAGAGTTGTATGGGATTAGTACACACTTGTACTAGGTATGGGTATATGCAAGCACACACCAAGGACATGCATGAGGAAGAATAACTCTTTCCTAACCACATCGTTATGGAAAGTCAAGTCAGTGGACTTGCCAAATTGGGATTAGGAAAGTTAGTGAACTTTCCAAATTTGGATTAGGAAAGTCAGTGAGCTTTCCAAATTTGGATTAGGAAAGTCAGTGAGCTTTCCAAATTGGATTAGGAAAGTCATGCCATGAGAGTAACATGCATCATCATACTTATCATATCGCACACAGCACATAACATCTTACACATAACACATATGACATAGCATATAGCGCATAACTTCTTTTATGGCATTCATTCATATGCCATGAGACCTTGGAATCATGGATTTGACATTAAGACTTTCCAAAATGAGGGCTCAACATATGGGGCCTCAACTAGAGAGTCTTCATTAGCAAACGCAGAGTCTGCTTTATTCATTCATACGTACTTTATTTCATTTTGTTCATAGGCTAGTGTGAACATCAGTTATACCTACGATGTAGTTTAAGACTTTCATCGGGCTTGATGTGCAATGATCAAGAATAACCTAGTGTCATTACTTGAGTCTAGCTCACCTCTTGATTATCCTATCCTAACACCTTTGGTATCATTAATTTCATTATGTGCATCATTTGAGGCTGGCCTCATTCATTCATTGGGAACGTTAACTTTCACCGACATAGATCATGTGAGCATCATGAACTCCAGTGTCTCCCCCACACCAAAAAGAGGTGGAATCACTGGACAAAGTGACCCAAAACATGCTAGCGTACATGGGAATTGAACCCTGCCAAATCCCTATATTGGCAGTATAGGTTTGAAGACTAGGAGATATAAGGAGACCCATACCCAGCATGCCGGACAGTCTCATCTCATTAGAGTTACGTGAACCTCCGCCCTTCCCGAAAGAAGGCATCACCGCTCATAGCTAGTCTATCGGTGCTCAGTATAAAGTTTCATTACATTCAACTCATACGTCATGGAATTGACTTCTAGTATGAGGACATCATAGCTCAATAGATGATTTCTCATCTCATCATTAGTATTAAGTGTGTTAATCTCAATACTTTCATTAGAGTGTTCATAGAGACTGGTCTCTTCATTAACTTTACACTCTCATAGGTGAGTACGTTTTGGTAATAATTACTTAGGCTCATTTGAGATTGTTCTCATCTTTTACATTAGCCTCATATCATGTTGTCACCACATTCATTAACGTTAGCACAATTGCTCTTCATAATTACTCACCCCATTTTACGTGAATGTTCATTTCATCATATGCCAATGCACTTGGCCATTTGTGTGTTTCACACTCTTACTTAACCCTTCTAGGGTTTCATCATTTCATTACATAATAATCATTTCATCGTATGCCAATGCACTTGGACATTTAGTATGTTTTACACTCGTACTTAACCCTTCTAGGGTTACTTCATTTTATTACATACATGTTAGGTTCACTTATTTTTAAACGTATGCTAGACTTATGGGTCTATACATACAAGCCATGAGGCTTCATTCATAGTTCGTTAAGTGACTCATATCTTCCTAAGATTATGTAGTACAAGACTTATTTATCTTGTATGTATGCCAAGATCTCGATTTCGATCTAAGTAGGTGGCATTATTCTTGAACATTTAATTCACGTATGATTTATGTAGAAATATGGAAATTTGGGCAAGGGGACCCAAGTTCGAATCCCTTGGACAATACTTACATTTTTCCCTGATTTTATTTTAATCCACATGACATTGGGACCCTAGATCGAGCCCCAACATCAACATTCTCTCTTTATTTTTCTCCTTGGATTCTCCTCTCATTTAGCCGAACGGTTGTGGGATCGAACCCCCACAACCCCTTTTATTTTTTTCATTTAATTTTTCTTGTCCAATTCGCATATATCATGAGGTTGTGGGATCAAACCCCCACAGCCTCTCTTTATTTATTCTTTATTTCGCTTGGGACTAAGAGGTTGTGGGTTCGAACCCCCACAGCCTCCTTATTTTATTTTCATTTAAATGTTAAGTTATTTATGCTTTGGCAGTGAGGTTGTAAGATCGAGCCCCCACAGCCTCAGTTTATTTTCTTTTATTTTCCCTTTCTCCTTTACTCTCCTTCACAGCCTTGAGGTCGTCGGTTCCATTCCCACGCCTCACATTTCCTTTCTTTTTTTTTCTTTCACTTCATTCGCTGCCTGGAGGTCGTGGGTTCGATTCCCACGCCTCCCATTTTATTTATTTAATTTTTGCACTCTCCTTTTTCAACCAGTATACCCCATTTCGATTCCCCCTAATCCCATTTCTTTTCTTGCGATTTCAAGGCAGTAGACGGGTGAGGTCACAGGTTCGAATCCTGGTGGCCTCATCCCTTTATTCTCCAATAAATTTCCAGATTTATTCCTCTACATTTAGTCTAAACTAAGCTTGTAAATTGGCTAGAATTTTAGTCATTTTTTTAGCTTATTTTCACCAACATTTGCACTTGAAATCTTAGGGAAATCCATAGATCTTTTAACACATTTTTGGGGTACATTTTCATAGGTTCGTTTAGCCAAAATATTGATACTCAAATCAGACACACTTCCATTTTAATGAACATCACGATTTACATAAGTTTATGCACGTAAAATGACAACAAAAACATTATCAATTTGAAGCCTTAAGCCGAGGACTCCATTTACAGTAACATTTTTGCACATACACACACTTGCACAAAATTTCGAAGACATGGTTTTCTTTCATACGATTTCAACTACACAAACATAATCATATTCATCACGAAAACATAACATACACCTAAATCTACCAGCAACCATACCCAACCTACGATTCATTGGGAGCTAGTGACAGGGGCATGCAAAAGGGGAAACAATACTAGTTTTCGAATGAATAATATGAACCTTAAGGGGTCTCTTGGGAAAGAGACCAAGAGAGAAGAAAAACCATACCTTTTTTACGTTAAACCCATGACTTGATGCCCAAAAACTTCACCCAAGAACACGTCTAAGCCTCCTCAATATCAACTCCACTCGAATGACAACCTCCCTTAGCCTAGTGTGCGATTAGTTTTCTTTTGATTTCGTGTGAGTTCTTCAAGTGTGAAGAACTTGGTTTATTTTTCTGCTTTTGTATCTTATTTTGGCAGAGAATTGTTATGTGAAAGAATAAGAGAGATTGAGCGTGAGAGTTGAGAGATAGACGTGAGAGAGTGGGAGTTATATTAGGCTTAGGAGTCTAGTTTAGGACTTAGTTAAATAAGGTTTAGTTAATTATTATAAATCTGATTTTTATTTTATTTTAAATCAGCTAATGAATAATAATTATTAATTAATTACATTAATTCAATAGCTTAAATAAAAATCACATTAATTCATTGCTTCCACCTAGGTTCGAACCCGGGTGGAGCAAGACTTCACTTCAAGAGCTCAATTTCGGCTCTCTCTCCCCAAATTGCCCCTCCACCTTATTAATTAAATAATTAATTATATATTTAGGGTAATTACAATACTACCCTTATCCTGGAAAAAGACCATTTTATCCCTAGACCCTTCAAACCTAAGATTTCCTCTTATTAAGTCCGGTAAAGACTCCTTTGAGTAAATCTTCGTATTCGAGAGCCCTACATGGTTGGACCCAACCTTTCCAAGATCAACTAACTCCCCAAGTTAGTTGGCTTGGCTGTATAAAGGGTTTCGAGGTCTGGTTCTACGCGCATCAATCTGTGTGAACCCTGGTCTAATAGTGGGCATTCTTGACACATTAAGCATTTCTTATCTTATCCATTTTTAGGGTTGTTACATGTGTACTCTCGGCTTCTAGAAGCATAGATTGAATACTCCTCACCTTATCTTGATCATCAGTCACTAAATCAACCCCCAAAGGTTTCATATCTCTAGCCTCGAACCATCTTATGGGTTATCTACATTCCTTCCATATAATGTCTAAAATAGTGAGTGATAACTATTATTGTATGAGAACTCACACAAAGGTAAAAACTTATACCAATGCTCTCTAAAATCAAACACACATGCCCTCAACATGTATTCTAACACTTGAATAGTCCTCTCGGACTGCCCGTCCGTCTGTGGATGAAACATTGTACTAAAAGTGAGTTGTGTACCCAATTCATCATGTAACTTTCTCCAAAACATGGAGGTAAACTGCGTACCACAATCTGAGATGATAGAGAGGGGCGCCCCCATGCAACTCCATTATCTCTTTCACATAAGCCTTCGCTAATTGTTCAACATTAAAATATATTCTCACCGCATTAAATTTGACCGACTAAGTCAATCTTTCAACCACTAGCCAAAGAGAATCAAACTTTCCCAAAGTCTTGGGAAGACAAACCATGAAATCCATGGCTATCCTTTCCCATTTCCATTCTATAATTGGCATTATTTGAAGCAAACATCCATGCTTTTGATGTTCATACTTCACTTGTTAACAATTTAGAAATTTAGCACAAACTTTGCTATATCCTTCTTCATGCCCGACCACCAATAAATTCGATTCAAATCTCGAAATATCTTGGTCACACCCAAATGAATGGAATATCGTGAACCATGGATTCTATGAAAATTTCTGAATCAATTCATCAACTCGAGGAACACAAATTCATCCTTTAAAATGAGCACACCTTCCAAATCAAGAGTGGTCTCTTGTGACTTACCAATCACAATCTTCTTCTTAAGTTCATTGAAATTTCGATCCTCAAATTGGTTTGCCTTGATTTCCTCAATAAACGTTACCCTTACTTCAATTCTAGATAAAACTCCATTTATCTGAGACAGCTATTTGCATGAACTTAGACTCCAAGATCTAAATTTCCTTAGCCAAAGGTCGCTTGGATACACTCGAGCTGGCTAAACTGTCCAACATTAGCCTTAACCGGATAGAATTGAATGGTTACAACATAATCCTTGAGTAACATAATCCACCTTTGCTGTCTAATATTCAGATTCTTCTGAGTGAACACATGCTGCGAACTACGATGATCAGTAAACAACGCACACTATACACCATAGAGGTAATGCCGACATATTTAAGAGCAAATACTACCGCTGGCAAATCCAAATAACGTGTTGAATAAATCCTCTCATGCACCTTCAACAACCGCGATGCATACACTATGATATTCTTATCGTGCATCAATACCACACCCAACCAGTAATGCTCGAATAGGTGTTATGGTGAAGAGAGTCTTAATATTTTGAAAGCTCTCCTCACACGTTTTAGTCTATTCAAATGGTATCTCCTTTTTGGTAGAATTTGTCAAGTGAGTAGTAATAGAAGCAAAGTTCTTCACAAACCAATGGTAGTAGCTAACGAGCCACAAAAAACTCCTAACTTCCGTTACTAAGCTAGGTCGAACCCAATTCTTAACTGCTTCAACATTGTGCAAATGTACTATTACTTCTTTTTTTTAAACTACATGCCCCCAAACTGAAACTGAAGTTAACCAAAATTCACACTTAGAAAATTTCGCATAAACCCTTTGTTTCCCAAGAACACCTAGAACAACACGAAGATGGTCGACATGTTATTCCTTACTTTTCGAATAGACCTAAATTTCGTCAATCAAAACTATTACAAACGAATAAAGAAAGTATTAGAACACACCATTAATTAAACTCATAAAGGTTACGGGCGCATTAGTCAACCCAAGACACTAATTTTTAACTAGTGGTAATGAGACCTTAGATAATTCTTAGAGAATTCTAAACGTTGTCTTGGGCACATTCTCAAGACTAATTTTTAACTACTGGTAACAATACCTTAGAGAAACCTGATGCACCTTGCAATTGGTCAAAAAGATCATCTATTCTAGGAATTGGGTACATGTTCCGAATGGTGACCCTATTCAATTGCCGGTAATCTATATACATTATTATACTACCATACTTTTTTGTAACAAACAAAACTGAAGCACCCCATGGAGAAACACTAGGGTGAATAAATCCTTTATCAAGAATTTCTTATATTTGAGTCTTAAGCTCTCTTAATTCTATCAGAGCGATGCTTTTGATGCTTCAATATTGTTTATCTTTTATTTTTCGTGATCAACGACACTAAGTTTGGGTGTATACAAATTGAAGCTAGTAAAGTAACCCAACCAAGGGTTGGGGTCATGTCCCAAGGGAGTGGTAGTGAAAGTAGTAGCTACTTAGAATTCCGCTCTAAATAGTGATAGGTCAAGACATTTTCGAGTCTTAAACAAAACAAATTTAATTTGTGACACCAAAGTGTCAAATATCAAGAAAGGGGGGGGGGGGGTTGTCACAAGTAGTAAAATAGCAAAAACAAGGGACAAACAAGTATGAGAGAGTGTTCTTGGGTTGTGACCGCAATATATGTTGACACAAACTAATGGGTACATGCTTTTGATAGTAAAATTCGCAAGTCAATGGTGACTAGGCTAAGATTTAGGTGAAAGTAAATTCCCTCTCGTGAAACTAATCCCATATTAAATGGGTTCCTCTCGGACACCCACTCGTCGAAACTAACTAGCCTACGCCTTACCCACACCCTGAACTTTCGATAAAGGGTGCTTTGATATGGGACTAGGGCTTACCATCTTAGGCTAAACCTCATGTAGACCCACTCCTTAGGCCATCAGTCTAGTGGTATTGGTTTCGCGACCTCCCACTCGGCAAGCCAAAAATGCATATGTGGTTTTGTATTTACAACTACAAACCCATTAAATTAAACCACAACCACGAGGTGAAGTCACAATAAAAATACATCTAATCGTATGAGAAAACAAGACTTAACAATAGCATCAACACATATTTGCTAAATCATACCCCAAAATGGGGGTTTTTAGCCACACATCAAGAAATAATCAAATATACTTAAAGGGTAAAGGAGTCAAATGAGTATATGAGATTAAAACTTATAAATGGCAAAGGAAGGTAAATGGAGAAGACCCACTTCGAAGATTGGAAGAAGAACTCTTTTCTTCAAGCTTCCTCAAAACCCTCTCCAAATATTAGAGAAAACTTAAGAAAAATGTTTCTAAAATAAAAATATGAAGTATCTAATATTTCACTCTCCGATCTCTCCCAAAAAACTTCAAAACAAAAACTCTCTTAAATAATCAAAGAGTTTAGTATTTATAAGCTTCAAATTTAGTAATCGTGGATCCATTCAGCGTCGTTAGTCATGATTCGCCGAGTGATTCAGCAATTTGTGCTTTCTCTGGTTCGTCGCCGTTTGTGCCTTGCCTTTTTTTCCATGCATATTGTAACGTTAGGAAGATAACTCAGCTTCGCGGAACTATTCGTCAAAAAGCCGACTACTTCTTTTCATCGCCTTTTGATCCACTTCCTTCTGGGCTCGCTTGTTGTAACAGAAGGAAGAACTCTGATATACGTCTTATCACCAAGTATGTTCGGTGATGCGCATTTTGCATCTTCAGTTCTTTTGTTCTGTTTTTTCTTCTATTTTGTGCCTAAGTGTCCATGCTCATACCAAATCCTTAAATACCTGAAACTTAACAGTTTTTATTAGATATCGAGATAAAATACACAATTAAGGACACTATTTGCATTCCAATAAGGCTTTAGATGAGTCCAATTTGAGGACTCATCAACACCCCCAACTTAAACTTTTGTTTTTCTTCAAGTAAAACTTGAGTTCAGCAGTTCAAATAGGATGTCTCAAATAGTGCTACATAACACATCATTACCAAAGATTATTGATATCACAATACTTGCTACTAATGCAAGTTCAGGCTCAACAAAAGTATTTACACGCCCTTACACAAAGAATGATTCCATTTTCACACACGTAGATTTATAACCTTAGGATCAAGAATCTATGCAACACTCACACTCACAAAGAGGAACACAATGCATATTTTCACCCATAGGCTACCCCTTATTTTCTAATTTAGGTTTACTCACAACCAAGAAGGTCTTTCTAAGGCTTGTAATGGGGTTGAGTGCAAATGTATGGTCATTTGGGCTCAGTGACTTTTATCTAATAAGATGTGATTTCCTTAAGCTATCCCACATATTTCTTTCTTAATACTTAGTCAAGTGCTTCTAGATCATATTTTATTTCCCTTCATGGATTGCGTTGAAACCCATTTTTTTTTTTACATTTTTGAACTTTTATTTCATGACTTTTCTTTTCTTTTTCTTTTTCTTTTCTTTTCTATTTCTTTTTCTTTTTCTTTTTTTTTATGGAGGACTTCCATTTCTTTGCAACATCATGGGTTTGCGAGCCTTCTTTTTCACTTTTTGACTTCTTCTTTCCCTTCTCCGACACCCCTAACTTAGGATTTTGGCCTATATTGGCTATTTACTTATATCACATCTTAAAAAGTGTTATAGGTAGTGGATAACGGAATGTTTAGGTTTCATCAAGGTTTTTCCAAGGAAGAGGTAAGGCTCAAAGGCTGTTCAAAAGAGTTTCACACACTCACGGGTAGGCAATAAAAGAGGTATATGTAAAAGTTGGCTTACACTCTTAAGAATTGTCTATGTCATGTCAAGAGGATACCTTTCTAAATAAATTAGACTAACTGGGCAAATTATAGGTTTATTCATGAAATGTTCAAGGTAAGTTCATCACACGAGATAGTGACAACTAAGTAAAACAAGACAACACACTTTCGCTAGTGTGCAATAGTCATTTCAAAAGAATCAATTTGATAATTGGGTAATCAAAACGAGATTCAAAGAGTTCACATATTGACAATGTAACTTCATTCATTCTCGTTGTAGCCGCACAATAATGATTGTTCAATTGAGACCACTTTTCAAGTCATCAATATTGATCAAAATTGAGACTTTAATTTTTACAAGAACAACGATTTTCAACATAAAAGGTGGTGAAATTTTCAAAAGTAATTTTTTTTTTGAATGGTCAATTTTTTTTATGAAATCAGGACCCAAAAGAGAGTCATAAGTTCAAACATTTGCAAAAGCAAGTTTAAAACATTATTTGAACAGGCAAACCAAATATATATGAAATCACATAAAAACAAAAGCATTCAGAATCAATAAAACAAAGTTGGGTCTCACCCCACCATAAACAAGCATTTTTCCTCAAATGCCATATGATACGCGGAAGTTAATGCAAAGTTATATGGAGAAGAGAGTAAGGAAATAAATCATGTTCAAGTTGCTTTTCTGCATGTTGATACGTTTCTCCTATTTGAGACGGTAGGGGATTTACCCATCATAGAAACTACTACTGCTTCCCCCATCAAGAATTGTTCTATCTCCATGGGTTCCTCTTCCACATATAGATTGTTTCCTCAGAGATGTCTCTTTTTGTCAGTGCCTCTTGTTCAAGCTTAGTCACTTGTTCAGAGATAAAGATGTATTTCACCTACTCTACCTCAGTTTTCAATACCGTGATTGCATCCTTTAATGTTATCATCATATTGGTGATTCTTTGGTTGCATTCTCACACCGCCATTTTCTAATGGAGTTCATCAATAGTGGTTGTGAGTGGTGTAGCAACAATAGTAAGAGCAGTCTTGACATTCTTGAAATAGAGGTTTCTATGGCAGCTATCCAACGGTCTGCAGACTGAGCAAGTTGTGCTATTTGCTAAAGCACGACTTGTGTGATTTGAACATGAGGTTCGATGGTAGCGGTAGGTTTATTTCTGATTGTAGTAGGGACCGTCCATGTTGTATCAATTAAATGCTATTTTGACACCGTTTCCTTTACCTTGTTCTCCTCCCGATCTTTAAGGTATTCCGCTTTGATCTTTCTGATGTTGGTGGATGTTGTAGGGGTGATTTCCATGTCTTTATGAGCTTCTTGAGGTACTTGAGCTTGTTTGCACAGTCCAATGATCAAAACTCAAAAAGAAAGTGACATTTTGCATTGTTTTGAGCCCATAAGGATTTCAGAAGCTATTATCTCCCCCAGATTGAGTTGAACTCTATTAATAATTCAACCTAGGCAAGTGGCCTTTGCAGGCCATAAGATGGATCCATTTTCTGAAGGCATGATTGAATGAATGATAATACCAAACCAATATCGAGCTCTTACATTTAGGCTTTTCTTTTCAATTGTTGTGCCAACTCTTAAACAATTTGGGGTATCATCTGAAAGTAGGGGCGCTAACCAATCTCTCATGTCATCCAATGTTCCGAATCTTATTAGGTTTTGCCTACATTCTCCATGTTGTTAGGACAACCTAAAATAGCATTAATACTGTTGGGATTGATCCAGACTGCCCTCCCCCATACTATTACCCAGTAAACTGTCTTAACCAATGATGAGTGTTTTCTTCCAGATGTTATCATGAATTTATAGGATGCGTAGAATTCTCGAATTGAACTTGCAATATATGAGTCACGAGGCTTAGTGAAAAAGGTGGAAGTGATGATACATCAATGTACACATAATTTCAGGATATCTATCAATCACATCATCTATGTATAAGAGATTCTCTCCAAGAATAGTTCATAACCCATCACCTTTTGCCCTGATTGATGTTTTTGGTAGTTGTCTTTGTATCTCTTTGCCATTATTTTTTGTTGCATCTTTCTTCATTTTGACTTTCTCTACAGGTATCTTTTCACTTTGCGTACCCACTATTGCATTCCCTTAAGGGGGCTTTAGTTCTCCTGCAACTTCAGATCTAATGATACTCAATTCAGCGAACAGTGGATATCATTAGGTGTACCAAATGCTGGATGCCGAATGTTGCAATTTAACAGACATTACTGAGATAATCGGCTGATCGCCCGATAATTGGGATGGTAGCCGAGTGTCCCGTCTGACCGGATCTGGTTCGCTAGCTGACTTGTTGCTCTATTTATTATTCTATTTTCTCAAGATCTACCTTGCAACCATTTGAACTCAAGATTTTATGTAATGCTCTGCTCTACCCTTAGCTAGGCTCACACAACTGTTGGCCAAGATACTCAGATTTCTTTTCATTCTAAGGAAAATTGAACCTTCCTTACTGGGTCAAAACATCTCTGCATAGGGCAAGTATCTTAATTGAAGCAGGGTTATGAAGAAGTTACCTTTTCTATTGAGTTGGTGAGAATTATGAAAATAATTAGCAGACAAATCCAGACACAAGCACTAATTACTCGACTGAAAATACTTATGAAATGTTTACGCTTTGCAAAGACTAATAAGGTGTGATTTTTTAAAAATCCAGATTAGGAGTAATAATAAAAATAAGTGGAGGATCAGAGGCAACAATTTTATACATCTTGTTCAGATCTCATCCAGTTGGCGAATTTAGTCAACTTTCTGCCCATTTACTTGGTGTTGCGCTAATTGACTTTTTGCTACGCTGAATCTTACAGAACCTTCTACTGATTTGAAAAACTAACCTGCGTACATTATGACATTCGCCATTCAAATTGGTGCTTCGCAAACAAGATTTGTCTTCCTCGATCCATTCCTTTCAGAGTCCTCCAGTCATGAAACTAGAAAAATCAAAACACCCTTATTTTAAACAAGATACAAAAATACTTAAAGGGTTTTGGGTTGTCTCCCAAACAACGCCTTAGTTAACGTCGTGGCACGATGCAAGTTTCTTTGCTAGGTCTCATTTTTGTTGTTTATCACACCACCACTACATTCTTTTCTACTTATTTGCAAGTGGAACAACATTTATTCTTGACCCATTATATTTTCAAGCACTTGTATAGCTCTGGAATGAAACCAAATCACTAGCTTCATCCTACAATATCTCCTTTCAATTCCTCCAATGCTTCATACTGTATGGTGACCTTGAGGAGAATGGTTGAAAATAATTTCTCAATGTGTTGTGCCTCATGATCTTTGAGATTTATTCTTTCGTGAGGATGGTTGTAGCTATATTTTTATTTGCATTGGGCCTCAACCTTTTAATCCTTTTTTCTATCTCTTCCATTTGGGTTGTTACAGTGCCTAGCATGAAGTCTTTGTCTACTTCTAGGTTCATCTTAGTCAAGTCGTCAAGAAATTATACTGCTGTGGCATATTATTTCTTGGATAGTCCATCTAGAGTAAGACTATCGACCAACTCTTGCATGTGACACTGAGACCTCGGTAGAAGAAATATTTTAGTGTCATGTCGGGAAGGAAATGATTCTGACATTGAGTGATAAACCCTTTAAATCTGGTCCGATTTGTGAATCCTTTCACCTTCTATTTTTTTCAAGGTTATGATTGTATATCTCCCAATAATTACCTTCGGTGTAGGCATTCCATCATGTTACTAACACTAGCACTCATGCCTTCTGAGATATTCATATAAGGAACAAAACAAAAAATAAACGCTAGATTAGCAAAAACCACACTACAAATGACTAAAAACAATAAGAAACTAAATTTTCACGTGATACCAATCTCCCGCAGCGGCGCAATTTTAATGCTTCAATATTGTGTATCTTTTATATTTCGTGATCAACGACACTAACCTAGAGTTTGAGTGTCTAAAAATTGAATCTAGTAAAGTAACTCAACGAAGGGTTGGCGTCGTGTTCCAAGGGAGTGGTAGTGAAAGTAGTAGCTACTTAGAATTCCATTCTAAATAGTGATAGTTCAAGACATTTTTGAGTATTAAAATAAAACAAGTTTAATTTGTGACACCGAATTGTCAAATATCAAGAGGGGGGGGGGGTTGTCACAAGTAGTAAAATAACAAAAAAAAGGGAGAAAACAAGTATGAGAGAGCGTTCTCAGGGTGTGACCACGATATGTGTTGACACAAACTAATGGTTACATGTTTTTGATAGTAAAATTTGCAAGTCAATGGTGACTAGGCTAAGCTTTTATGTGAAACTAATTCCCTCTCGGGCAACTACCCCATATCAAATGGGTTCCTCTCGGACACCACTCATCTAAACTAACCCTCCTACGCCTAACCCACACCATGGTCTTTCGATAGAGGGTGATTGGATATGGGACTAAGGCTCACCCTCTCGGGCTGAACCTCATGTCGACCCACTCCTTAGGCCATCAGTCTAGTGGTCTTGATTTCGCTCCCTCCCACTCAGGCAAGCCGAAAACACATGGGTGGTTTTGTATTTTCAACTACAAACCCATCAAATTAAACCACACCAACTAGGTGAAATTACCATTAAAATTCATCAAATCCTATCAGCAAACAAGACCCAATAATAATATCAACACATATTTTCGAAATCACATCCTAAGAATGGGGGATTTTAGCCACAATCAGGCAATAATCAAATATACTTAAAATGATAAATGAATAAAATGGGTATAGGAGATTAAACCTTAAAATTGGAAAATGAAGGTAAATGGAGAAGACACACTTCCAAGATTGGAAGAAAAACTCCTTTATTCAAGCTTCCTCAAAACCCTCTCCAAACATGAGAGAAAACTCAAGAACAAAGAGTCAAAAATAAAAATATTAAGTGTCTAATGTGTCACACTCTCCAATATCTCCAAAAAACTAGGAAAATAATCCTAAATAATAAAAGAGTTAAATATTTATAGGCTTTAGATTTAGTGCTGGTGGATCCATTCGGCGTCATTAGTCGTGATTCGCCTAGTGTTATGGCAATTTTCACTTTCTCTGGTTCGTCGCCGTTTGTTCCTTGCCTTTTTATCCATGCATGTTATAACGTTGGGCAAAATAACTCTGCTTTCTGGAACTATTTGGCGAAGCGCCGACTGCTTCTGTTCATCGCCTTTTAATCCACTTCATTCAGTTGTTGTAACAGAAGGCAGAACTCTGCTATACGACATATCTTCCGTTACCAAATCCTCAAATATCTGAAACTTAATATTTTTTTATTATATATCAAGATAAAATACACAATCGAGGATACTATTTGAATTCAAAGAAGGTTGTAGATGAATCCGATTTGAGGACTCATCAGTGATATCAACGGATGGAAATAGGATGAGTACCTAGTTCTAAATTAATACAGAAATCTATACCTCTATCCGGAGGCATACCAGGAAAATCAGTAAGAAATAATTTTCTAAATTCTTACACCACAAGAATGGACTCAATCGATGGAGATTTAACCTTAACATCCCAAATATGTGCGAAATAAGCAAACAACCCTTTCATACCAAGTTTCTAGCCTGAATGGAGCATATGATCTTAACTTGTTTAGGCTTGTACACCCCTTCCCACTCTAACTTTTCAATTCCCAGAATTTCTAGATTTACAGACATAGTATTACAATTAAGCACATGATAATAGGTAGAAAACCAAGTCATGCTTAAGATTATATCAAATTCATTCATATCCAAAATCACCGAATTAGCCCAAGTCTGAAAACCCATAAGCAAAATAGGATAAGCACGATAGACATGGGTGATTATGACAGACTTTCCAACTAGGTAGCAACATGGATTAGGGCATCAAGTATATCACAAATCATAGAAAATATTGCGTCAAATCGCACGGACACATAAAAATAAATAGAACCAAGATCAAATAACACATTAGTCATCCGGTCACAGACAAGAATAGTACATGTGATCACTGCGTCACATGTCTCTGCCTCATTCTTGTCCGAAAAGGCGTAACACTGAGCCCTATAATCGTGACGGGCGACTTACCTACCTGGATGGGTTGTACCTCTTCCTGCATTACCATTTCACCTACCTTCACAGTCTTGATGATTTCCTCCTCGCCCACTTGTAGATGCCCTCGACCATTATTACCATTTCCCGCGGGTACCACTACTCTAGTCTGCTACTCTACGGAATCCATCATGCGTGGGTGCGTACAATCTATCCTCCTATGCCTAGGTTCTCCATAATTTTAATATGTATGATTAAAATACAGTCTTCTGCCCGTCGAAGGCACGAGTCCGTGGCTCTCCGAATCAAATTATGAGGCGGAGTTCTCGAGTAATTAACCGTATAGGCGGGCTTAACAGACTTAATGGGCATGGCTGCAAGTGTTAGCATCCCTGACCCTGTGGATTAAGATCCCTGAAAGGTTACAAAATTTTTGTCTTTCTTAGATAATGCCTTGGCCTAACCGTCTTGCCTCACCCCCTCTTCTTTCTTAACAAAGTTTATTACCTCATAAAGCTTTTCATAGAAGAGGTCATGTGAATAGATAATACCCGTACCTCAAAATTTATCCCCTTTATAATTAAACATATTCTCTCTTCCTTAGTAGCCACTAATTGAGTAGAATATCTAGAAAAGTCAGGAAACTTGGCCTCACAAGCAGCCACATACATAAAACCTTTTTTCAAGGCCATGAACTTATACTTCTTGCGATCCCTCAAAGTCCTAAGCATATATTTCTCTAATATTTGAGCATGAAATTGGGTTCAAGTAAGTGGAGGTAAAACTGAAGATCTGCACTCCATGTAGGCTCTTCACCACTACTTAGCCTCACCTTGAAGCTGAAAAATCACAATCTCAACCCCATGTTGATGGAAAATTACGACCTTATGAAGCCTCTCATAGAAATATAAGATGAACTCATATGCATGCTCACTTTTAGAATCATGGAACACATGCGATTTCAATTTCAAGAACTTAGTCAATATCTCATGCTCATCACCAATAATAATAGGACCCAAAAAAGGACGGAAGAGAATATTATTACCTACATCTCCACCCAAGTTGGACATAGTGATAGCAATAGGGTATTTGTCGGGAGCCTGAGTTTCTTGAAAAGAGGGAAGCACTCCAATACCAACCAATCCTTTCAAGAACGACATGATCTATTGATCTAACCCTCGGTTTATGATGTACCGTGGTTTTACGGTACTTTCAATACTTTTTCCTTAAGTTTAGTGTGTGTCTAAGGCCTTTTTGTAGTAGTTTTAATGTATTTTTCTTTATGTTTGCAGGAAAAACTGTCCAGAACAAAGACGCTGAAGATGTATTGAAAATTGCAGAACAGATGACCTATGGAGACATCGACCCATCGACAGTCCATAGGTGGAAACCGTCACCATGAAGATGTTATACTGCCAAGGAAAGATCGGGGAATCCTGACAAGTGTGGGGCTAAGGAAGGGATGACGGTCCATTGTCTCATCGACGGACCGTCCTGGTGATCCTTTGGTGTTAACAGAATGTAGCCTCAGTACCCGATTTGAAAAGATTCTAAGTGTGGAGCAACGAAGGCCATCGACGGACCGTCGTCCTGTCAACGGTCCGTCCTGCAGGTCCGTCGATGGTAAAAGAGAGATGGAGAATGAGGTAATGGAAAATAAAGTTGAAGTATGGATCGACGGAGGCGTCGACGATCCCTCGTTGCCTTAACGGTCTGTCGGTCAGGTCGTCGATGAGAGACGCATTTTTTTGGACAGATTTTCCTTATCTAGGTTTCCCTCTATGTTTAGGATTCTATTATTATAAATAGGAAAAAAAAACTCATTTTTGGGGTTAGACTCTGGGTTATTTTTCTGATTTGTAATATTGGTTGTTGAATATTGGGTTTTGGAAAATACTTCATTTTTCCAAAATCATTTATTGCATTATTTTCTCGAAATCAAGTGATTTTCTAAATTTTCTTCAATCTCATCAAAGTAAGTACATGAGTTCTTATCTAATTAATATGAATTGTGTAATTATGAACATGGGTAACTAAATCCACAACTAGTGTTATGGGAACCATGGGTAATTAACAAAGTAAAAATTGCTAAAATAACAATTCTCGCATAGTTTCTTGCATGTATTGATAATTCTTTCGTTTAGAAGTCTTTTTATATAGTGCACGCGTTAGAACTCGCCTTGTTGCTACTTGCCGGACCAAGGAGGTAGATAATAAGAAAAGAATTATCAACGTAGATTTAGTATATACTATCTAATAGGCTAGTGTCGCTTGGTGCGAAGTAATAACTAAGCAATACATCGATTATGATGCTTAATATGAGGTAAAAGGTAAGGTTTAGTAAAGTATACACACATAGCCGGAGAGTGAAATTCACTAGTTTCCGGACCAAGAATTAGGGATACATAACTTATCACTTTGCATGCATGATATTAGGAAAGAGTTGTCATAGCTAGGGTTACGGCGTCATAAACCTCATGGGGATCACTTACACCCTAGTTTCTCTCATTACTTGATAAACATCAAACATTTGAACTTGCTACTTGTTTACTTAGAATTAATTAAATAATTTTGTTACACAAAACCCCCCCTTTTAATTGTTTGTTTTTGGAAAGGACTTGATTAAAATAGAAGTAATCGTAGATTAAAGTTAAGTCTAAACCATTTTCCTTGTGGAATCGACCACAACCTAACATTTGGGTTCTTTACTTGATACGGCCGCTTATACTTCTTTAGGGAAGTGTAATTTGAGCGTATCAAATTTTGGCGCCGCTGCCAGGGAAATAGTGGCTTTTAGATTAACTTTAACTACATTACCGAGTTTTAGTCAATAACTTCCTGATTTTACTTTTTCTTTTTGTTTTTGTCTCTCGCAGCTCTAGCTTTAGTGTATGCCAGGTACACGGAGTCGAGGAGAACTAATACTTCCACTTGATCCAAAACTAAACCGTACACTTTGCAGAATGAACATTCAGAACAATCCTACTTATATCAAGGATGAGATCAATCCTCAACCTCCCCCGCCTGCTGATGCTCATAATCAAGTGATGGTTGATAATCCGGGTGAAGGTAATCCGAGTAGGCACCCTCCTGTCCTACACCCTCAAGAGTACTATAGGGGAAATGTTAACATCACTGACTCTGACGGGCCACTTGTCCTACCTCCTCTACCACATGGTCATACTTTTGTGGTAACTAGTAGCTTAATGCAATGCTCACAACTAGAGGTCTGTTTTCGAGGCTACTATTTAAGGATCCACATGCTCACATCACCAAAATGAGGTCGGTGTGTAAGAGTTGTGTAGGGAGGCCTGACTTAGACATGGACGTCATTGGGCTAAGAGTTTTTCCTCTCTCACTAATAGGAGAGGAAGCTATATGGTTTACTGAGCTTCCCTATAACTCAATCTATACATGGAACCAATTGAGGGATGTGTTCTTAGCTCGTTATTATCCGGTTTCAAAGAAGCTCAACCCCAAAGATAGGGTGAACAACTTTGTGGCACTACCAGGGGAGTCAGTAAGTAGTTATTGGGATCGGTTCACTTCTTTCTTAAGAAGTATCCCAAATCACTGTATTGATGATGAGTCGCTGAAATAGTATTTCTATCGGGGGCAAGATGATAATAATAAAGAGGTGTTGGATACGATTTCGGGTGGTTCTTATGGAGAGTGTACTTATGCAGAGATCGCCGAAAAGTTAGAGAAAATCTCCCAAAATAATAAAGCTTGGAGTACTAGGAAGTTGGATACTAGAAGAAACACTTTTGCATTGCAATCTACACACAACCCAGCCGCAGATGATATTCGTGAAGAAATGGCTCAAATGAGAACTGAGCTTGGGTTAGTGTTGAAACATGTCACTGGGGGTGCAGAGAAAGTGAATACGGTGAATTATTTGACTAAGCCACCACCGCCGATAGATGAGTTTTACTATGAGGAAGATTCTTATGTAGTGAATGAGCAGACGGGGGTTTTTCGACCGAACGCCCAAGGCTCCAATCAGGAAAATTGGCGCCAAGGTCAAGGAAATCAAGGTCTGAACTATGGGAATTACAACTGAGAGGGTCACTATGTTCGTAAAGGAAACTACAACCGCAACAACAACTTCAATTGGAGTAACTATGGAAACAGAAACGATCAAAGTGGGCCCTATGTTCCACCTCAAAATTGGGAAATTGCTCTTAGGGATGGTGGAGGTAGTATGGCGCAAGTTGAAGACAGGTTGCAAAAGATGAGGAGGAGGTTTGACGCAAGTGATGAGCACGCCAAGGAATTGAGAGGTGATTTGGCTAATATTGGGCAAAAAGTGGATGCACATGCAGTCTCCATCAAGCATCTTGAGATGCAAATGGCCCAATTGTCGTCTACTGTAAACCTTCGTCAACCGGGTACTCTTCATAGCAATACTGTTCAAAATCCAAAGAATAATGGACATAGTATGGCAGTCACTACTCGAGGTGGTAAGCAAATCATAGATCCACCTATGCCGTCTGGCATAGAAAATAGGATGAGAAGAGAAGATGAGGTAGTAGAATCTAGTGGTAAGTTGATAAATGAAGCAGGAAAAGAAGCATAGAAGCACCAAACGGTGACTCCCATTCCAAGACCACCACCACCATTCCCGTAAAGGTTGGTGAAAAAGACCGAGGATGGTAAATATCGGCATTTTATTAACATGTTGAAACAGCTTCCCATCAATGTTCCTTTGATAGAAGCTCTTGAACAAATGCCCAGTTGCGTCAAGTTCATGAAAGATATGGTCACTAAGAAGAGATCGGTTAGTTTTGAGGATGATGATAGGATGCAACACTGTATTGCTATTTCTACAAGGACTCTAGTGCAAAAGAAAGAAGATCCGGGTGCTTTCACCATTCCATGTACAATGGGGCTGTTACACTTCGCTAAAAGCATTATGTGATCTTGGGGCAAGCATAAATCTCATGTCTCTATCCATCTACAAAAAGTTGGGTTTGGGTGATCCAAAGACCACTGCGATGCGGCTACTGATGGCCGATCAAACAGTGAAGAGGCCTATTGGGATACTCCACGATGTGTTAGTGAAGGTGGAGTCATTCATATTTCCGAGTGATTTTGTGATTCTTGACTATGAGGTGGATTTTGAGGTGCCTATTATTCTTGGGAGGCCATTTCTTTGTACCGGTCACGCCTTGGTCAACATGGAGAAAGGACAGATGAACTTTTGGTTAAACAATGAAGAAGTGACTTTCAATATTTGTAGGTCCATGAGGCAGAGTGGTGAGCTCCAATCGGTATCTGCGATATCCTACAGAGTTGAGAGTTTGTCAAAGGTCCAAATAGAAGAACGTCTTGGTGTTGAGGCACTAGCAGCAGTGGTTATGAACTTTGAGAGTGATGGTATTGCAGAGTTGGGTCATTGGTTGCGGCACTTGAACGAGGTGATGTTCGGTTCAAACCCAAGAAATTGGAGTTAGATATGATGCATCGCGAGTCTCCACCTGCGAGACCATCTATTGGGGAGGCTCCAAAATTAGAGATTAAGGCTCTACCACATCATCTGAGGTATGTATTCTTGGGGAAAGATGACACTTTGCCGGTAATTATTTCATCAGATTTGAAGGTGCAACAAGTAGAGTGTTTGGTTGAAGTGTTGAAGAGGTTCAAGAGAGCTATTGGGTGGACTATTACGGATATAATTGGGATCCCTCCCGGTATTTGTTCACACAAAATCCAACTCATGCCCGATCATAAGCCAAGTATTGAGCACCAGAGACGTTTAAATCCACTTATGCAAGAGGTAGTGAAAAAGGAAATTATTAAGTGGTTGGATGTCGGAGTCATATATCCGATCGCTGATAGTAGTTGGGTATGCTCTGTTCAGTGTGTCCACAAGAAAGAGGGAATGATTGTGGTCCCCAATGAGAAAAATGAGCTTGTTCCGATGAGGCCAGTGACCGGATGGAGAGTGTGTATGGATTACCAGAAACTAAATGCATGGACTGAGAAAGACAATTTTCCTATGCCCTTCATGGATCAGATGTTGGATAGACTTGTGGCAAAGAGTGGTACTATTTTCTAGATGGCTATTCGGGTTACAATCAAATCCCTATTGCACCGTAGATCAAGAGAAAACCACTTTTACTTGCCCTTATGGAACTTTCATTCAAGAGGATGCCCTTTGGGTTGTGTAATCCACCAGCTACCTTTTAGAGATGTATGATGTCCATATATTCCGATATGGTAGAGGACACCATTGAGGTATTCATGAATGATTTTTCTGTTGTTGGTGATTCGTTTGATCACTGTTTGAGTCACTTGTCTGAGGTTCTCAAAAGATGTGAAGAGTACAACCTTTGTGCTAAATTGGGAAAAATGTCACTTTATGATGAAAGAGGGTATTGCATTGGGCCACCGCATCTCAGAGAAGGGTATAGAGGTTGAACGAGCTAAAGTAGAGGTTATAGAGAGACTTCCTCCACCCATTTCTGTAAAAGGTGTGAGGAGTTTCCTTGGGCATGCAGGTTTCTACCGGAGGTTTATCAAAGATTTCTCAAAAATTGCACATCCTCTGTGCAAGCTGCTTGAGAAAGATTGTAAATTTTATTTTGATGAATCTTGTCTGAAGGCATTTGGAGAGTTGAAAGAGAAGTTGGTATTGCGCCTATCATTATTTCTCCGGATTGGAGCAAGCCATTTGAGGTGATGTGTGATGCTAGTGGGGTTGCGCTTGGCGTGGTATTGGGACAAAGAAGGGATAAAATCCTGCACCCCATTTATTATGCTAGTAAAGCCCTGAATGAAGCCCAAAAGAACTACACCGTGACTGAACAAGAGCTCCTTGCGGTGGTCTTTGCTTTCGAGAAATTTCGCTCGTATTTGCTTGGCACTAGAGTTATAGTGCATACTGATCATTCTGCCTTGAGATATTTG
The DNA here is from genome assembly GCA_016801875.1 of Solanum sitiens. Classification (NCBI taxonomy): domain Eukaryota; kingdom Viridiplantae; phylum Streptophyta; class Magnoliopsida; order Solanales; family Solanaceae; genus Solanum; species Solanum sitiens. Next base: position 462,166 of record JABWTJ010000303.1, read on the forward strand.
ATAGCAAAGAAGGATGCGAAACCAAGGCTGATTCGTTGGATTTTACTATTGCAAGAATTTGACTTTGAAGTGAAAGATAGAAAAGGGACCGAAAATTAAGTGGCCGATCACTTGTCCCGATTAGAAAATAAAGTAATCGAGAGTTTGGTGAAAAAGCTGAAATTGATGATACTTTCCCTGATGAGCATGTATTGTCTGCTTCTCAAGACTTGATTCCATGGTTCGCAGATTTTGCAAATTACTTGGCTAGTGATATCATCCCATCAGACTTGTCCTTTCATCAAAGGAAAAAGTTCATGCATGATGTGAATTTTTTTTTGGGATGATCCATATCTTTATAGGAGTTGTGCCGATGGGCTTATTCAGCGTTGTGCACCGGAAGTTGAGATGTTTAGAGTTTTGGAGGCATGTCACTCCTCGCCTGTGGGTGGGCATCATAGTGGTATCCGGACAACCCATAAAATCTTGCAATGTGGATACTATTGGCCAACCATCCACCAAGATGCACACGAGTTCGCCAAGGCATGTGATAGGTGCCAAAGAGATGGCGGTATTTCTAGAAGGCAAAAGCTCCCTTTAAATCCCATTCTTGTGATCGAATTGTTTGATGTGTGGGACATTGACTTTATGGGTCCTTTTGTGAGTTCTCATGGGATGAAGTACATTCTTGTGACGGTTGATTATTTGTCGAAATGGGTGGAAGCCATAGCACTTGCAAAAATTATGAAGGGAAGAGTGTCACCGCGTTCTTAAAAAAAGAACATATTTTCCAGATTTGGCACCCCAAGGGCCATTATTAGTGATGGGGGATCCCACTTTTGCAACAAGTTGTTCAAAGGATTGTTGGAGAAATATAAGGTTCGCCACAATGTGGACACGCCATACCATCCTCAGACTAGTGGGCAAGTTGAGGTGTCAAACAGAGAAATCAAGCCGATTCTGGCGAAAACGGCGAATGCAAAAAGAACGGATTGGTCAAGGAGACTTGATGATGCTCTTTGGGCCTACCGGACAGCATACAAGACCCCCATAGGTATGTCACCATACCAACTTGTATATGGTAAAGCTTGTCACTTGCCGGTTGAGTTAGAGCATAAGGCCATGTGGGCAATGAAGAAACTGAAAATGGATTGGAATGAGGCTGTAGAACAAAGGTTAAATGGGTTGAATGAGCTTGATGAATTTCTCTTAAAGGCATATGAAAGTTCAGCTCTCTACACAGAAAAGATGAAGAAGTTGTCACGACTGGAATCTAGACCCCAGATGAGACCGGCATTGTTAACCTCTCAAAGGTCGTAGACAAGCCTATATACGTCATTCTTACATCTTTTAGGTTAATTTTAGCGGAAAATTTGAAACTTTTTATTTCTCAACATACTTATTAAACATTCTCATTAATACATAGTTGTTCACCATCAACCATCTAATATTAAGATCTCCAAATGAAAGAAATACTGTAATATAGTAATAATGATGTACTTGCCAAAATGGCACAAATACAATGTCTGAATAAAACAGGAAAGAAACGCTAGTGGAACATGCTCCACTAGCTCAACTCTAAAAACTAAGCTAGAATATAAATGGAAGCATCCTCGAAATGCATGAGGACCTACCAAGTCCGGATGAATGCTCGACGTCCGGATATATTCAGCGTCAACCTGTAGCTCTAGCGTCCACCTGTGCCTGCACCTAAAATTGTAGAGTTGTATAGGGTTAGTACACACTTGTCCTAAGTATGGGTATATGCAAGCACACACCAAGGACATGCATGAGAAAAGATAGCTCTTTCCTAACAACATGATTATGGAAAGTCAAGTCAGTGGACTTGCCAAATTGAGATTAGGAAAGTTAGTGAACCTTCCAAATTTGGATTAGGAAAGTCAGTGAGCTTTCCAAATTTGGATTAGGAAAGTCAGTGAGCTTTCCAAATTTGGATTAGGAAAGTCATGCCATGAGAGTAACATGCATCATCATAATTGTCATATTGCACACAGCACATAACATCTTACACATAGCACATATCATATTACATATAGCACATAACATCTTTCATATCATTCATTCATATGCCATGAGACCTTGGAATCATGGACTTGACATTAAGACTTCCCAAAATGAGGGTTCAACATATGGGACCTCAACTAGGGAGTCTTCATTAGCAAACACAGAGTCTGCTTCATTCGTTCATACGTACTTCATTACATTTCATTCATAGGCCAGTGCAAACACCAGCTATACCTAGGGTGTAGTTTAAGACTTCCATCGGGTTTGTTGTGCAATGATCAAGAATAACCTAGTATCATTACCTGAGTCTAGCTCACCTCTTGATTATCCTATCCTAACACCTTTGGTATCATTCATTTCATTATGTGCTTCATTTGAGGCTGGACTCATTTATTCATTGGGAACTTTAACTTTAACTGACATAGATCATGTGAGAATCATGAAATCCAGTGTCTCCCCCACACCGAAAAGAGGTGGAATCACCGGCCAAAGTGACCCAAAACATGCTAGCGTACATGGGAATTTAACCCCGCCAGATCCCTATATTGGCAGTATAGGTTCGAAGACCAGGAGATATAAGGAGACCCATACCCGGCAAGCCGGTCAGTCTTATCTCATGAGAGTTACGTGAACCTCCGCCCTTCCCTAAAGAAGGCATCAACGCTCATAGCTAGTCTATCGGTGCTCAGTATAAAGTTCCATTACATTCAACTCATACGTCATGGAAGTTGGCTTCTAGTATGAGGGCATCATAGCTCATTAGATAACTTCTCATCTCATCATTAGTATTAAGTGTGTTAATCTCAATACTTTCATTAGAGTGTTCATAGAGACTGGCCTCTTCATTATCTTACACTCTCATAGGTGAGTACGTTTTGGTAACATTTACTTAGACTTATTTGAGATTGTTCTCATCTTTAACATTAGTCTCATATCATGTTGTCACCACATTCATTAACATTAGCACATTTGCTCTTCATAATTACTCACCCCTTTTTACGTGAATGTTCATTTCATCATATGCCAATGCACTTGGCCATTTGTGTGTTTCACACTCTTACTTAACCCTTCTAGGGTTTCATCATTTCATTACATAATAATTATTTCATCGTATGCCAATGCACTTGGCCATTTAGTGTGATTTTACATTCGTACTTAACCCTTCTAGGGTTACATCATTTCATTACATACATCTTAGGTTCTCACTTCTTTTAAACGTATGCTAGACTTATGAGTCTATACACACAAGACATGAGGCTTTATTCATAGTTCGTTAAGTGATTCATACATTCCTAAGATTATGTAGTACAAGACTTATGTATCTTGTATATATGCCAAGATCTTGATTTTGATCTAAGTAAGTGGCATTATTCTTGAGTATTTAATTCACGTATGACTTATGTATCAATACGGAAGTTTGGGCAAGGAAACCCAAGTTCGAATCACTTGGATAACATTTACATTTTTCATTGATTTTATTTTTAATCTCCATGACATTGGGACTCTAAATGGAACCCCAACATTAACATTCTATCCTTAATTTTCTCCTTAGTTTTCCTCTTAATTTGGCCGAAAGGTTGTGGGTTCGAACCCCCACAACCCCTTTTTATTTTTCATTAACATCTCATTGCCCCTTTTCGCCCAAACCAAGAAGTTGTGGGATCAAACCCCCACAGCCTCTTTTATTTTATCCTTATATTCGCTGGGAATTGGGAGGTTGTGGGTTCGAACCCCCACAGCCTCCTTATTTAAATTTTATATTCGCTGAGGCTGTGAGGTTGTGGGTTCGAACCCCCACAGCCTTCTATTTTTATTTTAAATTAATGTTTGCTTAACTAGGCTTTTAGGCAGTGAGATTGTGGGATCGAGCCCCCACAGCCTCACTTTATTTTCTCAATTATTTCGCTCCTCTCCTTTCCAGCCTTGAGGTCGTGGGTTCGATTCCCACGCCTCACATCTTTTTTTTCCTTAATTTTCTCTTCTCTCATTCGCAGCCTGGAGGTCATGGGTTCGATTCCCACGCCTCCCATTTATTTACTTAAATTATTTCCCTCTCCTTTTCCCAACCAGTAGCCCGAGTTCGATTCCCCCTAGCCCTATTTTTCATCTCTTTTTCGCGAATTACAGTAGCTACACGGGTGAAGTCACAGGTTTGAATCCTGGTGGCCTCACCCTTTTAAAACTCATTAAATTTCCAGATTTGTCTATTAAACTTTAGTCTAAATTAACATTGCATAGTTGCTGGAAATTTTGGTCATTTTTCAATTCATTTTTATCAACGTTTTCACTTGATTTATAGGGTGTATTCATATACCATTTTAACTTATTTTTAGGCGCATTTTTCATAGGATTATTTGGCTAAAAGATTATTATCCAATAAACCACATTTCATTACAATGAACATCACGTTGTGTACAACTTTTGCACATAAAATACAAGGATAAAACATGCCATTTCACACCTCCAACAGTGAATAAGTTCACTGCCAAATGTTGCACACACACATCACTTTTTCACATGATTTCGGACAACATATTCAATATTCACATAATTCCGAGCATGCATACTTAAACATAAACATCACGAAAACACACTTTATCCCTACTTTGTACCAGCAAACATACCCAACCTGATTCAATGGGAGCTAGTGATAGGGACATGCAACGGGGAACAACCCTAGTTTTCGGAGTAAATATCTTCAATCTTAAGGGGTCTCTTGGGAAAGGTACCAAGAGAGAAGAAACACATACCTTAATTGATGTTCAAACGTTGAACTTGCTGCCCAAAACCCTCTCCAAAATCAGTCCAAGCCTCCTCAACGTCCACACCACTCGACGGACAACTTCTATTTGCCTTAACGTTTTTGGTTACTTGGTTTTTCTTAAAATTTCATGTGAGTTCTTCAAGTGTGAAGAACTCTTGATATAATTTCTGTTCTTGTACGTTTGTTAGGCAGAGAGAAAACAAGAGAGTTGAACGTGAAAATATGATAGACGTGAGAGAGTGAAACGTGAGAAGTGGTTTAGGCTTAGGTAAGGACTTAGTCAAATTAGGACTCTCCTTAACAAACAAAAATCTGATTTATTTAATTATACGTGAAAGGACCACTTTGCCCCTACGAAAATCAGATTTTAATCAACCATTAAATCATCAATTTGTTGCTTCCATTGGGGCTCAAACTCGGGTGGAGTGACCTTTGCGAAATGGATTATTTCGGGTCGACCCTACCCTATCCGGCTCTTTTATTAAATTATTTAATTTCCTTAGGGTAATTAAGATATTACCCTTGTCCTGGAAAAGACCATTTTACCCCTGGACCCTCAAAACTTAAGATTTTTTCTTTTTAAGTCCGGTAAAGACTCCTTCGATTAAATCTTCATTTTCGAGAACCCTACATGGTTGGTTCCAACCTTTCCAAGCTCAACTAACTCCCCAAGTTAGTTGGCTTGGCCGTAGTAAAGGTTTTGAGGTCTGGTTCTACGCGTATCAATCCGTGTGAACCTTGGTCTAATCGCAAGCATTCTTGACACCTTAAGCATTTATCTTATTCATTCTTTTAGGGTTGTTACAGAAGTACCATGACCAAAAGATTGAGAAGCACAATTTTGTGGTTGGGGATTTGGTGCTTTTATTCAACTCTAGGTTGCTCTTGTTTCCGGGCAAACTCAAGTCCAAATGGACTGGCCCATTTTTTATCACTCAAGTTTTCCCTCATGGAGCGGTTGAGTTGGAGAATAAAGAGGGTGTAAGGTTCAAGGTGAATGGGCAACGAATCAAAATCTACCTTGGGCATGCTGAAAAGGCGAATGAAGTGATCGAGGCATACCATCTTGATGAAATCTGAGTAATCAAGAGTACTACGTCGTGCCGCGATGTTAAATCAAGCGCCGATTGGGAGGCAACCTAATATGTATCCTCTAGCCATCAATAGGTTTTTCGTGATTTTATAGGCGTAGTTGCATTATTTCTATTTTTCTAACTTAATGTCACGTATTAATATTTCTTTAGAAGTGTTGGCTAGAGAGTAAATTAGGGTCCGTGTCTAAAAAGTTTCCAGAAAATACAGTACCACTCTTTACCAAATCCCCAGAAATTTGCAGAAAATTGTTCTTGTGCACTGATCGACGGACCAATCGACGGACCGTCGCCTGGTTGATGGACCGTCGGTAGGGTCCGTAGATCCCACGTTTGTTTCTTTCATTTTTCTAAGTTAGGGCATCCATCGACGGAGCAGTCGACTGACTTATGGTCCGTCAACGGGGAAGCATTAGTTCTCCAGACCCAATAACCCGACCCGACCCGACTGGCTATATATTGATTTTAAACTTTTCAGTTACCCTCCACCCTTTCAAATCCCTTTCCAACCGTTTCCCTCCCCATTTCCTTCAACTCCCCCACTTCCTCTCCCACTAACTCCCATTTCTAATCAGTCATATTCTCCTCTTCCCCAAATCTCCATCTGTTTCCCAAATCCTCTCTCTTCCCCACTCTTCCTTCTTCGTCTTTCTTCTGCCCGGTCGGTGTTCGAGGTCGCTATTTGGTGTTTCATACTTGCAAGAATTCATCCCCTCATTCCCTACACTACGGTCTACACGTATGTGTTTCTGATCTGCTCTATTTACTCTCATCACTTTACATGCTAAAATACTGGAATATGATAGTGGGTCTTGAATTTCGGACACCGTTGCATGCTCAAAATCTTCAAACTGAATTCATAGTACCTTAGATCAATTAAAGTGAATGGGATGGCGGTGTATTGTCTGATAATTGCTGTGTTTTAAGTGTTGTTGTTTCCGACATAGGGTTTGATAGTCTGTGTGAATCTATGTTTAAAAAATACGATAATTCAAACCCTAGGAATGATGAAATGCCTTGTTATTTGCTAGAGGAACTTAATGTTCCTTAGATTGCCCTAAATTTTTTCTTTGGGGGAAACAATGGCTGCCAAAATTTTGTGCCTGAAAGCCAGAACGAGCCCCCATCGATGGACCATCATTCAATCGACGGACCGTCGTTGGGGTCCGTCAACAACATCTCCCCTGATTTTTCTAAGTGTCTACCCACGGGGTAGACGATAGTTCGTCAACTGGTCGACGGACCATCCTGCATAACCGTAGACTCTAACAGAACCCTTATTTCTGAAGTTCCTCCAAATTTTTCTAAAGGCCATCGACAGACCCCCATTGACGGACCGTCGTTCAGTCGACGGTCCATCCTGCAGGTCCGTCATTCTTAACAGAAACTTTGTTATTTTAAGATTCAAAAAAGTTTCTAAGGGTTCAGTCGACGGTCCGTCCTGCAGGTACGTCGTCTCTATCAGAACCTTTGTTTTGAAACTTTACACAAGAAATTTTCTAAGTGTCCACCGACGGACTGTCGTTGGGGTCCGTGAGGCAGTTCTGCAGTTCTGCATCTCCACTCTGTTTTTGTTCCCCCTTTTGTGTTTGATTCTTTTGAGTTAATGTATGCTTCGACTAGTACTGATAACCCCTCTTTGCAGGTACATATGGCACCCAAGCAAGACCTAGTCTACTCTTGAGGGCGTTCCAAGTTTGTCGCCCCTTTCTGCCGGTTGGTGATTGGGTCATCTGACGATGGACGCGACCCCGAATACGTTCCCCCAGGCACCAAGACACCATCACGTGCTGCTAGGACCTCTCGGGGCACGCCTAAGAGGGTGGCGTCCGGCGTAGTCACTGCCTCCCAGTCTGATGAGTAGCGCACACTGACCGACACACCGTCTGGGTCTGCTGCAGTTTCTGAGGGAGCGTCTGGCTCTGAGGAGGCTTCTGCGTTTGAGGAAGCTTCATCTTCACATGGGGCCACTGCTCCAGTTACATCGGTCCATTCTGCCTCGTCTGAGGAGGCAGACAGTGCGGATTCTACTCCAGCACCCCTGAATGACGTCCCCGCTCCGGTTGCTGATCAGCCCAACTAGTAGTGTCTCGAGGGACAATATCAGATTTATAGGGATGCAAAGCTGCTCAACGATAAAGGGTTCATGACTAGGACTCTTACAATCGAGCAACGAGTTCTTACTGGGAGTCTTCCCACGATGCCATGCATATATGATCTTTTCACCCGTCATCGGCTAGAGTGGACGGCTAGGAGTCTGGACCGTTACAGCGAGGAGATAGTGCGAGAGTTCTATGCCGCTTATGTGGCAACTCTCAAGGATAGTTTGGACAAGCGGGCTAACCCCGCCAAACACGCACGACTCGAGCATGTTCGTGTCCATGGCAAGCGGGTGGATATCTCTTTGCCCGCCATTCGCAGATTCTTATATGGTGCTGACATTGATGCCACCAAGGCCCCTTTCACTACCGAGTTTGACTATAGGTGGAAGCTGATCAAGGACGGCCGTTTCCAGCGCGAGAGAGTGCTGAGAGAGACCACCAAGAGGTGGATAGCCCAGAACATCTTTGTGGATGGCGAGGGTGCTGATTGGGTGCTGGAGCCCAAAGGAGGAATAAAGAAGGCCAACCTCACATTTACGGCCAAATTCTTATGGCTCTTGGTCCGTCATTGCCTCTCCCCCACTGCTGCTGATAATATCGTCACATGGGATCGAGCATCGCTGATCACTGCCATAGTTGCTGGGTTCGAGGTGAACTTCGCATGGCTGTTGCAGGTGGTCATTCATGAGAGGGCCTTTAAGGCCACCAGTAGTTACCCCTTCCCTTGCATGGTTTTTGAGTTGTGCAGGTCTGCTGGAGTGCCCGTGTGGCACATTGATGTGCTCAAGACCCCGACTATCCAGGTTGATATCGGTCTCATCCGGGATAAGTACAATGAGTTGGCTCCCAACAGAGGGCCTCGTGTAGAGGTGCAGCCGCTAGGTGAGAACCTGGCAGCCACGGTAGAGCAGGCCAAGGGGCTGATCCAGCTACATCAGAGCCTACCGACACCACCCCGTTTGAGTATATCCCGAGTACTAGCACCGCTCCGAGCTCCTCCCGCTCCACCCCATCTGCAGCACAGGTCCTGATCTCTAGGGTCCAGAAATTAGAGGCCCAAATGGCCACACTTCTGCATCATATCCACCCTTGGATGCAGAAATCCATTGCTGAGGCGGAGGACCAGATAGAGAAGAAGATGGCCCAGCAGACTGAGAGGCAGATCATGCAGGTCCACTAGCGCCTTGACGCATTTGTGTTGAGGGTTCTTGCCCGGCCAGCCCCTACTGTAGATTTGACGACTCCCCAGTCTGCTGTGGCGAGTTTGAGGGCTGATATGGATGCCATTCTGGAGGCCCGGGTGCCCGAGTCTGAGGCCACGTCTGTGGAGCCTGCTGAGGATACGGTGTTGGCTGCTCTTTTCCAGACCACTGCTGCACCACTGCTTCCGCCACGTGAGCATACCAAGAGGCACCAATTCAGAGAGGAGGATGAGACTCTAGCTAGGAAGAGAGAGCATCTTGAGTTGGAGACTGCGAAGAGAGCCTCGCTGATGGATGAGGAGGCTCGACAGATGAGGGCTCAGGAGGTGGCTACTGGGGCGTCTAGCTCCAGGATTGCTGATGTTGAGAGGAGCACTACTGAGGGTGTTGTTATCGCTGCAGACACTACTGATGGTGTCCGTACTACAGAGGGAGCGGTTGCAAGAAACCAGACCCGCCAGCTTGTTGATCTTCGGCGCTATGCGCCTCAGGTTTGCATCACCTACCACCCTATTTTATATTTTTTATACATTGGGGACAATTTCATGCTCTTTTGTTGGGGGTGGGGTAAATGGAAAGTGAGTGCTATGGTGAAGTCTGAGTAGCCCAACTCACGATCCTCTCTTGGGGTTTTCTTGCCTATGTTCTTTTTCCTCAAGAGACTGTTTACCTTACTATTGAACTGGCACGTTAGTATCTTGTACATAGTATCGATATGAAATCTGAAGCACTATGGCTAAATAAAATGATATCCTGATTTAAAGAAAATGCTTGCATGATTAGGCATAGAGAATGATGAATGTGTGGCATTAATCATGACATAGACATACACCCCTGCATGACCCTTAATCTTAAGCTCGAACTAAGTGTCTGATAATCTAGTAGGGTAATGATGTGTTAAGTGAGTGTGAGAAAGTTGAATAGACCACCGTTGGTACTGAGCTAGAACTTGCCCGGTTAGTCCTGCTAAAAGTAATCTGTAATAGACAATTAGGAAAGGATCATAGGCCCTTGTTCAAAATAGTCAATCTTTAGCCTAGATAAAAGAAACCGAATATAATTAATCCCTTCTTGATCCAAATGATTTGAGCTTAAAATGAACCTTTCTTTTTCTACCCCAACTTATCTTGTGGGAACAATGTGTGGCCGTGGTCTCTCCTTGGACATGTGCACCTCAGCTTATGCCAAAAGCAGAAGTTGAGGGTGGCTAATGCAGAAAACAACCTTGTCGTGGCCCTGACCCAATCTTGGGTATTGTGTACCTTGACTCATGGCAAAGCCATGAGTTGAGGGTGGCTATTATGAGGAATGCTCCGGAAAGTGGGGTTGAAAGAATAAAGAGAGAAAGAAGAAAAGAAAAGTGACTCAAGCAAAGCTGAAATCAAGTGAAAAATTGCAAAATTTGAAAGTAAAAAAAATAAAAAAATAAAAGAAGAGTCACTTACACAAAAGGAGAAAAACAAGGCAAGAGAATATAAGAAAATCAATAATAGGGCGGAACAAACGACGAAAAGGTAGGACGCTTAGCCGTTATGACAAGGAGGGCAACAAGTCACTAAAATGCATCCAAATACCCTACCTGACCCTGAGCCTATGTTACAAGGTAATAAAGTCCTATCGTGATCCTAAGAGTCTAATATGTTGAACTTAAAGTAGTGAAAATAAGGGCAAGCCTATGGTGATAAGTATCAATAAGGTGTGAAGTTGTTCTGAGAGTGAGTGTTGAAAAATAATCCTTATACTCAAACTGAAATCACTGTGTGAAAAAGGATGATTTTTTTAAGGACACTAGTTGTAATACTAGAGAGTTGGTACTTTGGTGAGAAATAAAAGAGAAAAAGTGTCGGTGCGTGGTGATTCTGTGTCATGGTCTGATCCACATAAGTGAGCCTAATAGTGATATCATGCATGAATATAGTAAAAGTAATCAGGATTGATAGCCAGATGATTGCAAAATCTAAAATAAGGATACTTTTGTACAAAGGTGTTGTGGTGAGTCATAGTGCGTCACTTGAGGACAAACAACGAATTTAAGTTGAGGGTGTTGATGTACCGTGGTTTTATGGTACTTTAAATACTTTTTCCTTAAGTTTAGTGTGTGTCTAAGGCCATTTTGTAGTAGTTTTAATGTATTTTTCTTTATGTTTGCAGGAAAAACTGTCCAGAATGAAAACACTGAAGATGTACTGAAAATTGCAGAACAGATGACCTACGGAGCCATCGACGGTCCATTGACCCATCGACGGTCCATAGGTAGAAACCATCACCATGAAGATGTTATGCTGCCAAGGAAAGATCGAGGAATTCTGATAAGTGTGGGGCTACGGAAGGGATAACAGTCCGTCGTCTCATCGACGGACCGTCCTGGTGATCCGTTGGTGTTAACAAAATGTAGCCTCAGTACCCAATTTGAAAAGATTCTAAATGTGGAGCAACGAAGGCCATCGACGGACCGTCATTCCGTCAACGATCCGTCCTGCAGGTCTGTCGATGGTAACAGAGAGTTGAAGAAGAAGGTAGTGGAAAATAAAGTTAAAGTATGGACCGACGGAGGCGTCGACGATCCGTCGTTGCCTCGATGGTCTGTCGGTCAGGTCGTCGATGAGAGACGCGTTTTTTGTGCAGATTTTCCTTATTTAGGTTTCCCTCTATGTTTAGGATTCTATTATTATAAATAGGACAAAAAACCTCATTTTTAGGGTTAGACTCTGGGTTATTTTTTTGATTTGTAATATTGGTTGTTGAATATGGGTTTTGGAAAATACTTCATTTTTCCAAAATCGTTTATTGCATTATTTTCTTGAATTCAAGTGATTTTCTAGATTTTCTTCAATCTCATCAAAGTAAGTACATTAGTTCTTATCTAATTAATATGAATTGTGTAATTATGAACATGGGTAACTAAATCCACAACTAGGGTTGTGGGAACCATGGGTAATTAACAAAGTAAATCTAGCTAAAATAACAATTCTCGCATAGTTTCTTGACGTATTGATAATTCTTTCGTTTAGAAGTCTTTTTATAGAGTGCACGCGTTAGAACTCGCATTATTGCTACTTGCCGGACCAAGGAGGTAGATAATAAGAAAAGAATTATCAACGTAAATTTAGTGTATACTATCTAATAGGCTAGTGTCAATTGGTGCAAAGTAATAACTAAGCCATACATCGATTATGATACTTAATATGAGGTAAAAGGTAAGGTTTAGTAAAGTGTACACACGTAGCCGGACCAAGGTGCGGAGTGAAATTCACTAGTTGCCGAACCAAGTAATTAGGGATACATAACTTATCACTTTGCATGCAAGATACTAGGAAAGAGTTATTATAGCTAGGGTTACAGCGTCATGAACCTAATGGGGAACACTTACACCCTAGTTTCTCTCATTACTTGATAAACATCAAACATTTGAACTTGCTACTTGTTTACTTAGAATTAATTAAATAATTGTGTTACACAAACCCCCCCTCCTTTTAATTGTTTGTTTTTGGAAAGGACTTGATTAAAATAGAAGTAATCGTAGATTAAAGTTAAGTCTAAACCATTTTACTCGTGGGATCGACCCCAACCTAACATTTGAGTTCTTTACTTGTACGACCGCTTATACTTCTTTAGGGAAGTGTAATTTGAGCGTATCAGTCTATGAGAGGAATGCATGTATTCATCTTAGCCTGTACCTCTTCATCTTGTCCAAGATTCTCTTCATTCTCCACCTCGACATTCTCCTCTACTCCTTCATGTCGCGCAGGAGGGTTCTCATTTCTGGGAGCATTCTTAAAACAAGCTCTTTCCTTGTAGGCGCCAAACCTTCCTGGCCTCTACCCCTAAATCTTCCCCTACCCTTCCTGACCGTGACCTCTAGTTGCAGATTCCTAAGTTGGACATTGACAGGAGCTATGGCCCTGACAAAAAATTGAAGGAGGTTAGATACTAATTTGAATCACCAGATACCAATTGGAATTAAGTTATAACATGAAAAATACAACAGAAAATAGAGAGAATTCCTAACTTACTATATCCTCTCGAACAAAAGTACATACGTCTCCATACCGTTCTGCAAGACTCTACTAAACTCATTTTGGTTGTAACGTTCCAGAAAATCATATGTCTAATGAAGAGACCAGTATGCCCTTAGGATAGCCTATTAGGGGTACATAGGCACCTCAATGCCCAATATTGAGAAATATTGGACATAAAGTAGAAAAATTGGCTAAGAGATATTATCCAATTTTCTATATACGAATATGAGATATACTTTTTGGGTTGTCATACCCCAATCCAAGATTGATGTTTAAGAAATGTACCTGCAATGAAGACCCTAAGCTAATAAAAATGATGACTTCTCAACCAAACAATGGGGTATGAGGCATCCAAGTGTCAAGCCTAGATACCATTCCACATGACCATCTAAAATGATCATGTAAATTAAGTAGTGCCCAAAGACATGGTGAGGGTCCTTGGGACAATAAGTGAGCATTCCCAAATGAGCCATCAAGATAAAGTAGTTAGGAAAGTGCAACAAACCCATGTGCAAGCACATGGACAACACACGTGAAGGAACCGGCCAAGGGGACCACGGAACCATCCTAACCGAATTCGGTTAGGGCGGTTAGGCATGACACGCACGGGCAGCTCCCTCAATGTGGGACCAGCCAACCTAACTAACTATAAGTCCTAACCGACTATACTCACTAGCCAACTAATCAAGGAATAACCGAATTGGACCCCCTAGTGCACCTGACAACCTAGGACAAATCGGGTGGAACCTTGTACTAGTTAAGGGGACAACCTAGTACCTAACCTAGGATGGTCCAAAAGGGTTAGCTATGGTCCCAAAGACTTAGGGGTATTTTAGTAATTTCCCTAGGTCCCTACATTAATTAAATTAAGGATTTAATTAATTAATTAAAAGTCAAAATGTTGACCGAAACAAGGGTCAATGTCGATTTCCAGATTTTGATCAAAGTTAACATCTTCCTATGTTTAGTCAACTTAGGAAAGGCATTTTGATAATTTTCTAATCAGTTGGTTAATTTACTAAAATAGCCTTAGTTGAATAAGTCAAAGTCAGTTCCTAAACCTAATCATTCACGATCAAACACTTAGAAAAAAAATGCAAAGCCAGTAGACACAGAATGCTAAAACGTGAAAATTTCCATCGACGTTCTAGGGCAATTCCAAGGTTTCTTCAAGTTTTCGTTCAAGGTGGTGTTCGTAGATTAAGTTCTACATAAGGTATGGGTTTCTCTCCTGGACTTCTTTCTCCAAGAGAAATTTCTTTCGAACGATTCAAAGATCTTGAAAACTAGGGTTGTTCCCGTATTCTCGTCGAACTCTCTTGTCCCTAGTATCCTTTTTGATTCAATGATGAATAGGTTAGAGACCATGTTGTTGGTATGTGGTGCTGGATTTTATTAACATGTTTTATTATTGAATGATGAATATCGAATGAACCTATGAACTTGTAGTCTTGTAAAGTTAATATTATCATGTAAATTAAGAACCGATGATATGCTAAGTTACGTCCGTGATGTGTTAAGTGATTTATGTGTTTTGGCCGAACGTTGAATTGCTGTTGTTGTGATGTTATGAAGATGCTAAGTTCATCGAATATTAATACGATGCTGTCCAAGAGGTTTAAAAAAACGTTATCACTAAAAGCCATAAACTAAGATTGCCTTAAAAGACATCTGTGAAATCACATCTTGAATGAATTGCCTATCTTATGCCAACAAATTGGCTAACACTACTTGGTCAAAACGAATGCATGATAATGGCTAGGAGCTTATGTAAATGATTGAAAGATTGGCTAAAGGTTCATACATATTCAATTTAAATATGAACATACGTAAAATTGGCTTATGCCAACAAAAATGGTTTGCTAGTTTAATATCCCAAATGTTGAGGCCAATACTAATAATATGCTAATCTTGTGTAGTAAGAGTATCAAGTATATTATAAGAAGTTCTAAAGTAATTCAATGAATCCATAACCAAGGGCATGCCATTCATTGGGACAACTCCCAACATGCTCTAAAAGAATGAACTATGAACATATGTAACTCATTGAAAGAAGTGCTCATCGTCCATAAATGATGAAATGAAGCTACTACACTAAAGTAAAGAAGTAACGTGAGTTATAACATAATTAAAGGGGTCTAAATTAAGTAAGTGACCAGAATTGGGTGTTAAAGGAAGTGAGACAAGTCTTACTTACACCTAAGCTACTATGTTAAAAGAATACTCACGAATGAAGGTGTTAGAATCTGTGAGACTAGTCTTATTAACACCTAAGGATGATATGTAAGGACAGTTCACATTTCATTAATGTAAAGTAAGGATGATATGTAAGGACAATTCACATTTCATCAATGTAAAGTAAGGATGATATGTAAGGACAATTCACATGTCATCAATGTAAAGTAAGGATGATATGTAAGGACAATTCACATTTCGTCAATGTAAAGTAAGGATGATATGTAAGGACTATTCACATTTCATCAATGTAAAGTAAGGATAACAATTCATCAAAAGAGTAAGTAAATCTCAATCTAGAAGCAAGCTTCCATAATGCTTGAGTCAACTCTAAAAGATAAAGACGATAATGAAAGTGAGCACAACACTGATAGACTAGTTATGAGTAGGTGCTTGCACGTGTAAGTCTCATGAGACGAGGCTACCACTGAGGTGGATAAGTAGTCTCATTAAGTCCCTAGTCTTCGAACTATGTCTAGCCAACATACGAACTAGCCAGTGGTTTCCACCTAAGCGAGCTAGGTATGTTTGGTTTCACTTTTGCCGGTGATTCCACCTCTTTTCGGTGTGGGAAAGACACCGGATTTCATGTTTAGCTCACGTTATCTATGTCGGTTAATGCTCATGATATGTTCTTGGTTCACTATAGCCGTGAGCCACTCCTTTTCGGTATGGAGTGAACAATTGAGATGGATTCACCTTAGCCGAGGATCACCCCTTTTTGGTGTGGGGCAGACACTGGATTTCATGAGTAGCTCACATGATCAAGATTCATTTTTACCAGTGAATCACCTTTTTTCAGTATGGAGAAGACACTGGATTTCATGTTAGCTCGCATGATCTTATTCCTAATGATGTCTTTATGAAAGTAAGAAAGGATGATGATGATGGAACGTATGTTCAAAGTGAGCCATGAAGAAGAGCTTAAGAATGTCAATTGCCAATATCACACTCATGAAGTTTCAGCAAATAATGGGCAAAGCCAAATAAGATTGGCTTATAATGACTTCTTATATGATGCCAATAAAGGGAAGTAGAAACATAATGTTAACTAAATAACTCATAACTTCCCTAACATGAAAGTAATGAAACAGATGGCATACCTAATAAAATTGGCTTATGAAATGTGAGTGAATACATAGAGTAAAGAATGACTCACTATAAGGTAGGGAAATTATTCTTTAGTCCTTGGATTACTTACATCGACTCATTGTGGGTATGGGACTACAATGAATCATTGTACTTGTAAGTAAAACATAGACTAAAGGAATTATTGAACTACACAACAAGAAGAAGAAAAAGATTGAAAATAAAACTAAGTATAGAGAGGTTAGCTCTCGGGTTAGGAAGATCAAATTTTCAAATTTTTGCTCAAGTTGTTCTAAAATTAGGTTGATGATACTAATGTCTTGAAGATTCATATAGAAAATGAGTTGTGTGCTTTGAATGCATTAAAATACATCATATTCATACCAAAATTCACAACTAACTAATTAGGAAAGTCTAGTGATGTCACTTTCCATAAATGGCATGTTGTTTAGGAAGAGCTTTCCTTGATCAAGCATAACCTTATGTGTATGTGTGCATACACCCATACTTAGTACAAGTGGTGTACTAACCCTATACAATATTTTTATAGGTGCAGGTTAGAGGATAGATTGATGACACTTGCAGCGGTTTGGACTTCAGCGTTTCTCCAGAACATTTGGTAGGTCCTCTTGATTTCGAGGATGCTACAGCTTATTCTAGCGTTAGATATAGACATATCTATTGGATGTTGTCCCTAGAATTTCCTTCAAAATTTATTTTGAAGCTTTTTGTAATAAGGCTGTTTTTGGCAAACGTATTTATGATATATTCATATTCTGTTTCGAATTGACTCTTTATGATAGATGTTTGTTTTCTTCATGTTGAGCTTAGTATATGATGAAACTATGTTACTACTATATGAAGTCTATGTATACTTCATACATATAAAAAGTTTTGAATTTTCAACTAAAATTAACCATATGAATATGATGAATGCAAGAAAAGGCTAGTCTGAGAGGTCAACGACTCCGGTTGTAATTCGGATTCCAGAATCTGGGTCGTGACATTGGTACATCGAGATTAACAAACCTAGGATGTGATACCAACTTTGTTATGACCCAAATCATTGTGATTGGCACCCACACTAACTCTCTTGTGGAAGAACCATTAATACTAATTAGCTAACCAAATCTAATCAGAATACTAAGGCATTTAACTTACGAAAGCAAGTGAAATGCTAAGAAAAGAAAATATGGAGTTCCTATAAACTCCAATAAAAAAGTCTAACAACTAAACAAATATGGGAGATACGCCTAGAAACTTAAAGTCAATGTACCAAACCTCTAACATGATCCATAAGTCAAAATATGAAGGTTACAATCCAAAAGTAATGCACTAATAACTAACTAGAAAGTCTAAGTCCGAAATGTGGACACAAATAGAAAGAGAACTCATGGAAGCCGAGAAAAATAGGCTCACTCTTGAATTCTAACGATCACTGATCTTTGAAGCTAGGTCTTTCAATAGCCACCTCAAGATGCCCTGTACTCAACAAAGAAAGAGCAAGTGATATTGTACACAACCAGAATGTACAGGTAGGATCACGCGGCTATCCCACTAATTGCAACATACATAAGTCATTAAAACATAACAATACCATGCATACACCGAACATATACAATATCATTAACATTTACGAACAACGTACAATTTCACATTCTCAAGCTACATAATTATATCAACTCATTGATTCACGCATGGAACCCAAACCTAAACTATTAAAATATTAAAACGTGGTACGCGATCTAATTTTTATGTCGGAACATGGCAATTGATCCCATGTTTATGCCAAAATGTGGCAACCAATCAAAGTTAGTGTGCCAAAACACAACACCTGATCCATTCAACAAGCCACAATCACAATCACAAGTATACTCTCAAAATCATACAATCAAGTCATGATTCATGGCATTCATCATTCAGCAATATCATATACATTAGTGTGACCAATACTGCAACATTCGCATACATACACATATTAAAATGAAGCAATAATAAACATATATCAAACAATAATGAAATTACAACCATCACCTACCTCGAAACAAGCTTGAATCCCCTACGAAACTTGATTCTTCCGTTTCCGAATTCGTTTCGCTTTTTCTTTGTGTGCAAATAATTAATAGTCTTAAAGTGGAACAGTAGATTACTAGTGCCTAAGGGTTGTTCCATTTCGTACTTTAAGCCAAGAAAGTTAGTTTCGAAGGGTTGTGTCTATAACTTAGTCTGAGTTAAGGACTCTAGTGTTGAGATACCTCATATTCAGTCAGTTTCAGTAGTAAAAAAGAGTTTCTATAAGTCTTTCCCAATGATCTACCTAGAGTCCCTCCTGAAAAAGAGATAGACTTCAGCATACACATTCTTCCAGAAACTCATCCTATCTATTCTGACATACAGAATTGCACCAACAGAGTTGAAACAACTTAAAAAACAGTAGAAAGACCTCCTTTATATGGATTTCATTCCACTAAATGTCTTACCTTGTGGAACTTCAGTCTTATTTGCTAGAAAGAAAGATGGTTCCCTTAGGATGTATATAGATTACTGTCAATTGAACAAGGTTACCATCAAGAATAAGTATCATCTTCTGAGGATTGATGATCTTTTGTATCAGCTTCAGGGTGCTTCATGTTTCTCTAAGATAGATCTCAGATCTGGCTACAATCAATTGAAGGTAAGGAAGTGTGATATTCCCAAGACAACATTCGAGACCCATTATGGTCATTATGAGTTTCTGGTGATGTCATTCGGTTTAACTAATGTGTCTTTAACATTCATAGAATTTATGAATAAAGTTTTAAAACCTTATTTAAATATGTTTGTTCTCGTCTTTATTCATGACATACTAATCTATTCAAGGAATGAAGAAGATTATGATAGCCATCTCAGAATATTTCTTCAGTCTATGAAAGATAAGGAGTTATATGCTAAGTTCTCTAAATGTGAGTTTTGGCTTGAGTCTGTGGTGTTCTTGGGAACATAGTTTTCGATGATGGAATTAAAGTTGATACCCAAAAGATAGAGGCAGTGTAGAGTTGGCCTAAGCCCACATCTCCAATTGATATTAGGAGGTTCTTAGGATATGCTGGTTATTATAGAAGGTTTGAAGAGGGTTTACTTCCATTTCGTCTCCATTGACCAAGTTGACTTAGAAAACAATGAAGTTTCAATAGTCTGAAACTTGTGAGAAAAGCTTTCAGGAATTGAAAAAGAGGTTGACTATTGTCCCAGTATTGACCTTTCTAGAAGGTACTCAAGGTTTTGTGGTGTATGGTGATGCATCAAGAGTCATTTTGTGTTGCATGTTAATAATTCACAATGTCAATGTTATAACGTATGCCTCCAGACAACTGAAGGTACATGAGAATAATTGCCAAACCCATGACTTAGAGTTGTCTGCAGTAGTATTGGCTTTGAAGATATGACGTCATTATTTGTATGGTGTGCATGTATATGTGTTCACCTATCACAAGAGCCTTCAATATGTGTTTACTCAAAAAGAGTTGAATCTTATACAGTGGAGGTGGTTAGAGTTACACAAGAATTATGACATGAATATTCTTTACCACTCAGGTAAGCCTAATGTTGTTGATGATGCTTTGAGCAGGTTTTCTATGGGTAGTACTACCCATGTTGAGAAAGAAAATAGAGAGTTAACAAAATATGTGTATAAACATGCACGCTTGGGAGTCCGACTAATGAATTCCACAGAAGGAGGAGTGGTGATGATATATGAGGGTGAATCATCATTAGTGTCAGAAGTAAAAATGAAGCAAGACCAAGATCCCATTTTTCTTGAATTGAAGGCAAGTCTCCGTAAGCAAAAAGTAATATCATTTGAACAAGGGAGAGATGGTGTGTTTAGGTATCAAGGTAGATTGTGTCTACCTAGAGTGGATGAACTCAAGAGAGAATCATGGATGAAGCTCATAACTAAAGATATTCCATTCATCCTGGTTTCACAAAGATGTATCGCGATTCGAGAGAGTTTTATTAGTGGAGTAGTATGAAGAAGGGTATTGGAGAATTTGTGGCTAGGTGCCCAAATTGCCAACAAGTTAAAGTAGAGAATCAAAGGCTCGGTGGTTTGGCTCAAAATATATAACTTTTGGAATCAAAGTGGGAGATGATTAATATGGACTTCATCACAGATTAACCAAAGTCTCGCAGGTAGGATGATTCTATTTGGGTGATTGTCAACAGAATGAAAAAATCAACCCACTTTTTGCCGGTGAGGACTACCCATTGAGTAGAAGATTATGCTAAGCTATATATTAAAGAGTTGGTAATACTTCATGGGGTTACATTGTCCATTATTTTAGACAGAGGTGCATAATATACAACACAATTATGGAAGTAATTCCAAAAAGGCATAGGTTCAAAGGTAAACTTCAGTACTGTTTTTCATCCTCAGATACATGGGCAAGAAGAGTGCACATGTGTGATTAAATTCAATGGGAATTGGGATGATCACCTACCTCTCTTCATGTTTGTTTACAACAATAGTTACCACTCTAGCATCCAAATGCCTCCTTATAAAGATCTTTATAGATCAAGATGCAAATCTCATATGGGATGGTTTGAAGTTTGTGAAGCAGGGTTGATTAGGACCAGATTTAGTTCATCAAGCTATGGAGAAGGTGAAAGTGATTAATGAGAGGTTGAAAACGGCACTGAGTAATCAAAAATCCTACACTAATGTTAGGACAAGAGAGCTAGAGTTTGAATTGGATGATTGGGTGTATTTAAAAGTTTCACCCATGAAAGGTGTTATGAGGTTTGGTTAGAAGGAAAAACTTAGTTCCCTGCATACTGGACCTTATCGAATATCCAAGAGGATCGACAATGTAGCTTATGAGTTGGAGTTACCACAAAAGCTAGTTGCGGTTCATCTGATTTTTCACATCTCCATATTGAAGAAGTGCTTGAGAGATCAATCATTGATTATAACAACTGAAAATATTCATATCAAGGATAGCTTACCTTAGGAGGAGATTCATGTTAAGATTCTAGATCGCCAAGTTCGCAAGTTGAGAAAAAAAAGAGGTAGCATTATTTAAATTCCTTTGGAGGAATCAATTTGTTGAGGAAGCTACTTGGGAAGCTGAGGAGGATATGAAGGAGATATATCCAAATCTTTTTGAATCCGGAGAAAGTGTATACCAAGGAATTAATTCTCTTTCTAATACTTTTTATATTATGAGTGAGCATGTTGTTTGTTTGCATTTGCTTATTGGGTGTTTGAACTTGATCTTACCACCCTTAACCTGGTAAATGTAATCTCATTCAAAGATGAATGTTACCAAAGGGGAGATATTGTAACATCTTGCAATTTGGAATTTCAAGAAGAAGCTAATAAATTGGAAATAGTAATTTTTGGAAAGAATGAAAATATGGAAATTTTGTTAAGCCCGAATAAGTTGCATTTTGGTCAAATTCAAATGGTAATAACTCCTAGCGCAGGATGAGTAAGGTGTATTTCACAATATGGTTGGAACTCTGTTTAAATAACCTTTTCAACGTCGCTGAGTTTGCACAATTCCGAGTTTGTATGAGAAAGTTATGCCTGATGGAAGTTGGGTTGTCCGAATAAGGAAATGTCTAATCTAGAATTTAGAAGGGTATTCTGGTCTTTTCAGTACCCTTTTATTTTGAATTCGTTTTTGGTAATTACCTAGGTGTCTAAACTGAACTTTTTCAGTTTACGCTTTTGAAAAATAGAGGTTGGATTTAGGGAGAAATAACGCAAGAGAAAGGAGAAGAGGAAAAGCAAAATTGACCAAGACCAATTGATTTTAGTTACGGATTCTCCAAGGAATTTATTCTATGAGGTATGTGAGTCTTTCATAGCATTGGGTAGGTTCACCCACGTGCCAAACATGTTTAGTTCAGCGAAATACATCCTATAAGGGTTTGAAAGTTGATGTTCTCGTTATATATTCTTGAATTTGATTGTCGTACTTGAATTGGGCTGAATTGAGCAGTTTTTGGGGTCTTTACATTGACTTATAGAGTTGTTCTGAGTTAGGTTCTTGAGTTCATATGTTGGGTATCGAAATTTGATGCTTCAATATTGTGTATCTTTTATATTTCGTGATCAATGACACTAACCTAAAATGTGAGCATCTAGGAATCGGCGCTAGTAAACTAACCCAACAAAGGGTTGGGGTCGTGTCCCAAGGGAGTGGTAGTGAAAGTAGTAGCTAATTAGAATTTTGTTCTAAATAGTGATAGCTTAAGACATTTTCAAATATTAAAACAAAACAAGTTTAAATGGTGAAACCAAAGTGTCTAATATTAAGAAGGGTTTTGTCATAAGTAGTAAATTAGCAAAAACAAAGGAGAAAACAAGTATGGGAGAGAGTTTTTGGGTGTGACCGCATTATATATTGACACAAACTAATGGGTATACGCTTTTGATAAGAAAATTCGCAAGAAAATGGTGACTAGGCTAAGCTTTAGGTGAAAGTAAGTTCCGTTTTGGGCAACGTACTCCATACCAAATGGGTTCCTCTCAAAATCCCACTCACCTGAACTAACCAGCCTATGCCTTATCCACACCATGACCATTCGATAGAGGGTACTTGGATATGGGACTACGTCTCAACCTCTTGGGCTGAAGCTCATGTAAACTCACTCCTTAGGCTATTAGTTTGGTGGTCTTGTTTTCGCGACCTCCCTCTCGGGCAAGACGAAAACACATGGGTGGATTTGTCTTTGCAACTACAAACCCATTAAAATAAACCACAACCGCTAGGTGAAATCACCATTAAAATTCATCTTTTGTATCAGCTATCAAGACCCAACAGTAATATCAAGCAATAAGCAAATATACACAAAATGATAAAGAAATTAAATAGGTATAAGAGATTAAACCTTAAAAATGGCAAAGGAAGGTAAATGGAGAAGACCCACTTCCAAGATTGGAAGAAGAACTTCTTTCTTCAAGATTCCTCAAAACCCTCTCCAAACATGAGACAAAACGTAAGAATAAAGTTTCAAAAGTAAAATATGAATTATCTAATATTTCACTCTCCAAAATTCTCTCCAAAATTCTCTACTAAATAATAAAAGAGTTAAGTATACCTAGGCTTCAGATTTAGTGCTTTTGGATCCATTCAGCAACTTTAGTCGTGAATCGCGAGTGATTTAGTGATCTTCCCTTTCTCTGGTTCGTACCATTTGTTCCTTGCCTATATATCCATTCATGTTGCAACGTTGGGCGGAATAACTCTGCCTCGCTAAAATTTTCAGTGAATCATCAACTGCTTCTTTTTGTCGCCTTTTGATTCACTTCCTTCAAGGCGCACTTGTTGTAGTAGAAGGTGGAACTCTACTATATGGCGTATCGTCAAATGTTCTTGGAGATGTGCACTTTGTATCTTCATCTCTTTTTCTGTTTTGCTTCCATTTTGCGCCTAAGTGTCCATGCTCTTATCAAATCCTCAAATACTTGAGACTTTGAAGTTTTTATCAGATATCGAGATAAAATACACAATCGAGGACAGTATTTGCATTAAAGTATGACCCTAGGTGAGTCCAATTTGAGCATTCATCAACACCCCAAACTTAAACTTTTGTTTGTCCTCAAGTAAAATTTAAGTTCGGTAGTTCGAATAGGATGTCTCAAATAGTTCTACATAAAACTCAATCATGAATGTACAAAAAAAAAAAAAACTACTCATGCATAACTCAATTGTATACTCAAAGATTCAAATTGTGACACAACATTACCAAAGATTCTTGAGCTCACAATACTTTCTACTAATTCAAGCTCAAGCTCAACAAAAGTATCTACATGACCTCACACAAAGAATAATTCCATTTTTTCATACGTAGATTTATCAATTTAGGATCAGGAATCTGATCCAACTCTCAAACTCACAACGAGGAACACAATGCATGTTTTCACCCATATTTTTTCCCTTATTTTCAAGTTGACCTTCGGTTCGATTTACTCAGGATAAAAAAGGTCTTTCTAAGGCTTGTAACGGGGTTGAGTGCAAAGGTATGGTCATTTGGGCTTAGTGAATTTTCTCCAATGAGATGTGATTTCATTAATTTATACCCCTATCTTCCTTTCTTAATTCTTAGTCAAGTGCTTCTAGGTCATATTTTATTTCCCTTCATGAATTGCTTTGAAACCCGATATCTTTACATTTCGAGCTTTTATTTCACGACATCTCTTTTTTTTTGTATGTAGGGCTTCCATTTTTATGCAATACCATTGGTTTGCGATACTTCTTTTGCACTTCTTAACTTCTTTTTTTCCTTCTCACCACATCCCCAACTTAGGATTTTGGTCTATGTTTGCTATTTACTTATATGACATCATAAAAAGGGGGTTATAAGTAGTGGATAACATAAGGTTTAGGTTTCATCAAGGTCTTATTAAGGAAGAGGTAAGGCTCAAAGGGTGTTCAAAAGAGTTTCACACTCTCTCGGGTAGGACACGAAAGAGGTATATGTCAAAGTTGGCTCACACTCTTAAGAATTACCAAATATCATGTCAAGAGGATACCTTTCTAAATCAACTAGACTAACCGGGTAAATTCTAGGTTTATTCATGCAAGGTTCAAGGTTACCTCATGACACAAGGCAGTGAGACTTAATTCAAACAAGAAAACACACTTTCGCTAGTGTGCAATGGTCATTGCAAAAGAATCAATTCGATAATAGGCTAATCACAACGAGATGCAAAGACTTTACATATTTCCTATGTAACTTCATTCGTGCTCGTTGTAGCCATACATCCATGTTTGTTCGATTGAGAGAACTTTTCAAGTCATCGGTACTGATTGAAACGGAGACTCAAATTTGTACAAGAACAGCCACTTTCAACACAAGAGGTGACGAAATTTTCAAAAGTGAAATTTTTTCCGAAGGGTCAAAATTATTATGAAACTAAGTAATTTGCCCGTGCTTTGCACGGTCATAAATTATGATTGCATTGAACTTGAAAATATTTTTTTACTAATATCCATATATTAAAAATAATGGGAAAATAGGTTCTTAAAAAGTATTAGCAATATTTCAACATGAATTTGATTATTTTTCATTATCACATAACTCAAGAACCTCAAATTAATGAATTATACAAAAAATAATAAATCATTGGTTCTTTAATCAAAATTAAAAGGAAAATAAGAATGTATATACAAAAGGCATTTCTTGATAAAAAGGAAAATTTAAGTTGCATAGATTATGCAATTGTGATATTTTTTAGGAGAAAATTCAAAAATTTATTAAGATATTCAAAAAAGAAATTATGCTTGAACATGAAAGTACTTATAACTTTTGAACTTGCATAATGAATTTCTTCAATTGATAAGTGAGAAATTTCATATCTATGTAAAAATAGATAATATGTAAGTTTATATATAGTACTTTTAAGTTATAGAATTTAATATAGAATATCAAAACATTAATTTTTGGAACTGCGTACAGTAATTATTTTCTGAACAATGAATATACGTATTATACGTGTATATGTTCAATATAACCGGATACAGTAACTTTGTAGAAACATAAACAAAAGATTTAAAAACATATACTCAAAAGTAACAATTAATATCATAAGCATAAATTAATGAGTGTAAAAAAACATATCAGGATATGTAAAAATATAACGAAATAGAAGGAAAAAAAATCAAACTCACTGAATGCACAATGTCTCCTTAAGAAAACTATTCCCCTCAAATACCAGAGGTTTAAAGAATTACATCCTCTCGGTATCGAATGATATTATTCACTACCTTATTGATACAAAAACGGTCGTGTCAGTACGTCACTCAATAGGAGCTACTTACACACCTATTTAATTTTTGCGGAACTACAAGAAGAAGATCAATTTTTTTGTTTTTTATAAATGAGAGTAAATCTCTCTATTTATAGAAAGGGTAGTACAAACAAATGTTTATTGTGCATCATCATAAAGGTTACAACTATTTGGAAAAAGTGTAACCCTTTGGAAAGTTCACAACCTTTCATAAAAATCGCAATTTTTCATAAAATTGCAACTCTTCTTTAAAGTCGCAACTTTTAATAAAACTCACAACTTTTCATAAAAGTTGAAACTCTTCATTAAAGTCACAACTTTTAACAAAATTCACAACTTTTGATCGAAGTCACAACTCTTCATTAAAGTCGCAACTTTTCATAAAAGTCAATTTTTTTAACGAAAGAGGAAGGCTAGTTTTGGAAATAAATAATTTTAAAATGAAATTCTTGATTGTGGTGGCACCACGTAGGCGGTCCTAGGATTATCTTTTATATAAATATATGATTAGGACCCAAAAGAAAGACATAAGGTCAAACATTTGCGAAAGGAAATTTTAAAACTCAATTTAAACAGACAGCCAAAACATATATCAAAACACATGAATATTCAGCACAAAAAAACCAAAACTAGGTGAGCCTCATCCTACCACAAATAAAAGCATTTCTCCTCAAGTGCAATTCATATAATACGTGGAAGTTAGTGCAAAGTGATATGGGGAAGAGAGTAAGGAAAGAAATCATGTTCAAGTTGTTTTTCTGTGTGTTGGTGCGTTTCTCCCATTAGAGACATCATGGGGTTTACTCATCATAGAAACTAGTACTGTTTCCCCCATCAAGATTTGTTCTGTCTCCATTGGTCCTCTTCAGCAGTATCAGATGTGTCGTCAGGGATGTCCCTTGTTGTTAGAGCCACTGGTTCAAACATAAAGATACACTTCACCTGTTCTACCTCAGTTTTAAATACCGTGATCACATCCTTGAATATTGTCATCTTATAGATGGTTCTTTGGTTGCATTCTCACACCTCTATATTCATATGGAGTTCATCAACAGTGGTTTTTAGTGGTGTAACAGTATTATTCAGAGCAGTCTGGATCATTCCTGCAATAGAGGTTTCTAGGACAGTTATCCAATGATCTGCAGACTAAGCAAGTTGTGCAATTCGGTAAAGCATTGCTTGTGTGATTTGAACCTGAGGTGCGATGGTAACGGTAGGCTTATTTTCTGATTGTAGTAGGGACCGTCCATATTGTATCAGTTGGATAAGCCTTTGACATCGTTCCCTTTACCTTATTCTCCTCCTGCTCCTCAAGGTATTCTGCTTTGATTCTTCTGATGTTAGTTGATGATGTACGATTGAATTCCAAATCCTTTTGAGCTTTCTAAGGTACTTGAGCTTGTTTGCACAGTTCAGTGATCGGGGCCGGGAATGCAAGTGATTTTTTCCGTTGTTTTGAGCGCATCAGGATTTCAGAAGCTATAATATTCCCTAGATTGAGTTGAATTTTGTCAATGATGTAGCCTAGGAATGCGACCCTTGCAGGCCGTAGGATAGATTCATTCTTTGAAGGCATGATTGAGCTACTGATAAAACCAAACCAATATCGAGCTACTACATTTAGGCTTTCTTTTCAAATGTTGTGCCAACTCTTAACCAATTTGGGGTCATCTGAAATTAGGGGATCTAACTAGTCTCTCATGTGATCCAGTATTCCAGTTTTTAGGTGTTTACATGCATCCTCCATGTTGTTAACACAACCCTAAATAGCATTAATATTGTTGGGATCGCACCAGACCTCCCACCCCTGTACTATCACAAAGTCAATTGGCCTGACTGCTGATGTGTTATTACTTCTCGATGGTATCATGGATTTAGAAGTCACGTAAAATTCTTGAACCAAACTTGGAATATATGAGCCACGAGGATTAGTGAAAATCTAGAAGTGAAGATACCTCAGTGTACTCATAATTTATTGATATCTATCAATCACCTCATCTATGGATAAGAGTTTCTCTTCAAAAATAGTTCTTAACCCATCATCTTTTGCCCTATTTGATGATTTGGTAGGGGACTTTGCATATCTTTTCCATTATTTCTTGCAGCAACTTTCTTCATTTTGAATTTTTTTGCGCGTATCTTTTCAGTTTGCGTACCCCTTGTTGCTTTCCCTTGAGGGGGCATTAATTTTTGTGCAACTTTAGATCTGGTCATACATGCAATCACAATGATATACACTTGTTGTTAGTAGAGTTCAACTAGGTTTTAGTTAATATTTCAGCTCTCTCAATTCGGCAAACCGAGGATATCGTTAGGTGGACCAAATTCTGGATGCTGAATATTGCAATTTAATAGGAATTACTGAGTTAATCGGTTGATCGCCTAATAACTGGGATGGTCGTAGAATGTCCTATCTAACCAGATATGGTCCTCTATATGAGTTGTTGCTCTGTTTGTTATTCTATTTTCTCAAGATCTACCCTCCAACCCATTGAACACAAGAGTTTACGGAATGCTCTGCTCAACCCTTAGCTGGTTTCACACTACTGTTGGTCAGGATACTCAGATCTCTTTCCATTTTAATATCAGGAAAATTGGACCTTCCTTAGTGGGTAAAAACATATCTACAGAGGACAAGTATCATAATTAAAGGAGGGTTGTGAAGAAATAACCTTTTCTGTTGAGTTGGTGAGAATTATGACAATAATTGGCAGATAGATCCACACTCAAGCACTAATTACTCAGCAGAAAATACTTATGAAATATTAGAGCTTTGCAGAAACTAAGCATGTGTTATTTTGTAAAAATCCAGAATGGATTGATAAAAAAAGTGGAGGATCACAGGCATCGATTTTATGCAACTTGTTCAGATCTTATCCAGTTGGCGAAGTTAGGAGACTTTATTCCCATTTTGTTGAATCGCACATAACCTTCATTTGAGTTGAAACCAACCTACGGACATTATTGCAATTGCCAATCAAGTTGGCGCTTCAACAAAAAGATTTGTGTACCTTAATCTAGTCCTTTCAGAAGTCCTCCATTCATGAATCTACAAAAATCAAAACACCCTTATTTTAAACAAAATACTAAAAAATACTTAAAGGATTTTGGATTGCCTCCCAAACAGCGCCTTAGTTAACGTCGTGGCACAGCAAGTTTCTTTGTTAGGTCGCGTTTTGGTGGTTTATCACACCACCACTATGTTGTTCTCCACTTCTTTGTGTGTGGAACAACATTGATTCTTGACCTATAATATATTCAAGCACTTGGATATCTCTGTAATGAGACCACATCACTAGATTCATCCCTTTAATACCTCCTTGCAATTTCTCCAGTGCTTCATCTTTTTTGGTGACCTTGAGGAGAATGGTTGAAAGTAATTTCTCAATGCGTTGTGCCTCATGATCTTTGAGAGTTCTTCTTTCGTGAAGAGGGTTGTACCTATCTTTTTGTTTGCATTGAGCTTAAACATTTTTCATCCTTTTTGTTATCTCATCCATCTGGGTTGTTAGAGTAGCTAGCATGAAGTCTTTCTCTACTTCTAGGTTCATCATTGTCAAGTCGTCGAGAAGTTGTACTGCTGCGGCATATGATTTCTTGGCTAGGCCACCTGGAGTAAGACTATAGACCAGCCTCTTGGATCTGAGACTGATACCTAGGTATAAGCAATCGGTTTGTATCATGTTAGGAAAGCCATGATTCTGACATTGAGTGATCAACCCTTTAAATCTGATCCAATATTTGTGAATCTTTTCACCTTCCATTTATTTGAAGTTAAGGATTGCATTTTCCCCGATAATTACCTCCACTGTAGGCCATTCCATCATGTTACTAACACCAGCACTCAACATAGAACTAAAGATCATAAATAACTACATTTTCACATGACACCACTCCCCGGCAGAGGCGCCATTTTTATGCTTGAATATTGTGTATCTTTTATATTTCGTGATCAACAACATAACCTACAGTTTGAATGTCTACGAATTGAAGCTAGTAAGTAATCCAACCAAGGGTAGGGGTCGTGCCCCAAGGGAGTGGTAATGAAATTAGCAGCTACTTAGAATTTCTTTCTAAATAGTGATAGCTCAAGACATTTTCGAATATTAATCCAAAGCAAGTTTAATCGGTGACACCACAGTGTCAAATATCAAGAAGGGGTTTTGTAACAAGTTGTAAAATAACAAAAACAAAGGAGAAAACAAGTATGGGAGAGTGTTCTTGGGGTGTAACCGCAATTTATATTTACACAAACTAATGGGTACATACTTTTGATAAGAAATTTCGCAAGACAATGTTGACCCTGACTAAAATTTAAGTGAAAGTAAGTTCCCTCTCGAGCAACTTACCCCATATAAAATGGGTTCCTCTTGGACACCCACTCGTCTAAACTAACCATCCTACGTCGTACCCACACCCTAATCATTCAATAAAGAGTGTTTTGATATGGGACTAGGGCTCACCCTTCCAGGGTGAACCTCATGTCGACCCACTCCTTAGGCCATCAGTCTAGTGGTCTTGGTTTCGCGACATCCCTCTCAGGAAAGCTGAAAACACATGGGTATTTACAAACCCTTTAAATTAAACGACAACAACTAGGTTAAATCATCATTAAAATGCATCTAATCCTATTAGCAAGCAAGATCCAACAGTGATATCAACACATATTTTGTAAATCACACACCAAGAATAGGAGGTTTTAGCCTCACATCAAGCATTAATCAAATACACTTAAAATAATAAAGGAATCAATTGGGTATAAGAGATTAAACCTTAAAAATGGCAAAGGAAGGTAAATGGAGAAGACCCACTTCAAATATTGAAAGAAGAACTTCTTTCTTCAAGCATCCTCAAAACCCAATCAAACTTGAAAAATTAAGAAAAAGTTTCTAAAATAAAATATGAAGTGTAGAATGTTTCACTCTCCAAAATTATCTCAACAAATCTCTACTAAATAATAAAAGATTTCAATATTTATAGGCTTTCAGATTTAGTGTTGGTGGATACATTCGGCATCTTTATTCATGAATCATCGGGTGATTAGGCGATCTGGCCTTTCTCTAGTTCATTGTCATTTTTTCCTTGACTTTAAATCCATGCATATTGTAACGTTGGGCGGAATAACATTGCCTCGTGGAACTATTCGGTGAAGCGTCGAATGCTTCTTTTCATCGCCTTTTAATCCATTTCCTTCAAGGCTCACTTGCTGTAACAAAAGATAGAACTCTAATATACGACGTATTGCCAAGTGATCTTGGCGATGCGCACTTTGCATGTTGAGCTCATTTCTTCCGTTTTGCTTTCATTTTGCGCCTAAGTCAATGCTCCTACCAATTCCTCAAATACCTGAAACTTTGAAGTTTTTATCAAATATCGAGATAAAATACACAATCGAGGACACTACTTGAATTAAAACAAGGCCCTAGATGAGTCCAATTTGAGGATTCATCAGAATAAAAAATGAATTTGAGAACAATAGTCGAGTTTAGACGAATTGAGGCTGGAAAACAAAGAAGAAAAATATTGGACAATGAATAGGTACTAGGTCTGTGTTGCAGACCTATTCCCTCAATGAGAAAACAATTCGCTCCTTGTTACGGTTAGGACGCGAGCTCCTCTATCTCAAAATTTAAATTTTTTGAGGAAATATTTTAATGCAACTCTGCATCGCGGACTTGTTCCAAGATGGTGATTTCATGACTTTTCTCATGTTTAGCTATCAAAATCATTCCTAAGCATCATGGGATCTTTCCTATCACAAATGGAAATCCTTGAATCAATAATTTTAGTCATGGAGAGTGAAGAGTCAAGTTTAGAAGTTAAGAAGCAAGTCAAGAAAGGTTTATAAGATTTTCAAAAGTCTTTCATAAACGTGTTTCTTTGTTTTAAGACTTAAGTTCCAAATTAAGAAAATAATAGTGTTTTGAAGTTCATTACTGCAAAGAAGTATATTGGATTTAAGTATTCCCAAGAAGTTTGAAATGTTTTCACATTTGAGAAAAAAAGGGAACATCTATTCCAAGAGAGCTTTTAAGTTAAGTTTTGAGTAATTATCTTAAACCAAAGAGAGAGATATTTTGGGAGCAGTATTGAGCACCGATATGGGGATGTGAGTTCATATTAACTCAAGTCTCCATATACCATGTAGCCATCATTGGTAGTAAAGGATCATACTTTTTAGATGACTCCTTAATATGGTTGTAGCATAAGCTAGTGGATCCACAAAGTTAAGCGTTCTATATGACGACAAAGTATAGGGCAGTTTTGGAAGCGTGGACAAGACGTTGTATCACCACTTAAGCTTATAGTGGTTGTTGTCTTTTAGAGAAACTCACGCATAAACTATATTACTTTATTATATAAGTAAACTTGAATTTGTTATTGTATGATCTTTAATGAATTGAGTTGTTTTTTTACTGTTTTATAAAGCTTTTCATATATTGCATGTGGTTCATTGGTTTATTTTGAGATAAGTTATCCTTGAGTTGAGAAGTGTCAAGATAAGTGTTTCTTTCTATTTCTTTTCAAGTCTATGTATTGTTTAGCATTCCAACTGGCATACTCGTACATTCAATGTATTGATGTCAATTGACCTATGATGCAGAAAAAGGTAATAAGGATCAGCATGTAGTGCCTCACTGACCCAGTTTAGCACTCAGAGTCTGTTTGTGAGCCTCCTTGCATTCTTGAGGACTCGTGTTACTTTGTTTTGAATATTTTATCGTTAGGATTATCGGTCGTCTTGTTGCAACATCCCTCCCTATTTTAGAGGCTTCATAGACAGTTAGTAATTCATTTGTCTTTACATTATCATTCAAATGTTGTATAAAGAATTAAGTTGCTATTTTGGCTAAATTTTATATCCCTTTGAAATAATATTTTGAGATTTTCTTGTTAAGTTAAGACTTCCACTGAGTAAGTAAGTCAGACCAAGGGTTCTCTTAAGGACAGCACTAGATCTTGAGTGTCGTCCATGTACAGGGTGTAGGCTCGAGGTGTGACAACCACTTTTTATATTTTCAGATTGTGGTACTCAGTTCACTTCACATTTTTAGAGGTCTATTCAGAGGAAGTTGAGCACCAAGATTGATCTCCAAACAAAATTTTACCCATAGACCTATGGCTAGCCTTAGAGGACTATCCAGATTATGCAAGGTATGTTTCAGGCTTGTATTTTTTTATTTTGATGGCCAATGGGATAAGTCTTTGGCAATGGTAGAGTTTGCATATAATAATAACTACCATTGGATCATTTAGATAGAACCATCGAGGTATTATATGGTAGTAGATGTGTTTCCTAGTTTAATGCTTTTGAGGTAAGGTAATGAAACACCGACATATTGAGAGATTCGGTGGATTGTTTTGGTGTGATCCAAGAGCTACTCTATACTACCCATAGTAGGCAAAATAGCTATGCGGATTGAAGACTATAACCTTTAGAGTTCATTGTAGGTGAGTTGTGTTTTCTTTTTTGTGTCTCCCATGAAAGTCATGAGGAGGTTTGGGAGGAGGGAAAATCTTAGCCCATGTTTATCGGTGTTTTAGAGATTCTAAGGGAGGTCATAGAGGTGGCTTATGAGATAGCCTTATCTCTAGCTCTTTCTAGCGTTTATCATGTGTTTAATGTCTCTATGTTGAGGCGATATGTTCATGATGAGTCTCACATGATTTGACGGAAGTTGGTTAGCTTGTTGAGACTTTGAATTTTAAGGAGGAGCCTATGGACATTCTTGATAGGCAGGTTCAACAGTTGCGTCTAAGGAGATCCCTTTAGTGAAGGTTAAATGGAGGCACCGTCTGTTGAGGAGGCTACTGGGGAGACAAATCTTTACATACGGAACCGATATCCTTATCTCTTTGAGCCTTAGGTATTACCTTTGTTTTACTTTTACGGATAAATGTCCTTTTAATTGTATTTTTTGTAATGACCCTTGGGGTCATTTGTATGTTCTTTAAGTTCCTTTTCTATTTTGCCCCTTCACGTAGCTTCTTTATATCTTGTGTGTGGTGCTGGTTTTGGTGGCATGCTCCTAGAGGTGTGCGGTTGAGTTTGGTGTAAGTTTTGAGTTGTAAAAGCTTTATACTTGAAAGAATTGACTTTAGTCTACATTTTGAGACTTTGATGTTAGATTAGAATTCTGCGAGTTCCACCAGCTCCGAAAGGATTAGTTTGGTCCAAATTAATGATTGGTTTGGGATTTTAAGATTTTATTTTGAGTTGGTGAAATTAAGTGTTATGGCTTTTATGTTTTGCTCAAAATTTTAAACATGCTTAGAATCAAACTATGTCAGCAGGGTTTAGCTTGGAATGTCAAGTTTGGTCTAGAACAAACTTTGGTAGTTTTGAGGGTATCGGGGTTAGTTTTTAGGTTCTTGGTGATTTGTGGTATTATTTTTATTAAGGCATTGACTTTGGTCAACATTTTGATGAAACGACCTTGGACGGTTATTTCGTTGGTTTTTTTGAGTTCGTGATGTCATGTCCAAATGGTTTGCACTTTTGGTTTGCATCATTTGTAATTCGAATGAATTTCGAGGTCTTGTTCAAAGATTTGAACACTTAGCCTTTTTCCTGAAATTTTGTTGGTGTATGGTGTGACGACTTAAGAGAACTATTGGTCTCTTAAGTGAAGGGACTTATAGGGGAGCCTCTTAGTCGAGCTCTACTTTTTCAACCATTTGGCTGCTTAAGAAAACTTTGGTCTGCTTTTGCAAAGATCGGAGGGTTAAAATCCCTCTTTTCATTATTTCTCTCAACAAAGATGCCCAATTCTTTGTTAGCTCGGTTTGAGGTGATTTGGAGCATTTTCTGGTAAATTTCTACGCTTCAAAGGTAGTTCTCTTCCTTTCCTTGTCCTCTATGGTTTTATGTCAGTAATTTCGTAATCCAATCTCACTTTCGACATTATATTCCTTAAATTCTAAATTTGAAAGTATTGTATTCTGTCCATTTAAGGTCTTAAGTGAGTCCCATTTGCTCCAATCTTTTGGGGATGTGATCCTTATCCCAATGAGAACAATATGATGGTTCTTCTTTCGTATTTTGATTGTGTTGATTCATGGGCTTTTTTAGGCCTAATTTCTAGGTTATTTTTTGAGTTAGTGATATGGGTATCTTTGGACTCGTATTAACTTGCTCGTTGTGTTTGTGATATCTTGGAAACAATCTGAGTTTGTGGAAGGGAAAAGCACCAGAGTCGTAGTTTGTGTGCGGTTTCGGCCATGGTGTAAGTTAAAGCTTCCTTTTTCTTAGACTTGGCTTATTTAGGTTGAGAATAATTGGGTAGCATCACATGATTTAGGTTTAGCCCATATGTCGTTGAGCTTTATTGATCCTTGGGTATTTATGGACATAAGTTAGTTGGTTAAGCTTAAGTCTCGTCGGAGAGGCCTCAGTTTAGGCGATACTTGTGTGAGTAGTAACCTAAGACCTTGGTCCTAGGTGGCATCAAACATAGGGTAGCGTGGTGTTTAGTTGTTTTTGGTTGTTTTTACTGATGGTATGTATGAAATGTTAGCCTAAGGGTTTGACATTGGATTAGGATAAGTCTAAGTTTAGTACTCTTGAGATTTTATGGGTATTCTTCCCGATTTTGTGTGTATGCCATGACTTTATTGTGATTATTCTTCTCTGAAGTTTCTACTTGCATGAAGTTTAAGAAAGGAAACTTTGTTTTCAAAAGGAGGTTATTCTTAATAAGTTGGAAGTCATTGAGACTTGTGCTGAATAAAAGTGGTAAAAAGACCTTTATTTGATTTTTCACACGTTTTAGCTGATTATATTCCTATTTGCTCGATGGAGGATACTGGGCGGCCCAATAGCTTTAATGGACTATAGTTTACTTTTCGTTTACGTTGTTGATGAGCTCGAAGCATCATTTCGGGAAGGACGTAAATATCTTTGTTATGGGTAAACTTGATATGCTATATCGGGTGCCCCTATGATACATATATCTAGGTAATTAGCTCACAATTTAGCTTGAGGTACCATTGTAGGTGCCGTGATGTATCTTTTGGGTTTATGATATATCCTTGTTTGGAAATTGACATTGAAGCATAACATAAGTTACCTTTGAGTATGTTGGTTTTTTGGTTTGTGTGTATTCTTGTTGGTTATTAATACTATCTTACATGGTCTCCTTCATTAGCTTGTTTTTCCCTAGCTTTCGCTTACCTTGTTAGTTCATCGTGCTTTTTATTTATATTTGATCCTTCTAAGCATGATCTACCAATGATGCCTACTGGGTACCCTATGTTTGGTACTCATACTGCACTTTTGCATCTTTTGTGATGCATCTCCCAGTGCGAGCCACCCTCAGAAGTTTGCATTTGGATCTCCTATGGCCATTCCAAACTTGGATTGTTGTGATCTCCCAACATTGGGAGACTTGTTGTTGTACTCCTTTTGTAGTGATTTTCATTTTGTATTTTTGAGTCAATTCTCTGTATATATATATATATACACATATATATATATATATACATATATACATATATATATATATATATATATATGACGTTCTGTCCATAGTAGCTCCTTTATAGGTGACACCAAGTCCCATGGATTTAACTTGTATCTTGTGTTAGATTGTCTCTTTTTTACTTTTGGGCCTATTTTATATATTTTGTATTGTACTGCATATATAAATATATAGTATGACCCTTCTTTCTATATGCTTTATGCTTGTCTTTCTGCTTTTATTGCATATGTTCCATTTAGATTATGTCTTACCCGTTTTGTGTCTTCAGTATATGCTTGTCCAGTCGGTGGATTGTAGTGGATGACATCATGGCCCGACTTGAGGTGGTGACATTCTAAGAGTATAGTTATGAGGTGCTACAATCATATTGTTGTTTCTCTAGAAAGTGTCACTAGGAACAACCTAGAAAGGGTGGTAGTTTGACTAACTTTGGGTATCTAAAGTGACTTTAAAATACCCGTAAGTTCATTCAATTCTGATTAAGATCATCACCAGCTCGAGCTTTGAGTAGACCCTTCAAGTTCAAAAGCTCGATTATGGTACTAATTTTAATATTGACTTAACTCCTCTCATCGATCAATTATTGTTGATCGACACTGAATTTTTTCATAATCAAATCTAGTTGCTCACATTTTGAGTCAATCACTGGTGGTTTATAACCATCTCAATCTAATATATTAATACTCCTTAATAGTCATAAGCCAATAATTATTTGAACATTGTTTGTACTAATCCCTTTGGAGAAGATATATTTCCATATTATCTTTGATGCAAGACGAGCTTATTTTATAAAGTGTTTTGTGGTCTACATGCATCAAAAAACATTATTGGAAATTATATGTTCTATATCGTTACGAATTTCATAAATATATATATCATAAATTAATAACTCGACTTCAAGTGAAATTCAACTCAAATAGTATAATTTAACCTATAAATTATACGAACTTAAGAGTCGAAAAGGTACAATGTATCTAAAGTTAATTTTGTGAAGTAAACAAATGTGAGATACTTAAAGTTCAACTTTGAAATTTTGATTATTAATAATATCAAAAATGGACAAAAGTAAGTTGTATCTTAGCCTATTAGATATGCTCACAGAAAAAGATAAATTATTTTAAATTGTCATATTATATAAATGCTAAATCAATAAATAAGAAATTGACCAAATTTCAATTTCAAAAAAAGTCCAAATATGAGGAATACAATTATCATATTTTCAAAAGAGCATATACAACATAAAGGATTATATCAATTGTAACCTCATTTGTATTCAATAAAATTTTGTTTTTTCCAATTTTAATTATCTATATATACACCCAGTTATTAGATCCTTAAGCCATATTCTTCTCACATCTCGTTCTTGAGATTTGTCTTGAATAAATTTCATTTCTTTACATCTCGATATATACATGGCTTGCTCAGATCTTGAAATGAACACTTGTCGCGAAATAGTCTGTATGTGCCAATGATTAGTGCTGCCCAGGTTGTGGTACGTTTCCATTTAACTAAGATGCTTGCTCAATATTTTTTAAATTTTTCCTTTGAGATGCAGGAATCATTTGATCAATTTTGGGTTAGGGTTTTTTATGTTTGTTTTTCGATGATACAGAAGTTCTTATTATTATTTTTACAAAACTATTCATTATTTACTATGTTTTCCTTAATATTTTCTTACTTTATTGTTTCTTTATCACGGAAAATTGTTAAATCATTTTAGTAGTGACAATTGAGAAAACAAAAGAGTAAATAAAATTTGACAAGATACTTTTTATTTCAATGAGTCAAAATTAGGGAATAGATTCAAAAAAGAATATTTTTTTTACCTTTTCTTTTTAAATGATTAAAAATTATATGTATTATTTACAGGTTCTACAGAACCAAATTGATAATAAAAAATTCATACTAGCCCCCACTCCTATATCAAGTCAGCCATTACAAGTAACATTTCTACAACTTTATTCCTTATTTATTATCATGTCAAATGCTTTAATTTTTCGATTTTATATTCAATTTTTATTTATTTTTCCTCCTTGTTGGAGAATTTGGGGGCATTTAATAACAGTTGATGTTTGTTGTAATCAAACATTTTCCTCGTATAGTTTTTAAAAAAAAAAATTACATTGTAAAATATATCAAGACATACCATTGATCTTTGTGAGATGGGTCAAATAAACCTCTCTATAGATTTTAT
This sequence comes from Solanum sitiens, assembly GCA_016801875.1. NCBI lineage: Eukaryota > Viridiplantae > Streptophyta > Magnoliopsida > Solanales > Solanaceae > Solanum > Solanum sitiens. Next base: position 501,125 of record JABWTJ010000303.1, read on the forward strand.
TTTACTAGGAATTCAAGATTAGTTTTTTTTTGTTACTTCTGTCAAAAAGGGTATATCTACTTGTTTGTGTAAAGTAGGAGTATATGTGGGCTTGTTTTATTAACGATGGGTATATCAATACTAATTTACAATGTTGAGGGTTATATGAAGACTTTTAACCTAAATATTATATTAATCGAGTTGGAAATATTACTTTGTAATAATATTTAAAATGTTCATTCACATCTAAATGTATATCATGGGATCAAGTTTAATACTAATGCAAAATTGGAAGAATCAATTTAATAGATAATCTGGTATATTACTATTTTAATATTTGTTAACTTTTCTCAAAAAAACCGATTTACAAACTATACTTAAATAAAAATTCGAATATTCGCTATTTCTGACTAAAGATTTTCTCTATAATTATCTATGGAAAAAATTGGATATACTTTCACTTAGTAAGCCAATTATTTAATATGATTGAACATTTGGTGGAATCTTATTAAATAATAATTGATTTTTATTTACTTGCATTAAATATTAAATCAATCGAGGGAGATTCATGTTTTCTTATACTTATTTGGTAAGAAGAAGAAATTCTTCGATCATATAGAATAGTTCTTATAAATATGGTCTCTTTTTGTTTATTATAGTGAATAATTTGTGTTTAAAAATTATTTTGTTTTCTGAAACATGATTGTCTAAGTGAGGAGGAGATTTATATCGTCTTTTATTAGATATGAAAAAGAAAAATTATAGGTGTAAAAAGAACTAAATATTGACATACTTGAACTTTATAGCAATTCTACCATGATATTGAAATCTGTTAGTTTGTTGCTTAACAAAAATCTTTCTTCCTTACATAGATCAATGTAACCTTTTTTCTTTCTTCTACTTATGAAAAATGATAAAATTATATATTTTAAATAATTTCATACAGATTGTCACCTTTTTTTTAAGTCACAAAACTTCAACATATTTTCGTATTTGCAGAATAATGTTGGAACAATCATACTACCCCAAAAACCGTGTGGGAGGAAGAGAAGTCTAGTTGCTTACAAAGTAATAGCAAATACTGTGGTTGACTTTGTAATTGTACCTTCTAAAGGTGAAGCAAACCTTTACACAATTACACTAAAAAAGGTTAGTACATTTGATTACTAAGATTATTTTATGTAAAAGACACCAATATTGTTTGACATTTCTATAGTAGCTTCACTTTTCAGGCTATTTTATTATTAGTATAGTGAAATATTGTAAAAACGGCCATATAATACAACATAACATGAAAAATCAGCTTCTAAAAAATATGGTTATTATAGTAAATGGTTGTAAATCGGATGTTTAGTATATTAAGAGGCCTGACTATTTTAATATTTCACTATGTAAACAACGAATAGAATGAAGACAACACAAGTGATTCATACAGACTTAATCGCAAATATTATGACATGCTACATGGATGGAAAGCTGAAAGGAGACAACGTCAAAATGGAAAATGTGAAACGATAATACAAGTTATTTTATAATTTTTTCCTTTTTATTTGAATGTTGAGTCTTACTTATTCCCTAAAGTACACTCACATTTATCAATTTATCTAACAATATTTACTATTTAGAATGAAGGTTTTAAATGAACCTTCGACATGTTTTATTTTTTCTGCCGTACTTGACAATAAAGATATAGTGATAATCATTTCCAATAGAGTTAGAATTTAGTTGCACTTAACTTCCCATTTCGTATGTCTTTAAACAATAATAATTAAGGCATCGTTTGTTTTGTACGTATCCAAAATTATCAAACGTGGTTCTTGTGATTTTTATTATATTTATTTGGTAATATTGTTATTTTAATTACTTTATAATAAAATTTCTATATGAAAATGAAGGAAATTCTTCTTGGATTGCAGTTTTACTTTCATGAGAGCAAACGTAGTATGTGTCGATCTATTGGGGATGTAAGAAGATGTATCTTCGAAGGTTTTGAAAACTTGAAAGTAGATGTTCCACCACAAACCAATGTAATAATCGAGTCGATTGTAAGTTGTTACATTACATGAATTTTCTTTGATAATGATAGTCATAATAGTCATCTTTCTAGAAAACCAAATTTACTGATTTAGAGAGATGAAGTGTTTGGTTAAGCTATCAAGAAAAACACAAGGACTTTTTTGTAGTATAGTAGTTATGATTTTTCAATATTAAGCTTAATTATTGTCTATTTACTTTTTGAATGTTTAGTCGAGCACCAAATTTTGCATTAATATTGATAAAAGTTTTTTTTAATCAAATTGATTAGAAAAACACAAATGAATTGCTACATTTTAAGAATCACTTCTAATAAAAATAAACACTTCAAAAATATAAGGGGTAGGGGAAAGGGTTATACCAAATTGAATCTTATGTCTGTACTCTTGCCTTGAATTATTTCTTTAAGAAATTATTTTCGTTCTTTGAACTTGACTAAATCCCCTATTTACACAATGGTAACTTTAACCCTCATTTGAGGCACCATAACAATTATATTATTTTAATAAAAGAAATTCTTATTAAATTTAAAGGTTGGAGGAATAAAAAAGAAATCGAAGAAACGAAAAGGAGAATCTTCAATCTCAGAGAGAGAATCTGCAACAAAGGAGTGCAAAAGAAATGGACACGACAATCAAGACAAGAATGAGACTCAAAATTTTGTTAATGAAGCATGGAACTGCCTTATGAACTTGGATGGCATACACAATAATCAGGTAACTGATGTTAAGACAACTATTAGTAATTCCAGTTACAAAAATTATACAAATGAAAAGAAAAATATATATTCGTGACACGTAACTTATGTATCTAAACCTAAAATCCACAGCTCATCCTATTTAATTAAGGGCATTTGTTTATACTCATGAGCCTTATTTTTCTATCACTTGGTCAGTGCATTACAAATATGAGCATCTCAGTTTGTTGAAACTTTGATAAATATAACAAAACGACTTCCTTTTACAGATTATTGGTTCAACCAAAAAATGAAGTAGATAAAATACTTGTAGCACCCTAGATCCTAGTAGGCTAGACTAGGTCTAAGGGTGAGGGGGTAGCTAGCCATGAAAGGGGGAAAGGGCTTGAACTACCTTGGGAAGGGTGAAGAAAAACATGTTTCCCTTGGTCCACTCGGTGAGGGGTAGTGCCATTGCAAAGGTTACTTGGCTCTTAACCAAGTGAGCCAACATCGACTAGTGGGAAGTCCCCCTTGGCCGCTTAGCTACTGGAAAATTGGATGATCTAGGTCGGGGCTCACCAACCCTGTTGGCCCATCGCCCAAAGGCCCATCCCCATCCCCCAGTAGGTTGGCCTCCATGTTGAGAATACCTGAAATTTTGGCAAGCCAAGATACCACTTAGCAAGCTAAAACGTGCAAGTATGTAGGGTCATTTGTTATTTTTCCTTGATTGATACTTCAATGTTTTACTCTTGCCCTAGTAAAGTATATAAGATTTTTAGACTAAAATTTGCCCCAGTTAAATCATTCTCCCTCGAATCTAAAGAAAAACCCAAAACATCATCCCCTCCAAAGAAAATTCTCTCTCCAGAACTTCAAGGAAGAAGAAGTAGGAAGAAAGTGGAGCTAAGGTTCTAGAACCAAGTTCTTCTCACCAAATTCATTGTATTCCATTGTTAAGGTATTGTAGTCCTTCATACATGGATATACTTCATGGAATCCATGGAGCCTCTCCAAATCCAATATCAAAACTAATGATTTCCCCAAAAGTTAGGATTTAACTTAAATTTCATGGGTTCTTTTCAAAAATGTTTCTAATGATTGATTGATGATATATTATGTATAAATTATTTATTTCATGTAGTTTCTGTGTTGAACTCCCCCAAGAACCCATGAAACTCCATATTCCCCAATTATGATATTGTAAGGTGGGTTTGTTTATTATAGAAGAATACTATGAGATTATGCATGTGGTAGTTGAGTTAATTGGATCATGTTAATATCCTTGTATAATGTAGTGATTCTAGATATGTTGATGAAAGTATGATCGATGGTCCTTGAAGGGCAGTAAGGGGGCGGAAGGTTGAGAGAGATTGAAGAGAGATGTAGGGGAAAGCTGATATCTTATTACTGAGGGAAAGCCCTCAATTTATAATACAAACTCACATAATTGGCCAAAAACAGTGGCCGACACACTACTTTCTACTTGGCCTCATATAATTCGGCCGACACTAGACGACAAACAACTTTAACTATTTACTTTTGACTTAATGGCCTTACTTTATACATATTGGCCGACATACTTTTGACTAATAAAAAACGACAAATGGCCTTTTACAATATGGCCGACAGACTTTACAAACTTTTTGACAAATATACATAAAAACAAAATACTAACTAGTTTATCTTCTTTTTCGTGTATCTTCGTCCGTTGTTTATTCCAAACTTACATCTGGAATTAAGTTATCTTCTCCATTGCACTTGGAACAATGGTGATCTGGGTATCTATGTCCAATTAATTTACAGTATCTGGTTAATAAATCTTCTGAAATAAATTTTTTCTTCAACGCTCTTGTAGTAGGTTGTTCTTCTGGTTTAAATAAAGATAAAATCCATTGCTGAACTTCATCCATATCTATTTTTCGTAATTCTTTGGAATTTGCGTATATCATCACTTGATCTCTTGCATAATAGCTCCATATCGCATTTCCATTTAGATAATTGTTTGCTAGCTCTTGTATTATAGTTGATATGCCAATTATTCTTTTGTTAGCATAAAAACTGGGTATATCTATTTTCTGTATCTCGTCTTGTTTTTCAATCTCCTCAGGTATTATCATATCTTTTGTTAATCCTATTTTTATAACTTGTATGGGAGATTTGATTTCGTCATAAAGTATTTCTGCGGGTGCTGTATAAAACTTTATAAAGAATAAGTTTCCCTTTGTAATTCTTTTAAATGTGCTGAAAGCTTTGTATAGTTCCGGTATTCCTGTAATTTCTTCGCCGTCAAATGTATATACGGTGCTCAATAATCCATAATTGTAACATGTTTTGACTAGATTTGCACTGGTTTTAGGCTGTGCAATAAGTCTATTGTATCCTTGTAATTTCTGGGTTATATAATTCTCATTGGGGTTTTTCGTTTGGGTAGATCTGGGGTTTAGATTCAAAAAGGCTTGGATTTTGTATATATTGTCAATGTATGACTGGGTAATATAATTGTAGCTCTTTTTGTCTTTCTGAATACTGGCTGCGTATGTTGAGGTTTGAGGTGTTGGGGTACTTTGTTGGAATTTAGGTATAAACGTTTTGGTAAATAAGCTATTTAGATTTGTATTTTTTGTCATAGCTTGTTCTGTATTTCCTGTGCTTGTACCTGCAATACCTGCAACTAATACATTTTTGTTATATTGAGTTTTTAGGTGTTTCTCAACGTCACCTTTTAGTTCTGGCTGTTTACCGTCTGCCTTAAGACGTAGCTCCGCATTTTTATAGTCATGCTGCTGACTGTTAGCTGTCTCTTTGAGTGTTTGTACTTCTTTTTCTATCTTTTCTATTTTCTGACAAAGATTTGTTATCATAGATAGAATTTGTTTCATTGTATCTGTCTCTGGAGAGATAATCTGCAATAACATTCTTGTCAGTTGTAATTACTTCAATTGTAAATGTAAAATTCAATATATTTAATACCAATCGTCGTATTTCTTTTGTTGTTACGGAATCATCTATTTTTCTTGTTAACCACCATTTTACCTGTGTATTATCTACTCGTACAATAAATTTATTATATACAATATAATGTTCAAATGCTAATAGACATTTATATAATGCTAATAACTCTTTTCGATTAATTTCCCATTTTATTTGTGGTTCAGTATAAGATCCTGAATGATATCTACAATGATATTCTATATTTTCATTTTCATATTTATATTTTAATACTCCACCATAACTATTTTCACTTGAATCAGCTTCAACTATATAAGTAAATATTCTTTTTTCATCTGGAAAATGAAGTTTTGGTAAATCTTTACATAAATTCTTAATATTTTTTGCTCTATAGGTAATCATACTACTTTCATTATTAAATCCAGTTACTACCATGGGTGTTTTTAATTTTTCCCATTTTTCTTCTGGTAAACAATTATATTTACATATATTAGTTTCAGCTCCTGTATCTATCATAGGTGTGTAATATCGATTATAATATCCTTCTATGATAATTTTTGCTAGTATATAGATTTTCATTTCTTGTATTACATTATTCTTTTTATAATTATTTTCTTATTTTGGCAAGTTATAGTTAATTGTTCTTGTTCTATTTTATATGGGGTAAATTGATCTAACCAATTTATACCTAAAGTTATACTTTCTTTTCCTTGATATATTTTAAATGGTATTATTAAGGGTATTCCTCCTATAATAATTTCTTTTTCTATTTCTTCACTTATAGTTATTATTTCGTTAGGTAATCCAGGGCATACATGTCCTGTTTTTATAATTTCATTTTCTAACACTAATTCTGTGTTTATATAATTATCGTCTTGACCTGTATTTATTAATATCTTATGTCTTTCTTCATTAAGTATTCCTTCGATAAAATAATAGTTTAATATATTTTCTTCCGTATTTGATAGTATAGAAAAGTTATATTTTCTTTTTGATGTACTTGCTTTTGATGAAGTACTTCTACTTAATGGTTTTGATATACTTAAAGTATTTTTTCTTTCTTTTAGTATTTCTAAATCTTCTTCAATATCCATTTCTTTATAACTATAATCATTATTATCTATAATTGTAATAATTTGATCAAAAGGATTTTCTATTTTGATCCTATCTATTTTGTTTTTAGCAATTACTTTATGTTTTGTTGTTAATATGTATAAATTTTTACATCTTGCTGTAAATATCTTGCTTCCAGGTGCTAGTTCTATTCCTGATAGTTTCCAATATAACACTAGTGATTTATCTATATTTCTATCTGTTAATGCAATTGAATAATTTGCACTTATTATAAATTTAAATTTTTGATATATTAAATTTCCTTTTATTGCGCTAATTACGCTTTTTTCTATAGGATGTATTATCCTATCATCTGCTAGGTATATTTCAATGGGTGTATCTATTCCTTCTCTAAAACATGCTTTTATTTTCCGTTCCTCCTAAATGTACGTATTTTATAGGTGTTTTAGCCTTTATATGTTGTATTTCTTGGTTAATCAGTCTTTTATTTAGTATAGGTATTTGTGCTTTTCCTTTGGTATATTTACAATCAATAATATGTTCCTTTTGACTAACTACATAATATTCTTCTTTATTTCTTTTAAAGAATTGATTTAGAATAGGTACTTTTAATACTTTTTCTACACTTAAATCTAGTTCTTTATTTTCTATTTCTTGAAAAATTGTATTATCAAATATTATTTTTTGTTCTACTGAGTCTTCATCGTGATATTCTTCTGTAGATATAATTCTTATATTTTCTTCAGTCATTTTCTTCAATAATTATTTCATTATCGAATTCTATTTCGGATTCTAGTTCATAGTTATCATCAGTTTCTATATCTGAAATTTCATATATACTATCATTATCATCTAATTCATAATCTAAATAATCTATTTGCATATATTCTTGTTCATCTAAAATCAGTTCTGTAATTTGTTTTCTTTTTATATTTTTAGGTAATTTGCAATCTTTAGCTAAATGTCCTAATTTACCACAATTGTAACAATTACAATTTGATAATGGTTTTTTCGGTCTAGATTTTCTTTTTTGTTTATGATCTTTTACAAAATATCGTTATCTTGGTTTTTTATATTTATATTTAGTTTTTGTTTTTCTATAATTTTTACGTTTTCTAGATCTTTTATAATATTTATCTGCACAACCAAACTTTGGTGCTAGTTTACTGTAACGACCTGCTTAGTCGTTTTGAGCAGCAGATTTTATTTCTGGAAAACTGTCTGAGACGACGTATCCAACGACGGACCGTCATGGGCACGACGGACCGTCGAGGGTGTCTCGTTCCAAACACTTGGAATTCTTATATTTGAGTGCTGAAATCGACTCTCTGAACTCTGTGACGGACCTGCAGGACGGACCGTCACAGACATGACGGACCGTTGTGAGGTTCCGTTTCAGAACACTTCAACTCTTGAGAATTGGGTACTGAGAGCAATTCTCTGAAGTCTGTGACGGACCTGCAGGACGGACCGTCACAGACATGACGGACCGTTGTGAGGTTCCGTTTCAAAACACTTCAACTCTTGAGAATTGGGTACTGAGAGCAATTCTCTGTCCGACGTGACGGAAGTGCAGGACGGACCGTCGTAGGCACGACGGACCGTCACAGGTTGCGTAATCCCAGTCTGGGTCAAATTTCTGGGTAAGTTTTAAAGGGGAGTTTTGGACTATTCTTGCTATAATTATAAATTTTAGTGGGTCAATGTTAAAAACTCAAATCCTTGGGGGTGTAAAGGAGATGACCTGAGTTATTTAGTGTGTGGTTTCCTCATCTTTTATACCTAATTAGATGCTAAATTAGGGAAAAGAGAGAGAGTTTTGGGAGAAGAAAAAATAGAGAGAACAAGGAGAAGAGAGGAACGATCTATAGAGAGAGACAACCAGAGGAACCAAGAAGCTTGAGAGATTGCGTGTTTGATCAAGGATCCTTGGTGAGTAGGTTAATGGGTGATACTAATTTGTAGTACACGCTTAATATAGTGAAGGAGATGTAGTTGGTAGTATTGTAAACCCTTCTATATGCTTAATCTTATGCTTGCATGAATGTGATTATGTGATTGTGATAAAATAAGCTTAATGAAGCTTTGAATCCAAAATCTTGAAGAAACCCTAATTCACCTTGTTATTGATGATGCCTTGGTATAAAAGAAGGATTGATGAACTAAAGTAATGAGATTGGTGATGCGTTGGTATAAAAGAAGGCTTGATGAATTGTTAGAATTAGGGGATCGGAGTGTCACGTTCCGACACATAGTATTAGTGGGTCGGGTGTCACGAACCGACACATAGAATTAGGGGATCGGAGTGTCACGTTCCGACACATAGAATTAGGGGATCGGAGTGTCACGTTCCGACACATAGGATTAGGGGATCGGAGTTCACGTTCCGACAACATAGTAT